>BSBM01001446.1:1200000-1800000 GCA_027924585.1 Larix kaempferi | reverse complement strand
ACACGAGACGAAGCAACCTCAAAGTCCGGACAAGGACAACCAGGATACACCTAGGATAGAGGCAGGACCAAACCCCAGCAACAATGTACCCACACCTCCGCTCACTATCTGTCAACTGGTAAGAAACACAAATTTGACCCCACCAGGTCACAAAACTTGATTGCTAGTAGTTCAGCGACTGGAGGAAGGAAGCCCAGGATGGCGGGTGAGGACGCTAAATTGCTGCTATGCCATGGTAATGGGACAGATAACCCAAAGCAGTACTAGTTTTTGTGTGACGTGGTATGGACCATGAAATAGATCACTGATGATAATGCTAAGAAAGGACAGTTAGCAACAACTCTGCGAGGTCACACCTTAGATTGGTTTATGAAGTTTGTTCTAGTCCCTACATGAGCTCCAGAGAAGACACTAGATGATATCAGGGACGGTTTGATTGCAGAATTCAGAAAACCCAAGTCTGAAGCACAATATATTACAGAATTGAAAGAAATTAAGCAGTATCCTAATGAGACAGTGTGGGATTTTGACCAACGATTTAAGATGCTGATGGCGAGGGTTAGTTTTGATATGAGTGCTTTCCAACACAAGGACTGGTTCATCACGGCACTACTACTGCACATTCGACTACCAATGATGCAATAGAACATTACGATGCCCAGTGAAGCTCTGGATATTGCAACGCGGTTGGAGACGTCGCCAATTGGTGAAAATGCAGCTGGGATGTCGCAGATATAGACACAGCTGGCTAACTTGACCATACAGCTACAAGATCTGAAGAAGGGCAAGGAGCAATGCAAAGAAGTATGGTGTACGCGATGTGAAGGAGAAGGGCATACTAAGGATAATTTCCTTGACTTCCACAATTATCTGGTTTCAAGAGCACCAAACTAGTTGAGTGGTGGTGGCATGCCATGGTGTCACGTTTGTTAGGTATATGGGCACCGCCATGAGGAATGTCCATACATGCAGAAGATGGTCACCAAATCGATGAATCTGTATTGTAAATTATATAAATCTGTGGGATATGATGACAAATATTGCCGGGCATATGGGTTGCTCCATGAGAGAACATACGATGCATTCTATGTAAAGGACGATCAGCGTGTCATACAACAACCACAACCATAGCCGCAGTTAGCCCAACCGCAACCGCAACCGTAGCCGTAGGTAGCCCAACCGCTACCTCAACCACAGGTACAGTTTGTACTGCAGCAACAACGACAACATTTTATGCTGCAATATGCTCCGATGCAAATGGCTCCACAACATCCACAGTACGTTCAACAACTGCAGTATGTGCAACAAAGGTAGGGCATGCAACCAGCTCCTCTGCAGCAACAGCACAACCAACTGCAGTACCAACAGCAGGGAGGATTCCATGGTGGACGCGGTGGAGGATTTGGTCACAGAGGAGGATGAGGAGGTCGCGGACCTATTCAGTGTTATCACTATGTGGTATGGGGGCACTATCAATGTGACTAACCACTATTGCAGATGCAGTGTACGTTTTGCTTTGTTACAGATCATACAATGGAGAACTACCCGCAATTGATAGCACAATGGAAAGCAGGGAATATTCCACAATTGCAGAATCAAAATCAGGCATAGAAGCTAGTATAGAATTAGGTGCAGTAATCGGTGCAGAACCAGAACCAACGCCCAAATTAGAATGCTAATCTGAATGTGAACCAACCGGGTAATCCACCGCTGAACCGGAATCAGGGTGTGAGTGGTGCAACAATTTCTGCGAAGCCAAGGCCACAGGATGCGGCTGTCGCAGTCATCATGTGGGGAGGTGCAGAAATAGGAGGGGATAGCATAAAACTGCATATTCGACTATCCAAGCAGAAGAAGGTCTGATTTGACATTGAATCCGAACATGATGCATTTCTTCAGGCACATCGTGCAATGGACCAAGACCACGGTAAAGCTATCATTTGTGACATGCCCCCTATTTTTTATGCTACTACAGAGGTAGGTCCGTCGGCGCTGTCTGTTGATGTATATGTAACTTCAGAATGTATTTCACCTATGTATTTCATCCTTGTATATTGTATTCCTATAGAGATATTATTATTCCTCTATACGGAAGTGTTTGTATTCATATAGAGATGTTATTATTCTTCTATACGGAAGTTTCGTCATTTATATTGTAAGTGTCGTAACTTATACTTGATGGGTTATTAGACCACCTTAATGGGGTCAGCCCTGTATGAGTCATGTGGGTAAAACGGTTATTAGACCACCCTAGTGGGGGTCATCCCAGTCAGCATTATGTTATGTGGTTAAGTTAAGGCCGACCTAGTAAAGGTTATTAGGCAAGTCAAGTCAAGTATAAATAGAGTGCAGGAGGCACTCTATTTGATCATTCACTTTCTCTCTCATACTCTCATTGGAGAGTGGCACACTTGTGGAGGAGGAGATCCTACTGCTAGGAGAAGACTATCTCTTTTACTTGGGTTGTATCATTGCTCTATCTATCTCTGAGGAAGTTGCAGGGTTTTTCACCTTCTTGGTTTTCCCCGGTGAAACTCTGTGTCTCTTCTATGCTTCCATTATTGTGTCCATGATTGATATGCTATAGATATGATGTACATGTTATTCTCTCAGTTAAGATCCTAGATCAGATTGAAATTTCTGAAAAACTAACATGGTATCACAGCTAGCCTGAAAGAAGGCATGGTATGGCATTTATCACACTTGTTGCACTTGCGAATCTAGGGCTTGATATAGAAAAAAACAGTCATCATAGCAGTTTCGCTATAAATCCATTTAAGCGAGGTTTCAGGCTCTAAAAATCTTACAGTTCTAATATAAGATCTCTATGTACCTTTTTTCTGAAGCAAAACTTCTAATTCATTTTACTTTGTGTTTTATGATCTGTACAATCTAGGGTTTCTGCCTCTTCCAGATCTGAGTCATAAACATGTGACCTAAGAACAAAGGTCATAACTTGGGATAGGAAGCTCCAAATGAAATTTCGTAAAATTTTATAGGTAGGGCATAGACTGTACTTTCACAGGTCAAAGGTTCAGAGGCCAAAAGTGAACCAGTGACACATGGCACTCCGTACAAGTTTGCTTGCCTGTTTTATCCCATAAACAGGGCACGTTGCGACACTTGGAATAACTCTCTCTCGGAGAATCCAATTTAGGTCAGACCTATGGGGTTGGAAAGATGACAGGTAGGGATACCATACATAGAATTTTTAGACCCTGTGGATTCATAATTTTGGAGGTACATTAGAAACAATCAGGTGCATATTTCTGTCAAAACAAAATTGGATTTTGAGCACCTTCATTCATGGCTCTGGGAATTAGGGTTTCGTAGAAAGTTTGAATTTTTGTAATCAGAGAACACAGATGAATTCTACTCATCAAAATAGAAATTTAGATACCAAGTTCAAATTTTTTGGTTGGGCAGAAGGCCGAGCTTGATTAAACCCTAGTTTGGGACTTTGATCGAAAAAAGTGGAAAATTAGGGCTTCTGCAAAATTTGGAATTTTTTAAGTTTGTGACCACGGTTGGAAGCTCCTCAGAAAAATCGAAGTTTAGAGATTTGGATCAAACCTTTTGGTTGGGAATAAGGGTGGGATTTATCAAACCCTAGTTTGGGACTTTGATCAGCAAAAGTGGAAAATTAGGGTTTCTGCAAAATTTGGAATTTTTTATGTTTGTGACCACGGTTGGAAGCTCCTCAGAAAAATCGAAGTTTAGAGATTTGGATCAAACCTTTTGTTTGGGAATAAGGGTGGGCTTTATCAAACCCTATTTCGGGATCCTGTTCAGAAGATCTAGAAGTTTCAAAGGCAATTTTGAGGGGTGAAAACTTTGCAGTTTTCAAATTCTAAGTATACCATCTTGATCCGATCATCAAGGCGCGTCTTTCTATCGTTTTCAGAAGTTCAAAATTCAAAGTTTGAATTTTTAGGGTTTCTCTGACAAACCCTAATCTAGCTCAAGATCCAGTTTCTACAAATCAAGTGGATTGGGTTAATCCTAGAAGAGAATGGATTGATCACCTGCATAAGTGAAGAAGTTCCAGTTTCAGAGGGATATAAGGCTAAGGCCTTACATAAGAAGATTACAAGCAATCTCGATAGGTATGACTTATCCAGGTATGTTTCGAGATCTATTCAGGATTAAGTTTATGGTATGTTTGTCTTCATTAAGGTTAGTACAATCTTGATTAACTTTAGACTTGTCGTATCACCTTAATAAAATTATGAATGCATGATAGAAGATATTCATTGATTAGGGTTTTGACACTTATGATTGTACTAATGCATTGTGGTGTTGTATGAGGTTGATGTTGTCCGCTAACATGAAAGGTACATCAAGAAAGACAAATCATGTTCTAGTTCAAGAACATATGACCATGGTGACATGAAGACAAAGGTTCATCCATTGCCATGGATCACATAGAAGATCTACTTACGAGGTATGTATAACTTGACTCTATAATGGTTAACCTATGAGATATGCTGGTTACTAGCACAAGTCATTGAATAGAACAGGAAGACATTATGCAGGTATGTTAGACATAACTAGCTAGCATGCTAATCCAGGTATGTTTTTCTTATATCAAGTTAGAATGCTACCTTGTGTTAGGATCTCTTATATAAGTGTACATGGCATGATTGATAATGATTATTCATTGAAGTTAGTAATCATGGGTTTACGCATATTATGCTTCTTACTTTGATTGATGATATGACTAACTAGAAAAGTCCTTTGGTAAAATAAGAATATACATGATTAAAAGAAGTATTCCCTGAAACCTTGAATACTAATGTTTATAATTTGTGTTTGAAATGATCATGACTATACATGTTTAATATTATTGTGTTTTGATTATACTAATGAATGTATGATTATGTATGAGATCTCGAGGATAGCACAATGATGATACTAGTAAACATGCATAGTGAGCAAGGATGGATATAAGTTAAAGGACAGGTAATCCAGGAAGCTAAGATCAAGAGGGAGCACACTCCAGTAGTTTCTGCAAGGGTGCAGACATTCAGAGGGATTTGACCACTTCTCACAATCCACATCACAATGGAGTTGTAGAAAGGAAGCAAAGACTGAGAGGGAGTCCACCCTACAACCAAACGAAGATAAGTATTTTAATTGTCATTTCTTGCATATTTGTTTGTTTAAATAATATTGTTCAATGATATATATGCTTATGTTCCTAGACTTAGGGTGTGTATTATGCATATTAGAATAATTGCATTAATGAACATCATACTACTAATATGCATCTACTGGGTAAGTGGCCTATGGCAGTGTAGAACATTCCATTGCTACTTATCTAGAATGAAACCTCTTTGCTCACATGTTGGGAGTTGTGCACACTCTTAACAATGTTTTGGTAGAGATGGGAAGGCATCTAGAAAGTTACAGGATATGGATAAATGTTGTATTGAAGCATTGGCTAAGATAGTTGCATGACTGTATGACATATTTATTTATGTGTAAGAATTTGTTCTGAAAACTATGAGATGTTTTATCCTCATGAATTTTAACTTGTTTTGTAGGAAAGATCGTATACCATCACCTACAAAAGAAGGACTACAACATTTGTTCAACAACAAAGTTATCTATTGAAGATATTGAATTTCCCAAGATTCGAGAAGAATGCCATGATCCAGGAGTACCATTCGACCATGAAGAATGATGTTTGGGATGCAGTCCCAGGACCTCAAGGGAAGTCTGCTGTGACTTCCAAATGGATCTACAAGATCAAGCATCCTGCAGATGGTAGAATAGAGAAATACAAAGCGATATTTGTAGCTCATGGCTTCTCCCAGAAAGAGGGGATAGATGATGAAGAGACTTTTTCTCCTGTAGCCAGATACACTTCCATTAGATTAGTACTTGCTTTGGCTACAGTGATGAAGTGGAAGATACACCAGATGGATGTCAAGACAACTTTCTTGAATGGTGTAGTCGAGGAGGAAGTGTATGTGGAGCAGCCACTTGGTTTTGAGACACATGACAGGGAGTCATATGCGTGCAGACTGAAGAAAGCCTTGTATGGTTTGAAGTAGGCACCCAGGACTTGGTATGGCAGGATAGATGGATTCCAATCCAGTTTGGGATTTACTAAGAGTAAAGAAGATTCCAACCTTTACTACAAGGTTGAGGAAGGAAATCTTGTGATACTACTCTTGTATGTGGATGACCTGTTTGTAACAGGAGAGGATGGATTGATTGCTGATACCAAGAGGAAGCTTGCTGCCGAGTTCAAGATGAAGGACTTGGGTATGATGCACTACTTTCTAGGCATGGAAGTGTGGCAGAGTGTAGATAGAATCTTCCTTGGACAAGGGAAGTATGCAGTAGAGATCCTGAAGAGGTTTGAGATGATGGACTGCAAGGCCATGGCCACACCTATGGCATCGAACCTGAAGCTTCTGTGTGATGCTTCATCTGCTCCGATTGATGTCATGATCTCTCGTTAGATGATTGGGTCATTGATGTACCTGATGAATACGAGACTAGATATTTTCTTTGTGGTTAACACATTGAGCCAGTTCCTAATGGATCCCAGAGGTGTTCACCTGGTTGCTATAAAGCATATTCTGAGGTACCTAAAGGGTACAATTGATTATGGGCTCAAGTATGATGTGAATCAAAAGTTTAACCTGCAGGGTTATGTTGATTTAGATTGGGCAGGCAGTGTTGTTTGTAGGAAGACCACATCTGGGTGTTGCTTTAGTATGGGATCAGGTGTGATCTCTTGGTTTACCAGGAAGCAGTCCTGTGTAGCACTGAGTACAGCTAAAGCAAAGTATGTTGCAGCTTGTTTGGCTAGTTGTGAGGCAGTATGGATTTGGAAGCTATTGTTTGAGTTATTTGATCTCCCGCTGAAGGCTACTGGAATCTTTTGTGACAACCAGAGTTGTGTGAAGTTGTCTGAGAACCCGGTGTTCCACGACAAGTCGAAACACATTTAGATCAAATATCACTATATTAGGGATATGGTGCAGAGAGTAGTAGTGAAGCTCCTGTATGTTGCGATGGATGAGCAAATTGGAGATGTGTTGATGAAACCACTAGCCAGAGTGAAGTTTGAGTACTTCAAAGAGAGGCTTAGTGTTCTTCAGATTGACGACACTTCAAGGAAGAAATGATGGACACATTTAAAGGAGACATTCCAAGCGTGGTGAGAGGAGGATCCTTCCCATGGATGTGGATGTAAGCACTGGATGATGAGCATCAGGATGATGCTCCAGTTACTACTTTGTATGTGCGTCAATTGGATGCTTTGATCAGTTTGATCATATATATGTATATGCATCATGTTGGATGCTTGTTATGATTAGTTGCATCATGTATATGTATATGCATCATGTTGGATGCTTGTTATGATCAGTTAGATCATGTATATGTATATGCATCATGTTGGATGCTTGGACCATGTATTTGTATATGTATCAGGTGGATACGTTGTATGATCAGGTAGATCATGTATGTTGATATATATCAGGTGGATACGATGTATGATCAGGTGGATAGATTATATGATCAGGTGGATCATGTATGATGATATGTATTAGGTAGATACTTGGTATACATCAAGTAGATGCATTATATGATCAAGATGATCATGGATGAGGAGCTTCAGGACGTTTCTCTAGATGACATGCAACAGGACGATGCAATGATGATGATCAAGATGATCATGTGTACATCAGGATGATGTATGGTGAGTATCAGGTTGATACTCTTTGGCCATGGACAAGTTGTGCAGATGAGCATGTAAGTTGACCTGGGAGATCCGACAGGTAGAGATGTGTGCTCGTAACAGCCTGGGATGCTCTTTCAAGGCATTGCTCTGAGAGGATATATAATAACGCCCTGGGAGATCCTATAAGTCAACGTTGTGTTCCTGTAACAGCCTGGGATGCTCTTTCGAGGTTTTGTCCTATGGCATATAATAGCGCCCTGGGAGATCTTATAGGTCGGATATGTGTTCCCGTAACAACCTGGGATGCTCTTGCGAGGTTTTGCCATGACCACATAGAATAGCTCCCGAGGAGATCCTATAGATTGGAGCCGTGTGCCTATAACATCCTGGGATGATATTGCGAGGTTTTGTGGTGGGGTCACATGTAATCTGTCCCTGGAAGATCCTATAGGTCAGAGATGTGTGCCCGTAATAGCCTGGGATGCTCTTGCGAGTTTTTGTGATGCACTTAATAAGTCCTGAGAATTCCACAGTATGGCTAGCGATGATGAAGACCTGCAGTTGGTGGGCCTACATCCAGTATGAAAAAGGACTGGCTCTATAGAACTTCCTATGACGAGTAGACTCAGAGATTGATTGAGATAGCAGTAGCAGTGATGATGACGATTATTCAAGGACGATGATTCGTTGATGATGATCTAGAGAAGAAGACTTGTTCTAGCAGATCTGTGTCGAGAAATACCTTCCTAGTTAAGAGGAAGTGTTGATGTATATGTAACTTTGAAATGTATTTCACCTATGTATTTCATCCTTGTATATTGTATTCCTATAGAGATGTTATTATTCCTCTATACGGAAGTGTTTGTATTCCTATAGGGGTGTTATTATTCCTCTATACAGAAGTGTCACCATTTATATTGTAAGTTTCGTAGCTTATACTTGATGGGTTATTAGACCACCTTGATGGGGTCGACCCTGTATGAGTCATGTGGGTAAAAGGGTTATTAGACCACCCTAGTGGGGATCATCCCAGTCAGCATTATGTTATGTGGTTAAGTTAAGGCCGACCTAGTAAAGGTTATTAGGCAAGTCAAGTCAAGTATAAATAGAGTGCGGGAGGCACTCTATTTGATCATTTAATTTTTCTCTCATACTCTCATTGGAGAGTGCCGCACTTGTGGAGGAGGAGAAGCTGCTGCTAGGAGAAGACTATATCTTGTACTTGGGTTGTATCATTTCTCTATCTATCTTTGGGGAAGTTGCAGGGTTTTTCACCTTCTTGGTTTTTCCTAGTGAAACTCTATGTCTCTTATGTGATTGTATTGTGTCCATGATTGATATGCTGTAGATGTGTTGTACATGTTATTCTATCAGTTAAGATCCTATATCAGATTGAAATTTTTGAAAAACTAACACCATCTGGAACCTTGCAGAAAATTTTCAAGAGTTGCTTATTATCAACAAGAGATCCTTCTTCTCTAGATGAGATCGAAGGGTTGCTGCAATGACCAACCAGGGGATGGCAAGAGTCCGCGGTAAACTCCTTACAGCGACGAAAGACTGGTAAGTAGATGCGCATGAACATACAAATTGGGGACTATGATGTTGATTCAGTTATTCTGGATCTTGGTTCGGATGTCAACATCTTAACCAAGCAGGCATGGAAGAAAATGGGGAGCCCCCCATTGAGTTGTTCTCCTGTACAGCTCCACTTAGCTAATCACACTAAGGTGACACCGATTGGGAGAATCCCATGCATGGTGGTGGACATTGAGGGCATGAAGACCTATGTTGACTTTGACAACATCGAATTGGTTGAAGGAGGAAGCTCGTATGATAGTGGAGCAGTAATCAACTTCAAGCGGTGGATGACGACTTTCGAAAACCGCAATCTCAGAGTCATAGCCTTGTTGGATCCGGCTGAAGGCCGCAGATACATTGAGCCAGTGAAGGATGAAGATCCCAGTGGATGGGACCAGGCATTCAACATTTCTGAAGACTATATTCATTTGACTTCTGACAATGAGCTGGGATGGCATAGTGACAAATCTGCGTCTTCCGACTCTAATGATGCGTTAGAACACTAGCGGAATCGCTTGCACGTGGTATCGCTCCGCAAGTGCGGGTTAGTCACGCAATCATTATGCCGCGTTGCGACTGAAATGGTTACATTTCCAGTATATGAGGGGATGCCTGGTTTGTCCAACTTTCTTGTAGAGTTTGAGGAAATCGTTTCAAAACCCCAACGACTGTTGGCATTAGAAGAAGCACTGAAGGATTCTCCAGTACACTGGTGGGCGACACACAAGAAATCAATTAATGAATGGTCACAATGCAGGAGATTGATGACGGTTTGTTTCAGCAATACCGAGGTCTACCGTGTAGGGAAATATGATGGTCAGAATAACCTTGGAAGTCATATGAGGGAGTGTTAGACATTGTCGGCATCGTGACCACAAGATGAGTGGGTCCATGCCTTTATCCATACTTTAGATGAGATGTCATGATCCTGGTATATTGCAGTCAAGTTGCGAGGATAAATTACCACTTGGGTTGAGTTGATGGTATGCTTTACTCATATGTTCAGCTTCGCGGATGCCAACCCTGATGTTAATAATGCTTTGTATCTCATCCGCGAAGTGGTTTTGAAGGTTGTTCGCGTAGCATATCCCGCAGATCCGCATGTGCACTGCCAGATGCAATCCATGATGGAATGTTACAATATCAGCGGTGGGCCTGAAGACAGTGATTATCCACGAAATGCCAATATTCTCAAGTCTAAAGGGAGTCTCAATATGATAGCACCTGATGCACCAAGTGATCTGATCAGCCATCCATTGAAGCTCCGTAAGATTAATATTGGGACGGAGGCCACTCCCAAGTTCATGAATGTTGGAGATTATTGTGATGATGAGATGATGGGAAAGGTCACTAATTTGTTGCATGAATTCTAGGACCTCTTTCCTACGAAGTTTTCTGAGATGAAAGGTATCTTGGGTGATTTACGTGAGATGAATATCCCCTTGAAACCAGATGCTAAGCCAATTAGGTAGCGACCCTACCGGCTGAATCCACAAGATAAGGAGAGAGTCAAGGTAGAACTTGATCGCATGTTGGATGCTAGTATCATTGAACTAGTCAAAGAGTCGGAATGGATGAATCCTCTAGTGGTGCAGGACAAGAAGACTAACAAGGTGCGCATTTGTGTTGATTTGTGGAAGTTGAATGATTCCTGCGTGCATGATCCCTTTCCGACCCCGTTTACTGATGAAATACTCGAAGGTGTGGGTGGCCAGGAGATGTATTATTTCACGGATAAGTTCTTGGGCTATCATCAGATCTGCATTGCAAAGGAAGACCACCACAAGATGACTTTTGTGATAGAATGGGGCTATTTTCAGTACACTGTGATGTCGTTTGGGTTGAAGAACGCAGCTGCGATCTTCTCACGAGTTGTTGTTGCTGCATTCCGAGATTTCATTGAGAAGTTTTTACAGGTATACATGGATGATTGGACAGTCTATGGTTTTATCCGTGATCATCTAGACAATCTGTGGTTGATGCTGGAGCATTGCCGACAACATCAAATATTGCTGAATTTGAAGAAGTGCATATTTTGTGCACTGTTTGGTATATTGATGGGTCACATTGTGTGCAAACAAGGGCTGCTAGTCAATCTAGCAAAGCTTGCGCTCATTTTCAGCTTCACACCACTAACTAATGTTAAGCAGTTGAGGGCGACTTTGGGGCATACTGGGTATTATTGCAATTTCATTAGGGGATATGCAGCGATCACCGCCCCTATAGAGAAGCTATTGAAGAAAGATGTAGTATTTCAATGGAGCCCTGAATGTCAGAATAGCTTTGAGATGCTGAAGGCGAAGATGGCTTCGAGACCGATACTGGTCTTTCCAGATTGAAGTAAGGAGTTCCATGTCCATGTTGATGCATCGTCGATTGAACTCATTGTGGTGTTGGTGCAACCAGGAGAGGGTGATCTCGATCACCCTATTGCTTTCGCAAGTCGGAAGCTATCATCTGCAGAAAGGAACTACACCACTACCAATAGGTAAAGCCTGGAGATGGTCTATGCACTACAAAAATTCTGACACTACTTATTGGGCGAACATTTTAAGATGTTCATAGGCCACTTCACATTGAAATACCCAGTCAATAAGCTTGTGTTGGGGGGGAAGATACGTCGATGGCTACTTCTTTTTCAGGAGTTTGATTTTGAAGTAATTGTGAATCCAGGGCGGTTGAATGTTGGCCCTGATCATCTATCGCAGATTGAAATAGGAGAGGAGCCAATGAATATTGAAGACAGGTTACCTAATGCACAATTGTTTAAGGTTGAAGTAGCCGATGGCTATTTTGGAGAAATCATTCAGTTTCTAGCAACTGGTACTGTGCTCGAAGAATTCACCACTAGTCAAAAGAAGCAGTTGGTAATCAAGGCTGCAAATTTCCAGCTAATCGCAGGAGAGTTATACAAGATGGGTGCATATGAGATTTTACGACGGTGTGTCTTGCCATATGAGCAAGCGCAGATATTGTCAGAAGCACATGTAGAAGTGGTTGGAGGGCACTATGACAGATGTGCAACTGCCAGGAAGGTGCTTTGTGCATGGCTCTCGTGGACCATGCTGCACAATGATGTGATCGACTATATGCAGTCCTGCGATGTTTTTCAGAGAACCAGGAATCCATCCAGGAGAGATGAGATGCCGTTGATGCCTTAGCTAACACTGCAGCCATTCGACAAATGGGAAGTGGATTTTGTGGGACCAATCAATCCCCCAGGGAAGTGCATTGGTGGAAGATACATCATCACGACGATAGATTATTCGACAAGATGGGTGGAGGCTATACCAGTCTTTGATTGTTCTGCGACCACGGCCACATGGTTTTTGTTCGACAACATTGTCACTTTCTTCGGCTTCCCCAAGATATTGCTGAGTGATCAAGGTAGCTAGTTTCTCAATCGCACCATCAGCGCATTAACGGAGGAATTGCAGATACAGCATAAGAAGAGTATGCCATATCATCCACAAGAAAATGGCAAGGTGGAAGCTTTCAACAAGATATTGGAGCATGCGCTGACAAAGGTGTGCAATGCGAACCACGATGACTGGGATCGCAACATGTGTAAACGACTGACAGGACAGAGACCATTCAAGTTAGTGTATGGACAAGAAGCGATTATGCCAATGGAGTACATCATTTCGAGTTTGCACATCGTGGTAGTAATAGGCATGGGTGATGTAGCAGTAATAGAAGAACATCTAGCGCAGTTAATCCAGTTAGAGGAAGATCACTTTATCGCAATATTCCACCAGGGGGCGGAGAAGGATCGCCAGAAGTCTTGGCTTGATCGCCACATAAAAAAAAACAATTTCAGAGAGGCAACTTAGTGCTGTAGTATGACAGTGAGTTTATGAAACATTAAGGAAAATTGCAGATGCATTGGCTTGGTCCATATCACATCAGTAGCATCACTTTAGGAGGCGCAGTACAATTGCAGCAGTTGGATGGAGCGCTGCTCACAAAATTGATTAATAGCAGTACGTTAAAGCCCTATCAGTTGGGCTTCGAAAAACGTGATTCTTGAGTCACTACAGGAAAATAAATAAAAAATATAAAAATCTTTTGCAGGTTGCTCGGTGGCAGGGTGGCGCACCGACAGGAATGGAATGCATAAGCAAGCAGGAAGGCTTGTGCCACAAGTTAGGAGCAGTCCAAGAGAGTGGCAGGGTCACGACCAGGTCAAATCAACAATAAATGCCAAAATTTAAGATAGTTAATTAACGACGCTTGTTCGAATGATGGGAATTAATGGTGGATCTGGCCAATCGACTGACAGGATCGATGGTGGATTTGGGTCATTAATACATAATTTTGACTGAGTTAATAATGATTATGAAGGATCGAATTCAGTTGTTAAGTGTGCAAGATTGTACAGTGTTGCAGAGTGTCGTTGATGACTAGTGAGCGCATTTGTGAGTCGAGAAAGGTTCAGTTGAACTTGCCGCGTACAGGTGTTGTGCGCTGAGTTAAGATTGTGAGTGGCATTGCGCCATCCTCTAGAGTTCCGTGAGTTGAGTTCGGTATGATAGGAGAGCTGGAGACGGTCGAAATCTTGAGTGAAGTAGAGTCTCCCCTCAATCCTGTTGTTGTTGAGGAGGAGGAAGTAAATCTTGAAGCGAAAGTTTTCAACATGCCGGTGAGAGCGTCAATTATCGCCAAGAAGCATCGGGGAGGTCAACATTCTGAGTCGCCACAAAGTAAGAGGAAGCTTAGATCATCCACTATGGTGATGGCATAGGTTCAAGTTCAGGATAGACAATCTAGTCACAAAATTGACGAGTCCGTTGCATGGGAGGGATTGTGTGCTTCTGACATCCTCGGGTATGTCCCCCCTCGTCGGTTGGGTACATGACCGTGCAAAGTGAACAAAAATAAGAGGTATCCATTAAGGCTTCCCATGCTCCCTGCTAGAATGGAGTGATCTACTGATATTGTGCCGGCGTTGATGCGCCTGAAGTATGATGATCATGATATGGTAGCCTATCTAGAAATTTCCTCCGACCCCTATGTGCCAAAGTCATAAATCATGGGGACGCCGATTCTGTAAGACTGGACACGAGGGCTGAAACAGGATGGCTTGTTGGGCCTTATGAACATGCCACATTTTGGATGAATGCTAGAGGTTAACGCTTGTGTGAAGCATCTGCTTGCTTGCTTCGACAACGATTCATTGTGGCTGGACATAGAGATTCCAGTCACTATCGACCTTATTGCGACCATTACCGGGTTTCCCCAAGATGGGGTAGACCCATCGCAATACTTCCGAGGGAAGGAGAACGACAAAAAGAGGGCAAAGGAGTTGGTTGACCGCTATGGGTTGGAATCAGATGGATGTGGTTATCACACTAGTCGTATCAACTATAAGGAGGTTCTCACTGGCACCAAGACATTGTCTTGCAAGGTGTTTGGGGGCGGTCAGCCTAATCAGTGCAATTCAGAGATCGTGGCATGCGCAGAGCAATACGCAGAAGGTGTCCAGATGAATTGGTCCTTGTTTTTGCTGAACCAGTTGGCGGAGGATGCCGCTAATGTCCAAGCTTGGAAGGGCTCCTTCACATATAGTTGGATTCTAATTTTGATCGCATTTGTGGCCTGGAAGGAGCCCAACACTTATCAAGGTATGGAGGTTCAGGCCGTGAAAGAGCACTGGGGTGCGCGATATAAAAAATTATGGTGGGTACATGAGCAAGAGCGACTCTAGGATTGTGCATTGCAGTTCTAGTTTTATTGGGAGATTCTCTATGATGCAACAGTACATGTTTCGTGGCTATCTGAGGAAATCGCGGCAAAGTTTAAGCCGATTATGCTGTTCGTGATTCGGTCGCACGCCGTTTATGTGCAAGCCCGACGTGACCCAAGTAAGAAATAGTTGTTGATCCCTTACAAGGTGATGACATAAGTGCTGGATTCCATTGTGAATGATTGGCCGCTGGAATGGAGCGAACCCATGGGGTTGGCAGAGATTGAGGCTGGAGAACCAGCGAAAGGCCCAAACGATCGACTATCGGCGCAAGACTAGCAGTGTCACCATGAATCGGACCAGGAATCGACAAAGACCCTAATGGACCATGAAAGTGAACATGATGTTGAGGAAGGGCAGACGAAGGCACTCCATGAGCATGCTACGATCAGTGGTGTGTCGATGGCCATAGAAAATTAGTTGGGACGGTTCATTCATGTGGTTACTTAGGTAACCAATATGACTACTCGAGCCACGACGAAGAAGGTGGATGAAGGTTTCCATGTGGTCACCACCCGCTTGGATTCCCTGTGTGATATCATTTTGAAGAAGGCACCCAAGGGCGCTCCGGTGTGGGAATTCGGCGTAATCAGTACTGAGCCGCGGGTCCGAAATGTTCAAATTTTGTCGATTGCGATTGCGACCAATGATGCCGCTCTCAAGACAATGCCAAAGTAGTTTGAATATTTGATAGTGAATATCAATGCGTTGTCCTCACCGACATTGGTGTGCATACAAGCAGTTGCTAGTCAAGAATTGGAGAATAGAGAATGTGATGCACGGAGTCAGCTAGTGCAGTCGCAGGAGGCAGATTCAGCGGTTCACAACGAAGCTGAGGATATCAAAGGGAAGGTTGCAATAGCATGGGAATTGGTTAATGACCTGAAGGAGAGGATGGAGAGCCTCCGAGAAGAGAAGGCTACTGAGATCACAGAGCTGAAGA
This sequence comes from Larix kaempferi, assembly GCA_027924585.1. Classification (NCBI taxonomy): domain Eukaryota; kingdom Viridiplantae; phylum Streptophyta; class Pinopsida; order Pinales; family Pinaceae; genus Larix; species Larix kaempferi. The sequence goes on along the minus strand of BSBM01001446.1, from coordinate 1,784,028 downwards.
AGGAACAAGATCGGATGATTGTGGAAAAAATGATCTTATGGGAAACTCAAGCGCAGTTGGAGGCGACCATCGATGAAGCATGTAACCATGTCTTCAAGCCAATAGCATAATTAGATTCGATCAAGCGAGCACAGAAACTGGGAGCTATTATCTCCCAATTATAGGAGGACAATGCAGTATTAACCCATGCCCTAAATCCCACCACACCGCTGAAGGTAGTCGAGGAACATAAGAGTGCCATTGAAGAAGTGGCGACTCAGCTGGATGAGTTAGAACAAGAGGAAACATGGATCAATGCAGAGACTGCATTGTTCTGGGGCAGCATCGTCTAGGATGAACTGCTGGAATAGTTCACCAAGCAATGACGTGAGGTGGAAGAGCAGCTGGCTACACTGAAGACCGCCATGCACACTATGCCACCGGTGTCATAGGTATCTAAAAAGGCAAAGATCAAGGACTTGCAGCAACGAGTTGCCAAAGCAGTAGAACGGTAGAAGTAGCGGTCTGTACAGTTGGATGAGTTCCAGGACAATGGGGCCGAGCTTAATGCCACTATTGATTCTACACTCCAGGTGGTACAATAAGAAAAGCAGAGAGTTGACACACACCTGTGTGACCATCCTCTGGCCACAAACCTCGAGGAAAGTAAGCAACTTGATACAACAATCTTGCAGTGGATCAACGAAATTCAACAACAGTATGAGGATTTTCAAGTCAAGACCAGAGAATACACCATGTCGAGTTGACGTGGCTCGAGGGCGATCCACAAGATTGTGTTGGGGGCCTATTGGCAGGTAGTTGGGTAAGGTAGCATTGCAACATCGCGGATGTTGTGACAAGTTAGAAGATATCATTGAAGGCAGAGAGTTGGGTGCAAAGCAGATTATTTTATGTATTTTTGAGTCAATTGTACCGTAGTATGTGAGTTTTGGGTCATTTGGATCCTATGTTATGTAATTTTGGGTCAATTGTACCATAGTATGCGGGTTTTTGGGTCATTTGCTCAAAGTGTCAGTTAGGAAGTTGTTAGTAAGTGGACAAGCAATGTAAAGGAGGAAGCCTATTTATAGTCATAGAGTCATATGTGTTTTGGAGAGGGGAAGGAGAATATAATCGAACCTAAATATGAATGGAGATATGATCTTGGTATGTGTCTGAGCTATCTGCGAGATATGTGTTTTGTGGAGATATTGTATCTGGGTTTTGCTGAGCTAATATGATATGACGGAGCTGTTTTGTGAAATCCCTGTGTATCTTCTGTTCACTAATGGTAATGCATGTTGCGATATATGAATGATGCTATGTTTTCTTGTTGCAATTAATGCTTTACTATTATAGTTGCTGTGATGAATGTCTCTATTGAATGATACAATGAATACAATGATGTCGAACTTAAATGCATAGATCTATTTTTGAATGTTGCAATAAGTTTAAGTGATTGTTGCCGCAAACATCCTCCTTCATTTGGAGGAAACATAGTTCCATTGAATCTCCCTTGAACATCTCGGGTGAGACCTCATGTGCTTCACAGGTGTTGCTGGATGGGGTAAAACCTCTCTGGGCCGGTGCTCAAGCAGATTGCGGTGGGTTGGTGTCGACAGTGATGGGAACCCATGTTGACTGGGTTTGAGTTAGTAGTGGTCACCAGGACCACGAATCTTCAAACTACTACCACATACCTAGACATCTTGGATGAAACTTCGCCTTTGTGACACCCGAGTTCCCACGCTTCTTCCTGATCAAGGCGCTCATGCACACTTGTCGTTCAGGCCTGCAATACGCCTAGTTTGCTACCACATGAAATGAAATGGATCATTTCCATAGCCTCCTTGGAATTCCTAACTTATCCAATTACCTGACCTACTTGCAACATGTATTTATCACTTTTGGTAAATACCTCTTAGCCTCTGGTGCCTATATTTATGCATTTTCATCTTCTAGGATGCCTGCCTCGAAAAATCATCCGCGAATCCATTCACCCAATGCGCTGATTCTGTCATCATTTGTTTCCTGCATGTGGTGACCATACTTCCTATGTGCATGATTGGTGACCATACTCCTCCTGGCTGCCCTTCATGTCACAACCATGCGAACCATCATCCGTGGTGCCACCAACCATGTTGCTATGGTGTGTTTCCATGTGCCAAACATGCATGGTGTCGACACCGATCCAGGCCAACTAATGATCATACCTGTCAAAAAGACATATCATTGGAAAAAGTCCCATCTGTTAACAATCCAGAATGATTGTTGATTCGATAGGGTTGCAATCCTACCGCTATCGTAGTCCAAACCCCAAACTGCAATACGACCCCTCCCTTTTGCACATTCTCTTCTAGCTGGTGCACCATCCTGCCACATCATATATTCTATATATATATATTATTATTTTTACCCATTGGTCCTCATCCTCTCTGTGTCGGATCATGGTGATAGGGATTCAACCTATTCCCATTGACTAATTTAGGTAACAGTACTCCATCCAAGCTCTATAACTTTACTGCCCCTGCGTTGGTGATAAAAGTGATAATATATGGTCCCAACCACTGCATTTGCAACTTACCAATGTGTTTTGCAAACTTACTATCATACAACAAAACTGTATCCCCATTTTGCAGGTGCTTCGTCTTTACATGGAGGTCATGCCATGCCTTCTGGTGGTCCTTTTCTACCTTCTGATGAAACCCTAAGATGAAGCGATCTTCATCAAGTTGTATTAGTTGTATCAACCATTCCTCTAACGCGCCATCGTCACTCATGCCTGTTATTGCTGCGATGTGCCAGCTGGGTACTATGTATTCCATCGGCATAACTACTTCCTGGCCATAAACGAGCTTAAATGGGGTCTGGCCAGTTAAATGCTTGCATGTGGTGCGATATGCCCAGAGGACCACTTGGATTTTTAGGTCCCAGTTGTCATGGTTCACATTTCATGCCTTGGTGAGAGCATGCTCCAATATTTTATTGAATGCCTCAACTGTCCCATTTTCCTGAGGGTGGTAAGGTGTACTCTCCTTGTGTCGGATCTGGAACTCTTCTGTCATCGTGGAAATTTTTTGGTTAACAAAGTGCATCCCTTGGTCGCTTAATAATACTTTTGGGAAACCAAACCTAGTAACCACATTGTCAAATAGGAATCGTGCTGCAGTCGCAGCAGAACAATCTTTCACTGGTGCAGCTTCCGCCCAATGTGTCAAGTATTCTATCGCAGTGATGATGCAGCGTGACTCTGTTCTCTTCCTAGGTGGGTTAATGGGTCCCACAAAATCAACGACCCATTTTTCAAAGGCCTACAATGTTACTTGTGGTACTAGTGGCATTTCATCTCGACGTGAGAGATTCTAGGTTCGTTGGCATATGTCGCAGCTCTTGGCATAATCCGTGGCATCTCCATGCAAGGTTGGCCACCATAGCCCTTCTCGAAGGATCTTCCTAGGAGTTGCTCATCCACCATAGTGTCCTCCAACAATTCCATCATGAGATTCCGACAGAATCTGTTCATGTTTATGTGGAAGGACATATCGTTGCAAAATCTCATCTAGACCCATTTTATATAATTCTCCTACAATTAGCTGGAAATCTGCAGCTCGGACGACTAGCTACTTCTTTTGGCTGGTAGTGAACTCGGTCGGTGCCTCCCCTATCTCCAAAAATTGAATGATTTTTTCATAGTGGTTATTGACCATGCAAATCCTAAAAAAATGAACGTCTGACAGCCCTTCATCGATGCTCCTTGGTTCCTCTCCTGATTCTATCCATGAGAGATGATCAGGTCCCGCATTCAATCACCCTGACTTTACGATAATCTCAAAATCAAACTCTTGAAATAGTAATAGCCAACAGTAGATATTCCCCCCCAACATAGGCTTGTTCACCAAGTATTTCAATGCGGAATGATCTGTGAACATCTTGAAGTGCCCCCCAAGAGGTAATGCCGAAATTTATGCAAAGCATAGACCATTGCCAACCCTTCTCTCTCACTGGTCATATAGTTCCTCTTCGTAGTAGACAGTTTCCTATTGGTGAATGTTATCAGGTGGTCAATGTCACCGGTTCCTAGTTGGGCCAAGATAACACCAAGTGCGACTAATGATGCATCAACGTGTACGTGAAATTCCTTTGTCCAATCCGGAAATGCGAGGATTGGTGCTGCAACCATCTTTTCTTTCAATATGTCCAAGCTTTTTTGACATTCCTTGGTCCATTCAAACTTAGCATCTTTATTCAGTAGCTTCTCCATGGGTGCTAAGATAGCTGCATATCCCAAAATGTATTTCCTGTAGTAACCTATGTGTCCCAATGTTGCTCAAATTTTTTTTGCCGTCGTTGGTGGTAGGAGGTCGACATTGATGGAAATATTCACCAGATCTACCAACATTCCTTCTCTGCAGATGATGTGTCCTAACAGTATGCCTAACAAAACACAAAAGATACACTTCTTGAGGTTTAGGGAAATTTGGTGTTGTCAACAGTGTTCTAGCATTTGTCTTAAGTTCGCGACATGATCCTTGACTAAGCCATATACCGTCCAATCATCCATGTAGATAGCGAGGAAGTTATAAATATAATCTTTGAAGGCTGCTACCACTATTCTTGAAAAGATTGCAGGAGCATTCTTTAATCCAATGGCATCACCATATACTGGAAGCATCCCCACTCTGTAACGAATGTAGTCTTGTGTCAATCTTGTTTCGCAATCTTGATTTGGTGGTAGCCTAAAAATCCGTCCGTGAAGGGATATATATCCTGACCTCCGACTCCTTCAAGCAACTCATCTGTAAATTGGGTTGGGAACGGATCGGGTAGGCAGGCATCATTCAGTTTCCATAGGTCGACACGTATTCATACTTCGCCAGTTTTCTTGTCCTGGACAACCATTGGACTAATACATTCTGATTCTTCTATTGGTTCTATGATTCTTGTCTCCGACATTCTTTTGAATTCGGCTTGCATGCATTCGTTGTATATTGGGTTCAATCGATACAGCCACTGCTTAACTAGTTTCACACCAGGTTTCAAGGGGATCCTCATTTCCCCTAAGTCTCCAGAAATTCTCTTCATCTCTGAGAATTTCATTAGAAACAAACCATGAAACTCATGCAGTAAGTCAGCCATCTTCGCAATGGTCGACTCATCCCAGTAGTCGCCAATGCTTGCGAACTTGGGATTTTCCTCCGACCCATGTTCACCTTCTTGATCTTTAATGGTTGTTGAAATTTGTCTGACGATATATCTGGTGCCACAACACTGCGACTACCCTCCGATTCTAGTACATACGTAGCATTGGGGTAATCATCATCTTCATGCTCTCCAGTGACATTTTAACACTCTATCAACATTTCTGGTGTCGTGGTCCATTATAGTGCCATTGGTTGTCCAGTCGGTGCTGCTTCAAATATTTTTCCATGGATTTCCTGCAATGCGGTGTGGATTAAGGGATTTGTGTTTGAGAATGAGAACGATTGGTTGAAGCCAAAGGTAAGATGTTCCCAAGATGTCGTCCCACATCGCAATTCTGCTGTGACATACCAGCTCCATGGTACCTCATCCAATGTGTGTATGATGTTGATGTATATGTAACTTCGGAATGTATTTCATATATATATTTATTGTGCTCCTATAGAGATGTATTATTCCTATTTACGGAAGTGTCATCATTTGTATTGACAAGTGTCGCAAGTGTCTTAACTTGCCAATGGGTTATTAGACCACCTTGTAAGGGGTCAGCCCAAATTAATGTAACATGAGGTTATTATGCTAAGCTAGACAAGTTGGCCCCATAAGATTATTGGGAAGTCAGAACAAGTATAAATAGAGATATCCCGATCTCTATTTGGATCACTTCAGAACTCACTCTTCCTTCACTCGGAAAGTGACACACATGTGAGGAGGAGGATCAGCTGTTAGGAGAGTCTCTATCTGTGTACTTGGGTTGTACTTTGGTTGTATCACTGCTCTATATATCTCTAAGGAAGTTGTGGGGTTTTTCACCTTAGCGTTTTCCCCACGGAAACTCTGTGTGTCTATTGTCTCTTATGTTTGCTTCTTGTGATGATTGGCATGCTTGCTATGAATGATATGCATTGATATACTGTACATGTTATTCTCTCAGTAAAGATCCTAGATTATCTTTTATTAATGCTCAAAAATTAACATGGTATCAGAGCTAACCTGAGAAGAAGACATTGTGCAGTGATGGAAACTAGGGTTTCTTGTTTATTGGGTTTATCTCCACATATTTTGGAAAAGGAGTAAGGTAGATTGACTCTACTCATCAAGGAGAATTTATCTATCCAATCACAATTCAAGTTTGAGCACGTTTAGTTTTGGCCCTAAAAATTAGGGTTTCCTCACAAATAGGAATTTCTGAAATCTGAAGACATAGTTGGAAGCTCCTTGGCAAAATCGACGTTTAGAGCTTTGGATTGATATTTTTGGTTGGGTAAATCTCCGAGAAACTCAAACCCTAATTCAGGGTCCTCCCTAGTGAATCCAAGAAGACTAAAAGGCATTTCTAAATTGTGAAAATTTGCAGATCTCAAATTCTAAATATACCAGGTTGATCAGCTCATCAAGGCACATTTTTCTATCCTTTCAGAAAGTTGAAACTCACATTTTGAATTTTTAGGATTTCTCTGACAAACCCTAATCCAGGACCACATCCAGTATTTCAGCAAATCAAGTGGTAACACCTTTATCTTCTCTATTTCCATTTGAATTACTCCTTAAGATGTCTCACCACACCAAGATTTAGGATAAGCTTGAAGGGGCTAATAACTTCCGATCCTAGAAGTATAGGATTGGGTTAATCCTGGAAGAAAATGAATTGGTCATCTACATCAGCTCTGAGGTCCCTATCCCAAAGGATGAAGAGGGTAAGGCATTGCATAAGAAGAACTTGGTCAAGGAAAAAAGCATCATTGCTGATTCTATCAAAGACCATCTCATACCACATGTGTCATCTCTGAATACACCCAAGGAGATGTTTTACTCTTTGACCACGCTATTTGAAGGGAAGAACATAAATCAGAAGATGAATCTACGGAATCAATTGAAAGGAGTCAAGCTGTTGAATGGAGAGACCATTCAATCTTATTTTTCCAAAGTATCTCAGATTAAGGAACAACTTGAAGCTATGGATGAGGTAGTGGACAATGGTGAGGTTGTTATGACCACTCTGAATGGCCTACCTAGGTCATGGGACTCTTTTATTCAAGGAATCTATGCAAGAAAGAAATTGATCTCTTTCAGTAGACTATGGGAGGAATTATCTCAAGAAGGAAGCTAGGCTCGTGGCTCGAGAAGAAAAGATGGGAAATGAAGATCAGGATCTCACTGCTCACACCAAGAAGGGAAGCAAGTTCAAGGGGGATCATTCTCATTCTAAGAGACCTTCTCACCACTCTAGAAATAGGAAACATCTAAGATGTTTCACATGTAATGAGAAAGGGCACTTTGCCTCAGATTGTCCCAAGAACAAGAAGGAAAACAACAACAACTTCAACAAAAAGAAGAAGGGCAACAAAAGAAAATATCATGCCAATGCTGCTGAGGATGATGAACCTCCCAAGAACAAGGATAGATCTGAAAGTGATGGTGATGACTCATCAAGCGAAGGAGAGTATGTTCTAATCTCTACTCTCATAGGTACTATCTCTCATGGTTGTAATGATTGGCTCATTGACACTAGGGCTTCCAAACACATGACTGGGTTTAAAGAATCTTTTGTAAATCTATCTAAACATGAATCACCCCATAAGGTGAAACTTGGGGATGATTATCAATACCCTATCAAAGGAAGTGGGGAAGCCTCTTACAACCTAGATTCTGGAAAGTCAGTGAAGATGAAAGAATTTCTTTATGTACTTGGGCTCAAGAAGAACCTACTCAGCATATCCACATTGGATGCAAAAGGTATGAGGGTTGCATTTATGGATGTCCAAGTTCTAATGTGGCAAAAGGGAAAAACCATAGATGATGCAATGGTGATTGGAGAGCAAGATGAAGGATTGTATAAATTGAAGGAACAACCTAAACATGCCATGGTGCATGATTCCATGGAGCCAAGTGAACTTTGGCATAGAATACTTGCTCATATGCACTATAGGGCACTTCCAATTGCAAGCAAGGTTGTAGAGGCTCTTCCTAAAATAAAGACAAAGCATGAAGGTGTTTGCAAAGGATGTGCAAAACGAAAGATCATAAAGAAAGCATTTCCAAGCAGTGAAAGCAAATCTAAAGGAATCTTGGGAATCATCCACTTGGATGTATGCGGTCCGATGTCATCCAGTTCTCTGAGTGGGTATGTTTACTATGTCTCTTTCATTGATGACTTATCTAGGAAGACTTGGGTTTACTTCTTGAAGAACAAAGATGAAGTGTTTGATAAGTTCAAGGAATTCAAAACCTTGATGGAAAACCAAACTGATAAGAAGATCAAAACATTCAGATCCGACAATGGTGGAGAATTCACTTCAGGTGACTTCAAGAAGTTATGCAGTGATTTAGGGATTAAGATATAGTTGACTGCTCCTTACAATCCACAACAAAATGGAGTTGCAGAAAGAAAGAATTGAACAATCATGGAAGCAGCAAGGGCAATGCTACATGACCAGGATCTTCCTATGCATCTATGGGCAGAAGCAGCTAGGACAGCTGTATATGTGCAAAACAAAACACCCACAAGATATTGGACAACAAGACACCAGAAGAGGTCTTCTCTGGTAAGAAACCTGAAGTCATCCATCTCAGAATATTTGGTTGTCCAGTATACACTCATGTCCCAAGGGAAAAGAGGACCAAGCTAGATCCTTCAGGAAAGAAGGGTATCTTTGTGGGTCACAGTGAAAGCTCGAAGGCTTACATAATATATTTTCTAGGGTTCAAGAAGATTGATGCCAACAGGGATGTGACATTTGATGAAAATTCTTCATTCATCAAATCAAGGAAGACACTTGTCGAAGATTATGAAGAACCTAAGGAAACTAGATTTCAAGACACTACTATGACTGAAGCAATTCCAGATGCATATCGTGAAACTGAAGATCCACAAGAACCTGTAGATCCACTCCGTGAGAATAACTCTCACAAGAGGAAACTTGCATGGGCTAGAGAGCTCATTCAAGATGCAGAAAGATATGGCATTCCAAAAGAAGAACACGGAGAAAAGAAGAGAACTATATCTCATACCATCTATGTTGCTTTACTATGTGATATCGTGAACAAAGAACCTTCCAATTATGAAGAAGCAGTGGAAAAGAAAGAATGGAAGGATGCCATGGTCGAAGAATACCAATGAATAATGAAGAATGATGTTTGGGATGTTGTCCCAAGACCTGAAGGGAAGTCTGTTGTGACTTCCAAATGGATCTACAAAATCAAGCATGCTGCAAATGGCAGCATAGATAAATACAAGGCAAGATTCATAGCTCGTGGCTTCTCTCAGAAAGATGGAATAGATTATGAAGAAACTTTTTCTCCTGTAGCGAGGTACACTTCCATTAGATCAGTACTTTCTCTGGCTGTAGTGATGAAATGGAAGATACACCAGATGGATGTCAAGACTTCTTTCTTGAATGGTGTAGTTGAAGAGGAAGTGTATGTGGAGCAGCCACTTGGTTTTGAGACACATGACAGGGAGTCATATGTGTACAGATTGAAGAAAGACTTGTATGGCTTGAAGCAAGCTCTCAGGACTTGGTATGGTAGGATGGATGGTTTCCTATGTAGTTTGGGATTTACAAAGAGTAAAGCAGATTCAAACCTTTATTACAAGGTTGAGGAAGGAAATCCAGTGATACTACTTCTATATGTGGATGATCTGTTTGTAACAGGTAATGATAGTTTGATTGCCGATACCAAGAGGAAGCTTCCAGCCGAGTTCAGATGAAGGACTTGGGGATGATGCACTATTTTCTAGGGATGGAGGTGTGGCAGAGTGCAGATGGTATCTTCCTTGGAAAAGGGAAGTATGCAGTAGAGATCCAGAAGAGGTTCAGGATGATGGACTGCAAGGCTATGGCCACACTTATGGCATCGAACCTGAAGCTTCTGTGTGATGCTTCATCTAATCCAATTGATGTCACTGTGTATCGTCAGATGATTGGGTCCTTGATGTACCTGACGAACACTAGACCAAATATTTTCTTTGCGATGAACACATTGAGCTTGTTCCTGACGGATCCTAGATGTGCTCACCTGGTTGTTGTAAAGCATATTCTGAGGTACTTGAAGGCTACAGTTGATTATGGGCTCAAGTATGATGTGAATCAAAAGTTTAACCTGCAGGGTTATGCTGATTCAGACTGGGCAGGTATTGTTGTAGATAGGAAGAGCACTTCTGGGTGCTGCTTCAGTATGGGATCAGGTGTGATCTCTTGGTTTAGCAGGAAGCAATCCTGTGTAGCACTGAGTACAGCCGAAGTAGAGTATGTCGCAACATGTTCGGCTAGTTGTGAGGCAGTATGGATCTGTAAGCTACTATGTGAGTTATTTGATCTCCCACTGGAGGTTACTAGTATCTTTTGTGAGAACCAGAGTTGTGTGAAGCTGTCTGAGAACCCGGTGTTCCATGAAAGGTCGAAGCACATTGAGATCAAATATCACTATATCAGGGATATGGTGTAGAGAGGAGCAGTGAAGCTCCTTTATGTTGTGATGGATGAGCAGATTGCAGATGTACTGATGAAACCACTAGCCAGAGTGAAGTTCAAATACTTTAGAGAGAAGCTTGGTGTCCTTCATATCGGTGACACTTCGAGGAAGAGGTGATGGAGACATTTGTTGAAGCCATTCCAAGCATGGTGGAAGGAGGATCCTTCACATGGATATGGATGTAAGCACTGGATGATGAGCACCAAGATGATGTTCTAGTTTCTGCTCGATATGATCAGTTGGATCATTTATGTATTTATGCATCATGTTGGATGTTGGATATGATCAGTTGGATCATTTATGTATGTATGCATCATGTTGGATGCTGGATATCATCAGTTGGATCATTTATATGTATGTGTATATGCATCATGTTGGATGCTTGGACCATGTATTTGTATATGTATCAGGTGGATATGATTGTATGATCAGGTAGATCATGTATGTTGATATATATTAGGTGGATACATTATATGATCAGGTGGATCATGTATCTGTGTATGTATGAGGTAGATACATTATATGATCAGGTGGATCATGTATGATGATATGTATCAGGTAGATACTTTGTATGCATTAGGTGGATGCATTATATGATCAGGATGATCATTGATGACAAGCTTCAGGATGTTGCTCCAGATGACATGCATCAGGACGATGCAGTGATGATGATCAGAATGATCATATGTGATGACATGTATCAGGTGGATACATTACATAATCAGTTGGATTATGTGTGATGAGTTCCGAAGACACAGATGCACATGAGCTTTTTGGACATGGTTGTAGATGTGTCCTCCCATAGTCGCGATGTAATTGCTGGGATTTTCCAACATGGTGGTAGATGTGTTCTCCCATGGTCGTGATGTAATTGCCAGGGCCATTCGAGCATGGTTGTAGATGTGTTCTCCCATGGATGCAATATAAGTGCTGGGGCCATTCGAGCATGGTTGTAGATGTGTTCTCCCATGGCTGCAATATAAGTGTTGGGGCCATTCAAGCATGGTTGTAGATGTGTTCTCCCATGGTTGCGATATAAGTGCTAGGCCATTTGAGCATGGTTGTAGATGTGTTCTCCCATGGCTATAATATAAGTGTTGTGCCATTCTGATATGTTGGTAGGTTAGTCCTCCCATGCTAGTGAGTGTAAGTGTTGTGTGTGTGCATCTAGGTTGTGCTTCGTGATACTCTGTGGCCATGGATAGGTTGTGTAGTAGCATGTAAAAGGTCCTACAAGATCCTATAGGTTGATTTGTGTGCTCATAATCATTCCTGGGATGCTCTTTCGAGGTTTTGTGATGCATGTAATAAGTCCTGATGATTCCACAGTATTTCCAGTGATAATGAAGACCTATAGGTGGTGGGCCTACATCCAATATGAAAAATGGCTGGCTCTGTAGAACTTCCTATGACGAGTAGATTCAGAGATTGATTGAGATAGCAACAGTAGTGATGATGACGATGATTCGAGGACAATCATTTGCTGATGATGATCCATAGAAGAAGACTTGTGCTAGCAGATTTGTGTCGAGAAATACCTTCCTAGTTAAGAGGGAGTGTTGATGTATATGTAACTTCAGAATGTATTTCATATATATATATTTATTGTACTCCTATAGATATGTATTATTCCTCTATACGGAAGTGTCATCATTTGTATTGACAAGTGTCTCAAGTGTGTTAACTTGTCGATGGGTTATTAGACCACCTTGTAAGGGGTTGGCCCGGATTAATGTAACATGAGGTTATTGTGCTAAGCTAGACAAGTCGGCCCCATAAGATTATTGGACAGTCATAACAAGTATAAATAGAGATCTCCTGATCTCTATTTCGATCACTTCATAACCCACTCTTCCTTCACTCAGAAAGTGGCGCACATGTGAGGAGGAGGATTAGCTGCTAGGAGGAGTCTATCTTTGTGTACTTGGGTTGTACTTTGGTTGTATCATTGCTCTATCTATCTCTGAGGAAGTTGTGGGGTTTTTCACCTCAGGGTTTTCCCCACAGAAACTCTGTGTCTATTGTCTCTTATGTTTGCTTCTTGTGATGATTGACATGCTTGCTATGATTTATATGCATTGATATACTGTACATGTTATTCTCTCAGTAAAGATTGTAGAGTATGTTGAATTAATGCTGGAAAATTAACATACAAATGCGTGTACCCACTCTTGTCGTGCTCTCGATCCCCATTGATATTGACATGCATTCAGATGTGCCTCCGGGTCTCCTCATACACCATATCGCATATGGCCATCCTCTGCAGCTTCACTGAACCAAACCTCCATGGGGTGTCGACATACTGGCCAAGATGTGATGTTTGATTTATGCGCTGCCCACCATTGTGCAGGAGTAGCCTTCGGGGCTTCCTCCAAGGCCAGTAAACTCTGTGATTCTACCACTTTCTACTCAAATTCTGTGATAAACGTTCCTAAGTTGGGAAATCCCTCATAGGTAGGTAACACATACTCCTCTGTGGCTACCCTTCGCAGGGACTGTGTTATCCGTGCACATCTTCGAAAGGACATTTCATGCAACTAGTTTTTCTAATTCTCCAGGGCCTTGTCTGAGTCAGAGGATGTTGAGATGTCACTATGCCACCCTAATTCTCCATTTGTGGTGGGATTATCATAATCCTTAGAGATGTTATACAAATTTTTCCACCCTTTTGCAAGCTCGTCTCTGGCTGGCTCCATATATCGCAACCCTTCTGCAGGGTCCAGTGGTGCGATGAACCTGATTTCCTGATTTTCAAATGACATTATCCTTTTCTTAAAGTTGATAATTGCTTGATTCTCCATAGCCTAGTCTATCCCCAACAGTACCAGCTAGGGACTGGTGTTATCCACAATCTCAATGACATTGAAATCTGCATACGTTCTGAGTCCTTCAATTTCAACCGAAATTTGACATACCCAACCGAGCGGAGTAACCTTGCTATGTTTCGGCAATCGCAGCTGTACTGGTGACTAGGTCATTCGCAATTTTCCCATTGTATCCCATGTCTTTTTCATCAGGATATTCACATCTGAACCCAAATCCAGAATGATGGATTCAACATCTAATTCTCCAATCTGTGCCGATATCCACATCTCCCTACCTGTCTTTCTTTTATGTATGCGACTGACTCTCTATTCCAGTCATGCACCTCCTCGTCATTGTAGTAGTTTAGCTATATATTCCAATACATTTGGGTCCTTTTCCAAATCCATGCAACTCCCCAAGAAGGCTTTTAGAGTGTTTTCCTTCCTTCGTAGCATCGTTGAGTCAAACATCGGTGGCATGTCATAGATTTCTTCTTCAAGAGGTATCTGCCTCTTGTTCCTCCTTACATATTGTGCCTTCAAAAATATGTCCTTTTCCGCTTATGCGCCGATGGTAACCTGCTTCCTCTATATTTGTGTTGGTTTGACAATGGTGTGTGGTCTCTTGCCACCCATCGTTGCCCCTCCTTGTGTCACTATCCTGACCATTGCATGGTTACCTCTGGCTTCTGTCGAAATCATCTGTACAGTAGGTGGCGCATTTGGATTATTTGGGTTCTGGTTCTGCTTAGTTTACCATTTCGCAATAAGCTAAGGGAAGTATTCTAAACTATGATCTACAACACTGCAATATGTACACTATGGCATAGGATTGAGACAATCCCGTTGGTAGTGCCCATACTGCTCGCAATTTTAATAGATGATTGGACCTCTTCCTCGTCTAGTATCTCCTCCATGTCCCATACCAGCACCTTAGCCTCCACGGAATCCTCCCCTGAAACCTCTGCGTGGTGGTCCATATTGTTGATACTACGATTTCTCGTACTACGGTTACTGATACTATTGTTTCCCATACTGCGGATGGATGTATAACGGTGGTGTATATTGTAGGTGCCCGTACTGGCCCTGGTCGTATTGCTGTGGTTGGTTAAACTACGGCTCACTATACTGCAATTGCTACTACACCACTGGTGGTTCTTCCCCCTTCATAAAATACGTGTCAACTATCCGATCTTCTAGCAGGTCATAGGCCCAGCTTCCCTTCTCATCATGGCCAACCGATCGGAAAACATGCAGTATAAGTTTGTTGGATTTGATACCATCTTTTGCAGATATACTCATTCCTCCGGTCGATTCCCTCTAGTCTAAGAGATAGTACTCCATGGGATGCCTCTTTGACGAAGGGGGTTTGGTGCCCCCGACTACAAATACTCACGGAATTCTAGGTAATTGTTCTTATGGTGCCCCTCACTTCTACATATGGTGCACCACACATCTCTGCGGGTTTCCTTTCCCTTCTTGATATCCTCTAATTGTAATGTTAAATTGGCCAACTATGCCTGAACTCTGTCCATTCTCATTCCTACTTCGCCAATTGGTGAATCCTTAAGCTTCATTACGATTTCCAATGCTTCTGCCTGTGTTGTGACTTTTTGTTGCATCAGTGACCCTCGGATATGCGACATTAGTCCTACGATGAACCATTCTTTATGTTGCAGCTCATTTATCGGAAAGCTCACTTTTTCTATCAATGTCTTGTAACTGATCAAATTCCCACACTGACTCATTCGGGAATTGCTTAATATCCTTAAGCTCAGTGACATATTGCGACTCAGATTTTGGTTTTTTAAATTCGTCAATCATCATCGTTCTAACTTGTGCTAGTGTTTTGGCTACTGTTCCCACTGGAACCCTTACAAACTTCATGTACTAGTCTAATGCCTAACCCTTAAGGGTCGTTGCTAGTTGTCCCATATTTAGAGAATCATCCTGAACTTGATTCACTGTCCATACTACTTCACATATAAGCCAATATTGTTTGGGATCCTCGGTCCTTTTCCCTTGAAATGTGGGAATCTTTGCCGCATTTGACATCCTAACGTTGCTAGTATTATTATTTACTGAAGCACTACTCTTGCTGTTGCATGTAGGGAAACTCTGCGAGTAGTTTGGATTTCTTCCTATAAAATTCAGAGTAGTGTGTGGGGTCGAATGTATGTGGTAACTTACGATCTGACCTCCTTCTACCTCTAGGGTAGCTTGGTCGATGCTTCCTTTGGAATAAGGTAACTTCCTCCCTTGTGGTCTTGTTTCGCGGTTCTCTGTTCCGGTCCTCTCAAGAGACTCTCACTTAGTCCTCCTCTTCTTCTCAGGACGCCGAAATATTTCTCCATTCCTCAAGAGACCACACTCTTTGTCAGCTTCCCTTTGAAACTCGTCGTCGCTCATGTCCATCTACCACATCTTTTCATCAGACTCGCATTCACACAATACCTTCACCCTCTCACACCGATTCTTCTACTTGTTAGAAGACATCCTCAATATTCCTTTTTCACAGAAAAGCATTTTAATCCACAATTTTAATGACGACAAGAATATTCCTCTTGGATGCCTAAATAAATTTCTTTCGGTGTCATTGTATTACTTGATATTATCTATTGCGAACTGAGTTATGTACCCTTCGAGGATACTGTCTACCCAAAAATCAATAGCTCACGATACCTTTCTATCAACTTGCTTTAGCTGACACACCAACTCTGGGGTCCAACAACCAGGTTCAGTCTTCTGGCAGTGGTTCTTGCAAAATGTCAACTGTGCTAGCCACTAAAGCAATAACACCGAAAATTTTCATAAAAAGATTTCATGAATATATGAATATATGTATCTTTCTAACCAACCGGTTGTTGTTTGTTTAGGATCTCGCTTCTCACTTTCTGTGAATTTCTCTTCCTTCTTGTCGAACCACTCTTGGATCTCTATTTTTGTTGAGTGCCACAACATATCCTATTTTTTTATTTCTTAGGGTCTCGAAAATGGAACCATTTGTTGATGCAGTGTCTTCCGACACGGGTTTACTTCGTACTATTTCCAACAAACTATAAACCCAAACTCCCTTACACACCAGCCCAGAACGGTGTAACCCTTCCCAACAACACTTGCAAAGCAAGTGCAGTCTCAACCGACATGGATAAGGGGGCTGCTGGATCCAAGTTTCTGCAGTGATGTAGAGGATATGCACACATTACCTTCGCATTAACCAAATATTATAACATTCACAACATACTATTCACTTATTATTCACATCTTAAGTCATTCACAATTTCTAACAAACATTCAGAACAACATACTCAACATACTCATTCAGATTACAACATACTCGCATTAATCAACATAAAACATTCACATAACCCATTATTCATCATCACATCATTACATGAAGACAGAATTCATGTTCTAACCAAACATATCCATTCATTCATCAAACCTACAGAATTAACCTTGCATAAATCGTCAATACATTGTGTTACGGATACAAAACCAAACCCAAAAGACTAGATCAATCTCCAAAAATTTGATGCCCTTAGGCTCACAATCCTACTCTATTTAAATGCTTTTTCCTTATTACAAAATGGTCCACATGATCGACTCAACTAATCTAACAATTCTTGTGCTCTCGTGAATACCGAGAATGGTCCTTCTTTCGGCTTCCACACTTCCTGCGGTTCTATCCCGTGCCAACAAATAAGGATAAAGACCTCACAAAGCAGATGAAGAGTGAGTTCTAACTAGTTAAAGGAACTTGGGGCTATCAGGAAGACCAAATTCAAGATGATTCCATGAGGTTCACAATGCAATTGCTCACGAGAAGAGTGTTAAGGAAACACGGACCGACAAAAGTGTCGGCTGCTGTGATATCCCTAGATGTTAAGGCTAAGGAAGGGCTACCATTCAAATGGGAATGCTACTTGTTGAATGAGTTTCTGGATGATGTAGCAAATGCACAAGACAATGGCTATCAGATTCACTATATCTGGATGGTAGTACTCATCCCATTTGTGTGTTGGACCAAGCCAAAGTACCAACAAAATGTACCGGCGTTTCTAAGCAACTACCGCGGACTTAATACACAAATATGTGGATCGAAATGAGGCCTGAAAAACAAAGGTTGAACAATGTTCAACTATACACATTTTACCAACAATTATGTGAGGTGATTACACGCACTTCATGTATTAAAAAAGAAGTAACATCAATATACATCCAAAAGATGAGATTTAGGGACGACCTACATTCAATATTTATACATCCTAGAGAGACAACAAAGACGGAATGGTATGAGGGTCAATATCAACTAGATGCGCAGAAGATTGACCTTATAATTTAGAATTAGCCACCAGAATGGAAAATTGATATGCCATAGGAACTACTGATGACATATGATGATAGCTCCAATGACAATGATCAACAAGAAAAATATGGTACTAAAGGAGGCAATGATAAGGAAGAAGAAGAGCAAGAGCAAGAACAACAGTAGGCTGGCAATCCACCAGCTGGACTATTGGCTTCAGTACTAATCTAGTGGTTTCCAATGTAGACCTAGGTTCTTCACAGTTTTAAGGAACCAACAAAACCCCTTCTCACCGGCCCTTTCAGCAACAGCATGCGAACAGGTTGAGGTCTCACCCGAGGTGTAGCTATGGGGGCACTGCCAAATCAAGTTTCCACAATGGTTTGATGAGTTGTTCGGACAGGACTACTGCGCAATGCACTATTAGACTTGCATTGCAAACTAGGATCTACGCGATGATAGAGTGCGTATGTCACATCCCCCATTTTGACCCTTATAATATTTTGGACTATAATGTAAATAATGTATGCATATTATGTATGATTCCTAGCGTGGATCTCAAGGCAAAGGCACTGCTAGTGAACGATCGATCTAGAAGAGGAAAGTCTTTGATATTTTGCTACCCATGTGCTAGTGAACCATGGGAATTGTAAATATGCATTTTAATATAAATGCCCACAACTAGCTATGCAATGAAACAAGAGATGAGGGCATGATGTTTACAAGGAATTGGGAGGGAAAACATTCAAACCCTTGGAGCAAATCAAGCCAAGCCAAGTGTCAATGAGAGAACCAATCAAACCCTCAACTACCCATGTTGACTTTTGTACCCAATCATTGATTTCTCCCAAGAGTTGGTTGAGGTAGTTAATGCCTTGGGGAATGGGAGGTATGGATGTCCAAATTCGGGTATGGGAAAACCACCCTGCATGGAAATTCATGTTTGGCTTCTTGGGCAAGAAAAGAGTCAAGAATTTCTCCCCAAGCCATTACCCATGAACCAACTGTTGCACGAAATTGCAAGTAGTCAGTGCTCCCCGGTGTATCATGACAAGGGACTAATCGTCTCTTGTGGATACTTGAAATTAGGCGGTGGTGAGTTTACCAATCACCTGCGAGTTTTGTTGTAACGGTAGTTGTGCTTCCAATAATTGGTATCAGAGCTAGAGGTCACGAGTTCAATACACACTCAGCTCACACTGAGGGGGAGATTGTTGCACGAAATTTCAAGTAGTCAGTGCTCCCCGGTGTATCCTGACAAGGGACTAATCGCCTCTCGTGGATCCTGGAAATTTGGTGGTGGTGAGTTTACCAATCACCTGCGGGTTTTGGTGTAACGACATCCATGCTTCCAACACCAACTTTACCCTCTCATGAGTTGGGAGCTACCTGGGCATTTTCCTCACTAGTTTTACTGTGTTTACCTTCATTTTCCTAACTGGGAAGGGCATTTTTGTTGTGCCTAATAGTGGAGAAAAGAGTAAAACGATTTTGGGATTTTTTAGAGGTCGTTTTGGCCCACTGTATGCTCATACATCTGTGGAAGAAATCGGTTTTCTTACCTGCGGTTGGATTTCTCTACCCATAATATGTTTTTGGTGTACCTATGTTTGGGAAAACCCCTGTCCATCTAGACTCTAAGTCCCACTACTGTAAGTGTGTTCCAGAGCCCATATTTGAGTTGGGTGTACAAGAGAATGCTGGGGTTGAGATGGGTATCCATTGCTTTGGCTGAGCTGAGCTTGAGATTTCCCTTTCCCTTGTAGATATCATGCCCAGCTCGGGGGTGGTCTCTAAGTGCTGAAAGAATACAGGCTAGGTAGAGACCTATGGTTGGGAGGAATGTTGCAGCGACATAGCTAGTTGTTTGGGACAACATTAATGTGAGATAACTATATCTTCCTATGTATTTTACCTCTGTAGTGGTTAAGTTAATGACTGTTATTGATATATTGAGTGCATAAGAAAACATGTGTGTGGATGAGTTTATTTTTGATGTGCATATTTGTTTGATTTACATTTGCACACCTTTGCTTTTAACTATATGCATCAAATGAATGGGCCGAGTTTTTTGAAAATCCCCATAGATTGGTAGCATGTTCCTTCCTTGCCTTGGATGGATGGGTGGGTATGTGACAGTGTCGCATTCCACACTTCTAGAAACTATTGCGTTGCAACCAACGCTCCCAAGGGCTGCGCGGCTCGGGCGGGATACAAATAATAGGACAACGCAACTGACTTATACGCTTCCTCTTCCAAACTTAACCATTATGGAGGTTTTACTTTAACACTTAATCATTCATCTACTACCTTAGATTATTTTTCTTTATAACAAGTACAAGCAGACGAATATACAATGTTGTGCGCGCCTAGTGCTGTGCGTTGAAGAGTTATACAATCCGAACTCTACATACACATGTGACTATTCAACGAACTGATACCTGGTGAGCTCTTAGAATGGATGCCTAATGAGGGTAGCTAGACTAGGAGCCTACTTTAATTATCAACCCAGGGGACGTACAAACTTCGAAGGTGCAGGCACTATATGTGCTCTTATAGGATAGTCTTTGTCGTGGTTGGGTGTTGGTATCAGTGTTTAAGGGTTTTCCTAAAAGAAATCAAATAAGATGGAAAAAGATTTCCTAATTTATGGATGAAAAATACCTATGCTAAGAATATCAAGTACTGAAGACAGTGAATCTATATTAAAGAATTTAAATGCTAAAAACAGTAAATATGTTCCTAAGAATTGACTTGCTGAAAATAGGGAATTTAGACTATGAAAGTGAATGCTGAAAATGTAGCAGATCTATTCTAAAATAATGAAAGCTTGATCTTTAATCTAAGAAGTAATTGCCGTAAATCAAATGCATAAAACTAGAAGTCTGGTTTAACCTATTCAATTGCCAAAACCAAGTCTAGAATGCCATTATCTAATGGTATGAAGTAATCAGAACTTTAAGAACTCAATATCATTAATTAACCACAGTATTGAATGTAAGCAATATTTATGAGCAACCATAATAATGGGAGAGTGCATAAGATTTAAGATATGGATCATTGTTTCAAAAGTAATGCAAGTACATAAGGAAATAGATGCTTAAAATATGCTTTGGAAGAATGATGTTACAGGACTACTGAAACAGTATTACCGAACTACATAATGCATTATAAACTACTATGGAATAAGACTAGTCACTTTACTATAGAAATCAAATTGTACTATTTAATGCCATTCAAATTCTTTCATATGCAATATAGATTTCAGTCATTGTAAAGCACATAATGAAAAATACCTGAACAGTAAGATCTCTTGACTTACGTGTTGGAGGGACCCTCTCCAACCCGTACTTAGGAGTGAAGGAAACTTATAGACACCAAATTGAAAGCAACATCAAATCTTTATTCAAAATAACAACTTCTTAGTTTAACAAAAGTTTGTAACTCAAACTATCTCGACAGTATAAAACGTAAAACAATCGTTCTAAAAAATGGCAGCATGATCCTCTCGCTAGATGAGAGGCCTGTATATATATGCCTCTAATGCTTAACCCAACTTATATGTCTAATTGTCGATTCTTTTTGAACAGGTCTTCTCTCTAGAAATCAGGAAAAAGGCATTGATCTTTGCATGATCTTTCAGTCCTCTGCTTGATATACGTGTTTGTCCTTTAGTGTACCTGGACCTACTCAATCATACTCAATTTTCACATAATTAGTTTATTGAACACTCATTTAAACATACAAGAATAATATTTAAAACAACTTCATTAAATAATCAAGTTAAATCATTTCTCCCAGAAAACAAGTGTATTTCTTCACCCTTTATTGTGCTTTTGCTGTGGGGAAAAAGGCTATTAGATACCTGTATCTTGGACTCATCATTCTCCCCCATACTTGAAGGATTCACCCATCCTTGGGTGACAGATTTAGATCATCGATGACTTCTCTGATGTCCCATGCTTCTACCCTGGGGGTTCCTGCCTGCCTATGGTAGCTTATGGTCTGATCCTCCTTTACCTATGCTCTCCTCTCTTCTTCTTTATAATCTGTTCCTTAATAACTGGGGGAAGGAAGAATGGGGGATACAGCCTCATTCCAATCCATCTGATTTGATTCCTTATCAGGGATTCCCTGTAGAGTTTGGCTTTGAAAAGAGCATATTTAAGTCTGAGAGGGGAGTGGAGACACTAGTACATGTGACCAATTTTGTCACGCAACTTCATTGCTATTGCAACACATTTTCGTGGCTATAGTGATGAACAGGACTCCCATTTTTTGTCGCACTAATTTCATCTCTACAACGAAACTTCAAAACTGTCGTCATTATAGCCACGGGATATGGATGACACGTGTTGGTTGTAGATGTACTTTCAAAAGGCTCCAATATGTCACTCTAGCGACGAGTGCCTATCGCAAAAATAGATGCACATACCTCTACTTTTTCCCTACTATTGCATAGGAAGAGTTGCTATAGCAACCCACAACCATCGCTATAGAGACACACATGCTTCTGCTTTTTTTTAGTATTGCTAAGGAAGAGTCGCTCTAGCAACATAGAACCGTCTCTATAGCGACACACATACTTCCGCTTTTTCCCTAGTATTGCTAAGGAAGAGTCGCTATAGAGACACATAGTTTAACAATATGGAGTCGCTATAGCGACAAATAGCCTAGCAAATATCGACGAATTTTCTATACTACCGACATAATTCACTATGACATATCCATCGCTAGTATAGTAAATTCATCAACATTTGCTAGGCTATTGGTCGCTAGAGTGACGGACATAGGTCACTATAGTGACGGCAATCTCTATTTAAAAAAAAATAATAATAAATGTAAAGTTTGGTTGACTGGTATAAAACTTGGATACCATCAATGACAGCTTCAAGATAGCACATCATAGATGCAAGAAAAACATGTATACCCCATTCTAGTTAACTATTGAAGGCATTAGCAGAAGAAACTCCATGGAAATTTGCGAAGGATAAGGGTATTGATATTGTCACAACAAATTTAGCAATGTTGATTGGCAAGATTCTTCATCCTACTCTGAATGCAAGTTGTTCTACGATTCTACAAGTAATGAATAGTAAAAACATGGTGCTTGGGTCAAATCAGATGGGTGACAATAATGCATATAGACTTCCTTTATTTTCATTGTCCATCTTTCTATTCATTTCCATTACATTCTAAAGCTCTCATTTGGATGTTCATAGATGCAATTTTTTAGTGTTATGGCTAATGTCAACTTTGATAAGATAAGATGAGATAAAACAATTTTATTAATGTCCATCTAATGACTGCAAAATAGGTCAATTGGCCAAACCTAATACAGGCTTGATTTTAATGGGCTCAAATGTGACATGGAACTCAACCCCTAAAACAAGAAAAAAACTAAGTCGTATAACAGAATTCAACAAACATTACAATAGTTTATGCGATGCAAAAATAACATAATCAAGGGTACGAGTGTCTAGAATAGATAGAATATTCAATCAACTTTACAAAAAATGAGTGCATGGGAACAACAATAATATATAGTTTTAAAATATTTAAAATATCCAAAAGATAGGGAAAATAAGGAAAAAAATAAAAATTCATAAGAAATTTAATTAACCATGATACATAGATACTATTAGCATCCATGAATCCATAAAGTTTGAACATTTAACATCAACATATTGATCAATGAGAATATATTGTCAATTGAAACTCAAATGATCCCCAACATTTAATTGTCTAATAATTAATTATAGAAGTAAGTTGTTACTAAATCCAAAATACCAAAAATGGACAAAAATTATCATTGGAATGATTACATGCTTCAATTTTTTTTATTAGCATTCCATATGTTTATTGTGTTATATTTTACCTTGTTTAGCTCATATCCTAGTTTTTAAATGTTTCCTATAAGTTGATTCTAGGATCTATCATCTAGAATCTTGGAAAAGAATGCAATATGAGAATTTTCCAAGATTTTGTTGAACTTCTTGGTACTCTATGTCTATGCACATAAAGGAGGATTTGAATGTGTCCATGTTGCAATGTCTCTTTCTCCCATAGGAATCACTCCCTTAGATTATGCATCTTGGACCTATTTTTTAAGGTTTCGCTGCTACATAAATCATTTACAACTTGAGAATTCCTCTAACATGGACCTCTTCATAACCACGTCCTCTCCCAAAATAGCCATTCTAACCAGGAATAGTGCAATGCCTTTCTTCCTTTATGCATTTTTCCTTCAATTATGACATGAAACACTTGATTGTACCCTTATGATGTGGAATGTAGGTGGATTGATCATCATAGTATAGCTTAAATACTTCATTGATCATTTATTTACGCATGTGTCAACTTCTCAAGGAATCTCTCCTCAAGAATGCCCAAAAATAGAAATGAAAACTTTATCAAAACCTGTAGGAAATGCACCTTCATTAAATACAAGGCTTAAAACTGAAACTGTATAATTCATTCTGAGATATTTATGTAGAGCACTTTTCATAAATATGCAAGGTGTTGGTTTAAAGTTAATCTTCAAGAAAACATCATGAATAAGTGATAATATCTAAACATAGTCAAGTAGTGGCTCTATCATTTCTTTTCTACATGCAATTATCCTATTATTTCTTCCATCCAAAAAAGAACTTACAGAACATATTTACACCATATTAGGTTTCATAAGATTGTTATGTTTTATCTCTTGTTCATTGTATTTTTAATGGAACCTCAGGTTGGTTAGTTCATATTTTCCTTCTAAAATTAACAGAAATGTCAAGTCAACAATAGTATGCTATACATTTGAGTCCATTTTATATACTAGCTTCTTACTTACAAGTTCAAACAATAGTATTCCAAATTTCTATACATCATGACTTACATAATCTTACCCACACATATCATATTTAGGTGCAATATAACCTAGTAATCCCTTCAATCATTTGGTAACAAGTACTTCCCCTTTTTCCAAAACAAATATCAACAACCTAAGTTTTAAAGTTTGATTCTAGAAGTACATTGCTTTCCTCAATATATCTGCAATTATGTAAGGCATCGCATGATGGTGAAGTTAAGCAAGTTGCCTTATAAATATTTGCATTAACACCTTCAAGATAATAAAATGATAACAATGGTGCGTCCTTTCCCTCTTTTGCCTCTTTTTCTACTTCTACCTCCACTTCCATCTGTAGATTGATCTAGGGTCTCATCCCTTTTAGGGTTTTGAAAGTTTTTCTTACCTAGATTAGGCTCTTCTCTTTCATTTAGTGATTTCTGTATCTCTTCCACTATGTTAGTTTTTTATTTAGTTTTCAAGAATATTCATGACACTCCCATAGTCTATGGATGATTGATTGTACTGTTTAGTGCCATTCACCTTTTCCTTTATCATTTATGGACATTTATAAATTTTCATATGTTATCTTATTTTATATGTCTCTACAGCTCTTTGCCCTAAATTTGTTCTTTGGCAATTCCATCAAATTGCTCTATAGTTGTGTTTGATCAAACCTGCAAGCGAGTTCAATGTTTCCCAATGCCTATAGAAATGGGTCCCCAACTATTATGCCACAACTCATCAATTGGAAAACTTATGGTCTAGCCCAATTCTACCTCCGGCCACGTTCATTCAATTTGTAAGAGTGAAGGCATGATATTTGGGAATTTGTTATTGTATTAGAGAGAGGACATGTCATTATATTGTTGGCATCACCAGCTATGTTTTCTTTCCTTACAGTCTCTGATACCTTCCAGAATTCTAAACTTCCAGGAAGACTCTTGCCAATGCATAGAGAGCAATGTTCCACCAATTTTTCAGGACATGGAGATGCAAAAATGTGTAAACACATCAAGGAGATGTTTGGAAGCAACCCCCCAACATTTAGGGAACATCATAAGCAATGTCTAGGTCTCCATTGTAGTGGAACTTGCCTTAAATATTAAAAATTTGAAATTTAATTATACAAAAAAGATAAATGTAAATTCAAGTTTGGGTGAGTGTAGAGGCACCATAAGACTCCATTACCCAAGAATATAGGCACCATCCATGGTTAATCCCACCAATATATCATTAAAAGAAACATCATCTCATCTGACATTCTTCATCTGAAATTGAGTGGCAGATAAGAGACACTTTAGGGATTCCCAACTTGGGCAAGGAAAGCAACAACTAGAAGTGAGAGGAACTGTTGATGTGGTGGCATTGGGAAACACTCCTAAGTTCCCTTAGGCCTTCCCTATTTGGTATTTAGGACATAATATTTCAAGTGCAGGTTTGGGAGGTAAAAAATTAGTGCCATTGCTAGGGATATGGTACATTTTCCTGGAAATTAGTAGATATGCTACAGTGATGAAACATTACTTGAAGATCTATTATCTCACTATGTGACTCCACTAATGAATAAATCCCCATTACTTTGAATGTAATGATCTATTGCTGGAGAGTGAGATCAAGAAGTGGTATGCAAGGCAATAAAAATCTCACATGGAGACTCCACAATTAAGTGATCAAGACACTCTACACATTCGCTGACCTCTATAAAGTGATCATGGTTAATCAACTGATGCAATGGGGAAGGATAATATATCCTTGTTCAATCAGTTTTCTCACGTCAAGAAACAATAAGATGAAATTGTGCATTTTCATCTTAGATTTGTTAAGGCATGGTGTGGGTTTCATCCACCATTCCAACCAATAGGGACTAGTGATTTAATGGCCTATATTTTTTGTTTTGGTCCAAATTTCGATTGCTTGTATGTAGAGAACACCCAATGGATTTGAAGACATCCTTCTATGATTCCCTATGGTTGGAAGAATTTCTCTTAGCTGCTAGAAGAGAAAATAATGATCAAAGATTCAGCATGTGAAGAGGATCCCAATGAAGTGCAGTGGTATGACTTTGAAGAAGATCTTGATGTCGATGAATACACCGCTGCATGTCCCAATATTCTCAAGAAAAGCGTATGAGTTGTGTGGATAATGGATTAGTGCTTTCCCTTTCTGGATATCTTGTAGAATATTGGAGAATATTGTAATAATTGTGCAAAGAAATGAGGTATCAACAAACCTTACATCGACCTAGAAACCAAATCTATATAAAAATGAGGTATCAACCAATTCTAAATCGATCTAGAAACCAAAAGTAAATACTGCATGAGAAAAATGATATAAAATTACTACATTAACACATTATATTGCAAGAAAATTTAATGAGACAAGATAATGAAGTACGAAATCAAGTACAATAACCATCTATGTATATGTTGTTTGAATTTTTAGTAGTGATCTTTTGAAAATTAGTTTCCATAGGTATTCTCTTTTGATTTAATCTTTTAAGTTTCAGGTACCTAAGGTTTAAGTTATTCTTTCTAAGTGCAGAATCTGCTTACCATGGTTTGAAAATGAATACATCTATTGAATCTTAAAATACATTCATTCAAAAATGTCATCTCATTGGAACCTCTTTAACCCTTCATCATAATCACACTTTCTTTCCATCTCCACTCCAAATGCCCACTCTCAATAGTCAAAACCTAGTGTAACCACATACCTAGTCTCTTTCTTCTCAAAGGTCTGCTGGATGAATTGTTATTGCATATTATTCAATGGATTGATGTTAAAATTGTTGTTGGTTGCATAGAGGATCATCCAAATGCTATTTACTACTACTACTAGAGTAAATGAGAATGAGGAATAAGTGCATTTCACAACCAAAGGAGGCCAAGACAATCAAACTAGTTAAATTGAGGTAATCCCTAAATACATACAATATTGTAAACCTTTTTGGGTAATCAATGAATCATATTTCATTCCCATAAACACCAATCCCACTTTCCATCTCCTTCATATTACAATGTTATACCTAGTCTATAGCAACGACAATAAAAATTAGATAAGCTAGCATACCATACCTAGATAGTCAATTCTAGATTGTCATGATCTTGGACATTAGGAATTTGTAATTCTTGTTCTATTTTTATGATTTGTCATGCAAGGACAATAACAAAAATAAAATCTGATGTTATTTACAAGTGGAGTGGTTGAAAAAATTGGCATGCCAAAAGCTAAAGCTTTTGTTAAGTAATGGAGTCTAGGAATATTTGTATGCTGAGGAATTGGTTTCCTATGTCCAACAAATATTACTATTCATTGTTTTTGTTTGCAGCTACAACTGCTTTGTATAAAAAATGGAGGGAGATGTTAGTTACCATGCTCTAATTTATATTCGATGTTCTTTCTCTTATGGACATCCAAAGTGAAACTAAATAATTCAAACTATAGCTAACCTTATCTTTGTTGTTTCATTAATATTTCAATTGTCGGGGTAAGAAAGTTTTTTTTAGTTTTCCCTTACTTTCTGTAGTATTTTTTTGTGCATGTAACATCTCATCCCACCTTAGGTCCCTAAGAGAGACTGAGATATTTACTCATTGTCTTTACAAAGAGCCTCAATCACATATTGGTTCATGAATAGTTAAGAGGTAACAAGTGGGATTTGCACCTGGATGGGGAGGATAACAATTTCATCTCTCATCCACCCAAGCTAGACACAACCAACAACTTTTTGTAGTTTTGATGTTTGTCAATCTTTAAATTTACAACAATTTTTAATGGATGGTTCCCTTGCTATTAGATGTAAGATGGGTTTTAACAGTGTGTTTAATAATGTTTCTCAGTAAACTAAAGCTACATGAGCTTTCCATTGCTAGTTTGGTTATTTAGATTAGAATGAATATGTATATTTGTGTGACCACTCTGTTACTGTTCCCCTTACACCAAATTTCATTCATCATTATGTTTTTTCCCCTTACAAACTATGCTATGGACTTCCTGTGTTGTGAGAAATAGTCCATAACATAGTTTCTAAGCCACCTCAGATATGCTAAGAAGTTTAGTGCTCACTTGCATTTGGTTATTCCTCAGAAGAGTCTCATAACTTTAGGGACACAGTCTTCCCCAGTCTGAAATATGCCTTGTCTCATGAAAATTTTTAGAGGAGCCACCCTAACCTATAGGTTTTTTTCATCATTAGAGATAGGGTGCACCTATTCTCAGCCCTAGGAGTACCAGGAAGTGATATCGACATCAGGAGGAGGATTTTCTATCTTGTTTTGGATTCCTGTAGTAGCTGCCTCTATCATTAGTAACTATGCCCTAATCATGGAGCAACATCCAGTATATGAACAAATCCAGGAAGATATTCCATATCGTCCACATGTGCATGTTATCATAGAAAATGGAAATAGTTAGTTGAAGGAATTCAATCCTATTGTGTTCGCTGCTGCTATTTACAATTTCAGTATGTATAGCCCTGTAGGCAAACTGTATTTGGTCAAACTTGAAATATCTACATGGACAAACTTGCAAGGAAATTTATCATGGTTCTACTCTTACCAAATTTCTGTCTTCCATGGTTGTCAAATTTAGAAAACACACAAACCATGTGACATAGCATCCTTCCTTGTGCTTCATTTTTTTCATCATGAAATGTGATTCTGGAAAAAAATAAAGAACGCATCATTCACAACCTTTGCAAGCATATGCAAAAAATGGATATTGCAAAAGGTTTACCGAAAGAAAGTCAATTAAAAATGAGTGATACTACAAGGAAATATATATTGGACTTCAAGCAAATGCAAATCATTCAAACAATTTCCTGCCATAACAAAGCATTCAAACAATTTCCAGGCTTTGGGAAGTTTGCATACTTATAAAGACTGAGGATTGTTGTTTTTCCTATGTCAAAGTGAAGGTTGACAAAAAATGACGTCAATCAAAAGATCCTGGACAACAACTGCTTCCAATTATTAGCAATCAATATTCTGATATGAAAAAACAAATTATCAATGCTTTAGCTTCTCATCAAGTTTGGTTTCCTGAACATAGTCGATGCTACAGGCCACCATAAGAAGTGTAAGTACCTTCTCTCAATGAACATTTGGAAGAAGCATACCATCACCCACACCCAATGATCATCATGACACCCCACTAATATAGGGCTCATTTCATCAGTGACTTGATTTATGGATCTTAATGTTTTATGTCTCTTGTTCTATGTGCTAGAAAGCTAGACCTTATTTTATTAGCTCTTTTGTATGTTGAGTGGCAATTTTCAATGCAAAGTAATGGCTCGCAATGAAAGCACACAACAGACACAAACAGTAGAAAGCAAACTGCAGAGAACCAAGAGGAAATTTAGGGCCATATTTATTAAAATTCAAATAGCCAAATCTATTGGCCTTATAACAAAATCAATGCTGAATTTGGAGAAGTTTAAGTCTCTATATACACGAATTCACTCTTCAGAAGGTACAAAACTGATCAAAAACTAAGTGGCATTGACTATATAAAAAGACTTGTTACAAAACTGAAAAGAGTTCATGGCTTCACTCAGTTAAATAAAATATTAAAAGTTTACAACTACATTTTTTTTTGTTTTGGTTTTTTTCTCATAAATTGTAAGAGGGTGGCTTCATCTTCTGGGTCTTGCCCCATTGTAGTTGTTGTGCCCTCTTTTTCCATTGATTGTGTGGATAAGCACTCCCACACCATACTTCTGGTATGTCAATTAGTAGGAGGTGGAGGTGGATGGACAGGGGCATCATCTACAAAAACCAATATAGTTATATAGATATAAGTGCATAGTTATTATTGATATACATTTTTCATTATTTTCAATTTCATTACAATTATCTTTACCTATTGGCTAACTGGCCGAGTCAATTGGAGTGTTCATTGCCTCTGCCATTTGTTCCTCTCCCAACTGAGCATGATAAAGTACATGCTTTGCCATTCATAGAAAATTTTTAATTAGTAAACATCATCAATTATTTATTTAAAATCATATTGAATACATATGTTTTATAGCATACATACCTAAATGGATAGGCAGCTCACCACCATCTTGTGGTACCGGTTCGGTACCGCTAGCCTCGTTGCTTTTGTTGGTCTCACACTGAAAACAAAAAAAGACACTCATTTTTCGATGTAATCATTCATGGATAGATTACACAAGTTCATTTTAATGATGTCCTTATTGATTTTATTTACCTCAGAGTCAATCGATGGGGAAACTGCGGTTTTCCCCATGCTTTTTCGACATTCTAGCACATGCTGATAACCGTACTTGAAGCCGAGCTTCAAGTCTTCCTCAGTGGCTTCATCAAAAAATCATTTCCCTACAATGCATAACACCATGTAAAGTGCTTGTTAGAAAAATCAATTAATTGTTGGCTACAAATAATGATCAAATGATTCTTACAACTCGTACCCTTAGCTTTTGATATCCACCCTGGCCCAATTTGTGCTGCCCATGTTTTTCCATTCTTTCTTCTGTTGCTTTAGATGTGTCGGGGAGCCTATGAAAGGTTACAAATATGTTAGATATTGCAACTTAAATATATTTGGAAGTTTAAAAAAAATATGATATGTGCCATACCTTCTTGAACCGATTGGCTTAGTCTTTTCTTGTTTTCTCGTTGCCAACTCCTTTGCATCCTCCATGAGTGCCTTCTACTTCTTTTCTGGAACCATCGGAGGACACTCATACTTGTGGTTAGTTTGCAGATTGTCCCTATAACTGCCCTGACATATTTCAAATTTCAGCCAGCTGCTACGGTGACACCTTTTTTGTTGAAGGTTTCACCAAACAAGCTGACCATGTGGTTCAAGAAATCATCTTTCAATTTGTCATTTTGGGCATTCCACCGTGTACGAATGGTGGGCCCAAAAATATCTAAGGCCTTTTCATGGAGTTCTTATAAAAGACATTATTTCCTACAAAAAACATATGATCATTAATTAAAACTAGGTTGAGTAATGTGGCTTAGAATTACATGAATAAAAAACACATAATAAATTAAATAATACCTGCAATCTTCAGTATCTGGATTGGAATACACTCGTCGTCCACCAAGAAGCTAATGGGAAATGATCCCTTGCTAACCGCACGCATTGAGCCAGGATAGAAACTATCACAATCAATGTTACGGTCCTCTCTATCATCAGGTGGAGTAGCGGTGTTTGAAGGGCCATCTTCACCTCCAACATCCGTTGAGGGTGTGGCATCTGAAGTGTGCTCTTCTGTAGGAGTGGAAAACATCCTTGTTGGTATGGTAGATCTATGAAGTGTTGAAGCATCGCTACTAACTATACCACCCTCTGTACTATGTTCTTCACACACTTTTTTTGGCTACAAATAACTCTAAGGAATTTAACTTCAATTGATTAGAACATATCAAAAAAAGAGAACTAAAATATCATAAATGAATTTATGTAGTTTGTAAAAACTTTCAAAGATGCCACTTACCACATATTTTTTTATCTTTCTCTCCAATTCATCAATTTTTGCTTGTATTTCTTCAGTCATTGGATTGATTAAAATCAGTTCAAGAAGTTTGTCATTGCACTTATTCAAAGCCATTTTCATAGTAAGCATTGGGTCGGTTGAATAACGTATCCCTACTTCATCACCTTGATGTGGTGTTCTCTACGAACGTCAATAAAAAAATCACGTAAAAAATATATAATACATATAATAACAAAAAAAGTACTATAATCATGTTTAGGTACTATTACGCTATCATTTACCTGATGTGACGACATTGGTGCCTTCCCATGGTCACCCTGCCACAATACAATAAGAAAGACATATTAATATCGATAACTACAAATTGAACCACGTATAATAAACTTTTTTAATATAAAAAACACTTTATTATTACTATAAGAGTCAACTTTACCTGTCCTAAAGCTCTAGATGCGCTCATAGTACCGACCCCCTACCACAATACAATAAGAATGATATCATATTGAAATTTTGAGCTCAATATAAAAACAATGTCAAATGTTAACAAATGTAATATAATCATGAGTTGTGGTTATTATTACATTGATGCTATTAGGTACTATTAAAATAACATTTACCTCATCTGTCACCATTGGTGACTTTCCACGGCCAGCTTATGGCATATGGCCACGATTTCCCTACCACAATATAAGAATTAAGACATATTAAAAATGAAAATTACATATATAACAATCTCTGTTAAACGTGATTAATGAAAAGCATGACATATAATTAATCATGTGTATATTATAAAAAGCATGACATAAATAAACTTGATGCAAGAGAAAAATAACAAGTCATCAATCAAACGTTGAGTTAAATGTTGTATCAGAAACTTACCCCCCATAATAGAAACCCCCGCATCTGTTCGATTCAAACCGTAATCGATCAACAACTCTTTACCTGCAGCTATTGATTTTGTTACACATACGAATACACGATTTCCTTCACGCCCCTCAAATAAACAATTGGGTGGCTTATGTGTTGACCCTGGTCATGTGCTATTTAAAAACTTTGTGATATTCCCTGAATCTTTTGGCCTTCCATCAATATACATAGTTGATCCTTTGTGCAGACTGTTGTCCAGTAGTTGACAATAATTGGATGCCACTCCATATGTCTGCATACTTCTTGTATATCGGACCAACAACAACCATTCATTGTATTTGTAGCATGGACCGACATACTCCATCAATTCAGTTTCACTGCCATATGACACATTTATGCCATCCATGGAAAATAGCCCCAATCCATGTAAAGAGGATGGGGCAATGCGATAAGTCCTCCCATTGAGGAAGAAATTAATGTCCACTTGGGGTAGCTCCTTGGGTAGGCATCGTTTGACAAGATGTCTATACCTCAGGGGAAACTCAATGTCACCTATGCACTCATTATCATAACCACATGATCCTCCTTTAGAAACAAAAATTTCCATGCATCTACGAAATTTTCTCCTTACCTTTTCACCTCTAGTTGATCTTGTATTAAATGTCTCGCTTTCAACCTCTTCTTGTCTATCTTCCTCACTTCATGAAGATAGATCTGACAAGTACCTATTTGGTGGTACCTACAATCATTAAAATGATACAACGTGTTGTAATTGAATTTTCAATACTGAAAACATCATTCATGGCTCATGGTTTCTAGCAAGCATGGTTTCAATACTTGAAACGCAATCATGCAACTTACTTTCCCTGGTAATGCATATAGATGTTTCAAATGGCCATAATTAGGTCATACAATTTTGGAATGGGGCCAATGAGGTATCGGGACTGGATTGTTTATTATGTAGCTAGTCAACACATGAAAAACATAAACACATTATAGCAAGAGTGGATTGTTGGTTCATGGATGCTTGCACTAACCCTCAAGGATAATCATTGAAATTTGTTAATGAAAGGAAACAAGTAATAAAAAAATACAAGTGCAATAAAATTAGTCTTGATTAATAAGTGGTCCTTTGGAACCAAGATCTATCAGATGTTATGGATAATATCCA
This sequence comes from Larix kaempferi, assembly GCA_027924585.1. Lineage (NCBI taxonomy): Eukaryota > Viridiplantae > Streptophyta > Pinopsida > Pinales > Pinaceae > Larix > Larix kaempferi. The sequence continues at coordinate 1,749,915 of BSBM01001446.1, read as the reverse complement.
AGATTGGAAAGTTGCATATGAATGAGAAAAATTACAATTTAATAGTGTGAAAAAATGGTATACTTCCTTAGAATATATCCCCTAAGAAATCCTTGTATTTATTGAAGTAGCTATATAGGAAATCGACAATCTTAGATACTGGAAAGACTCAACTAAAAATGCATGAAGATGAATCAAGCATGAAGTATTACACCATGCTACCATGTGACAAGTAACAAAGAAAATGACAAATACTTGTCACTTAACTCCTTTTGGTCCCAAAGATAATTTCTTTTGACAAAATCAAGTGACTAAAGAATTAAAGTATTGCATAAGATCAAATAGGAATAGCATTCTTTCCATCCCTATCATTAACGAAGCTACCATTTAGACATTTGTCAAATATCCCACCAAGAATACTACAAATTTAATCAAAACCTTGTTGCTTAAACTTGAACAAAATGAAAAAGAGAATGATACAACGTATTGCATTAGACAAAGCTCCTCTCAAACAACATAGTTTACCCCATAATGGCATGCTTAGTGGAGTTTTTGAACCTTGGAGGACAAATATTTAGAATTATAGAAAAGAGAAAAGAGAAGCATTGATGAGGCAAGCTAATGAAGAAAACAACCAAGAAGGGGAATAAAAAAGTCAAGTGGGTCATTTGAACAATTAAGAAGGGGATCCAAAGTGATTTTGTATAAATAAGATAGACACAATAAAGAAAGAGATTTTTGTTAAAGATTGAAAATTAATTTCAATTTTAATTCAAAATCCAAATTGGCCATTATTGAAGACTCATTATGGTCTATGTGTGGTGTGCGACTATTTCTTTTACTTGCTGATGCTAGAATGGATATAAGGATTTTTAGTTTTGTTGTAGACTATTCTCATGCAATGATGATTATCTCTTTCTATTGTTTCCTATGAGTTACTAACTGTGAATGTAAAATTATAGATGGTTATTTAAATAAAGGTTTACCTAATTTTCATAATTGTTTATCTATATTATTTCAATCATTACTTGATAGAAAATTGTTTTTTGTTCTTAATTGTTAAAATCATATTCATATTTTGTTCTTAAACCCTAGCTAAGTGATTAGTATAGGACCACATTTTATTGTTAGAATTATGGTTTCATTTAGGATTTGGATATTTGTAATTTAAAACTCATTTATCTTTTAGCAATCGGGTCAACATACTAGAGAGTTTTGTATCCCAAAAAGAGAAGAGTTTAATTGGGCCTTAAGTTTCCTTGAGTTGGTTATATTTACTTTTCTCTTTGTTATAAGAGTTAGAGGTTGTATTTACTTTGTTCTTTGCTCTAAGAGTTAGAAAATATTTTCCCCTTCTTGTGCTACCACTAATCTCCAGCTAGAACAAAGTAAATAACTAACTCCCAATGAAGAGGGTTAGAAAATCCGTTTATGTTTGATTCCTTTGTGTGGGCCATTGTGATATTTTTTAACCACGTTCCACTCATAGTCCCAAATACCTAGTTTTGAATATAGGGTATGAAAGGCATTGGTGTACACTGATTGTGGGGTTTACCTTGGCTTAATATGATCCATGTCATGTGCTAGTCTTCATAGTTTAAAACCAATAATTATTAATCGAAGAAGTTGAAATATCCACCTAAGTTGGTTATGGTTATGCCACATATAGTTCAAAATATCTTATATTTTGCACACAATAAGTACCCACAAACCTTTGACATAAGAAATGGCCTTTATGAGTTTGAAAGTAATATTCTCACTATTGGAAAAGTTGTAAACAAAGGAATAACTCTCTAATAGAACTAACCATCTCCCCAAATCTTAGGCATCTATCTTTCCTCAAAATAAAGGAACATCAAAATTAAGTTCTACCTTAAAGGCTACCATTCCTCCGAAGTGAATTCTTCTCAAAGGTACCTTCATCATTTTTGGGAGTTTGCAAAGGATCTCGATGAAATAATGTGTCATATCATTCATCTATCACTCTAGGAATTTTTTGAGCAACATCATGTCCTCAAAGGAGGCCACTTGGGTACTTGAGAAAGACTTCATGAAGCTCGATTAGTTCAAGGCTCAACTCCTTGTAACTTGATATCATAGAGGACATGCACAAAAAAGACACAAAGAATGTATTGCTACGATCACATTAATCTAAATTGGATCGATACTGAAATGAAACAACATCCAATATTGCAAAGATAATACATAAATTGTATTGGAAGCTAAGTTTTACATTGAAAGTCAATTTATATTAATGAAATGGTGAATGACACTAAATATCCATAGCAACACATTATGGCTAGAAAGATGGTATCTCATCTCTAAGAAAAGATGTTGCAGCTATGCTCATTCACATATTCCCCATATGAAAACATTGAAACTACATTTATAATGATGCTAACAAAACCTTAGAAAAAAAACATAAAACGCAAGATCCCTAACCCTAGCATGAATAGGGTTGAGAGGGAATGCTAAACTAGATGAACTCTAGATATATATAAAAAAAGAGAGGATTCTTATCAAGATAAAAAATAAAAAATAAAAAATAAAAATAAAACTAATCACTCTATGCTCATTTTGGGTCTTCTTTAACTTGTTGGAAAGAACATTTGTATACTAAGTTGGGTTACCATATTTGTGCATGACTATCCCCAAAAATACATATGAAGCGGCAAAAAAATTGTGACTAAAAAATTGTTGGTATCAAGGCCATTTTCCAGATGGACTCAGATGGCCATATGGACCAGAGAATGTATTTACCAAGCGATTCATGACTTTACAATCAATATAGGTTATAGAGTAGCAGGTTTGTTAGTTTATTATGAGCATTGTATATGCTTGGCTTGGAGATTGAGATGGTAATTCGGTTCATGTTTTAATGGGAGAAAGTTTGTTTCTAGTAGAAACATGAGACAATGATGGCTTTCACAATTTATTAGATTTTGGAGATGGGACAAATCTTCCAACTCATTTCTCTCTATTTAGTAGAGTCAATGTGGGATGAAAAACACAACCATATGCTTTAATTGGTTCATTCTACAACGAATTACATGTGTATCATGGATTGTCGAGTCATGGTCCACTTTGTAACCACCTAAGTTACCCTCTGTACATTTAGTGGGAATCTACAACATTGATTGTAGTTGTTCTTTCCCAATGATATTGTTGGACATGCATTGTCTAACGTAAGAGGGATAGATTAGGATGATGAATAGTTTGAGCCTTTTTTGAGAGGAACATGCAAACTTGGATTAATGGAAAATTTCATCCTGTACAGGGTCATGGTATGTTGGCTTAACAGTTGGACACGGTTATGTTGTAGTAATCTTGGTGGATTGACAATGGTAGTTGACTTGTGATTCACGAATAGATCATAGGGCTTAACATATTCTGTTTTAATTTTTATTTATTTTTAGTGGGAATGACTTTGCATCATGACCTTCTGTAGTCATTATTTGGTGAGCAACTTTAGTCTCAGAGACCTTGGTTTGTGGTGAGCTTGAGGCACTCAATAAGTGAAAGCATTTGGGAAAGTAGTAGCATGGGTGATGAGGAGTTCCCATGAGTTACAAGGGAGACACACAAGTCAACAAAGTTTTACACATACCCAAGATCGAGGAAAAATAGTTATATTCGGAGGCCAATCGTATTGTTTGAAATATTCCCTTCAACCTATAAATATGCAACGAGTTACCAGATCTTTAGACATTCTGAATAATATCAAACAGAGGTCCTTCTAGCCGGCGCAAACACTTTACCCTATGATTAGTCGACCACTGTCATCTAATTAAAGGCTATTTCTGAAGTACTTCAGCAAATTATGTTGATTGATAGTTGAAGGAAATAAATAGAGGGTAAGAGAATTTAGATGAAGCAACCTCTCACTTCAGCATTCATGTTCCTAAGCACACATTGGAGGAGTGAGGAAATGAAACATACCGAAGCCATTGCTTGATTGGGAAACCCCTATGCACTATCTTGCTTGTACTTCTAAAGTGAAACCCTCATGACACCCCTGCTCTCCTACTCGTCACTTTGAAGACGGGTAAAAAACAACCTTTCTAAACTCCAAAATCAAGCAAAATCCTGTTCCAAAAGTGCCAAATCCAAGTTCCAAAAGTGCCAAAAACGGGTTCCAAAAGTGCCAAAACCAGTTCTGAAAGTGCCAAAACCGGCTCTGAAAGTGCCAAAACCGATTCCAAAATTGCCAAATCCAATTCCGAAAGTGCCAAAACTGGTTCCGAAAGTGCCAAAACCGATTCCAAAATCGCCAAATCCGATTTCGAAAGTGCCAAATCAAGGTTCCAAAACTAATAATACCGGTTCCGAAAGAGACAAAACTGGTTCCAAAAGCGCCAAATCCGGTTGTGAAAGCGACCAAACCGGTCCCGAAAATGCCAAATCTGTTTCCAAAAGACCCAAAATCTAGGTTCCAAAACCATACTTTTTCTTTTGATATTGCTGTCTGTATAATATGACGGTCATTTGAAGTTGAATGTCATAAATGAATGAAGGGGCGGCCGACCCTTCTTCTGCCCACTATTATTTTCATGATAGTTCTAGATTGCAAGAAGGGTGGTTCTATCCTTCTTGTGTTCACCATTCTGGATACAGGTGAATTGTCGGATATTGGCATTCAGAATTATCTACTAAATGAAAGGGTGGCTAATCATTCTTTTCGTCAGTAGGAAGTCGGGAATATTGTTTACATGTTATAAAATAGGCAATTTACCCATCCCTACCATATATTGCGAAAGTTGGTAGTGGGGAAATGTTGTCCCAACCTTCATAGATTAATTGTTTTTCATTTCTCTTTTAAATGAAGGGTCAACTGACCCTTCTTGTGCTTAGTATTTGTGCACTCTTCGCCATTCAGGATATACATGTATTGACAGCCTATACTTCGTCGGTTGAATATTTGCACAATTCCGTCATAAATTAAGGGGCAATCGACCCTTCGTGTGCCCAATAAAGAAATGTCGACCGACCTTCTTGTGATTTATATTTTTCTAGTCTTGACCATTCTGGTTATACATGATTTGATCTCTATTTTGGAAGGCCAAAATCTCACACATGTGAGCCTGAAAGAGAGAACTAATGCCATAAAAAGTCATGACATGGCATGTATGATGACATGGCATCTATGATGACATGGAATGTGTGAGAGGCTGGAAAGACACATGATGATGTTCTGGTGTATCATTTAGTCAGTGTTGCAATCTGACATCATTCTCAAAAAGTATGGCAAATTTGTGAAACTTTGGAAATTGACAAAGTATGGAAAAAGTAGTCAAAACTGCTATGATAGAATGCTCACCATAATTCATCATTTTAGAAAAATTTACGCACCATCATATCATGCTATAGCTTGTTTAAGTGGCTATGTAGTTATACATGATTGCGGATTGTGCAAAGAGTTTGAATAATCAATTTGCAACATGCGTTTCCACAACTCGGACGACAGATTGCAGATTGCGGAAACTTTGGTTTGTTTTTATTTCTAGGTGTAGTCCCACAACTCACGATTGCGTATTGAGGGAACATTGTATATATTTCCAAACCATTAAACCTCCACAACTCATTGAAGCCTTCCCCATATTATATCTCAGTTGTCCCTTGTCTTAATGTTATGGCCCAGATTTAACCCGATGGAATTAATAAATATGTGGATTTTGTTTCTATTTCCTTTTGTTGTTTTTTATCTTCGAAAATTACCTACTGTGTGGATTTTACTCCGAGTTTTTAACAGGGGTCGTTTTAGTCATTTTTTCCAGCTTGAATTAAGGGTCGGCCGACCCTTCTTCTGCCCAATCCCCTCATAAATGAATGGGAGGCCGACCCTTCTTCTGTTCACTATTATTTTCATACTAGTTATAGACTGCTAGAAGGGTCGTGCGATCCTTCTTATGTTCACCAGTCTGGATACAGGTGAAGTGGCGATACTTTTGATTTATATTTTTCCAGTCTTGGCCATTGTTGTTATACATGAATTGATCTCTATTTTGGCAGGCCAAAATCTCACACGATAGGAAGTGATGACATGGCATCTATGATGACATGGAATGTCTGATGAGGCTAGAAAGACACATGATGGTGCTCTGGTTCTATCTGACATCATTCTGGAAAAATATGGCAAGTTTGTGAAACTTTGGAAATTGACAAAGTATGGAAAAAGTAGTCAAAACTGCTCTCAGAGAATGCCCGCCATAATTCAGGGTTTCAGGAAAATGCACACACCATCATATCATGCTATAGATTGTTGAAGTGGATATATAGTTATACATGATTGTGGATTGCGGGAACATTTTATATATTCCATAACAATTAAACCCCTGCAACTCGTCTTCCACATTCCCCAGATTAGATCTCAACTATCGACTTGTCTTAATATTATGGCCCAAAATTAAACCAATGGAATGAATAAATATGTTGATTTTGTTTCTGTTTCCTTTTATTATTTTTCATCCTCGAAAATTTCCTGCTGTGTGGATTTTACTGCCAAATCCAGGTTTCAAAACCATACTTTTTCTTTTGATATTGCCACTTTTGAAATTGGTTTTTGGTGTGTTCAGATATGATAATTATGATGGTCATTTGAAGTAGTAAAAAATAGATCAAGCTAAACTCTAGACCGTTTGCACCAAGAATCTGGCGATTTTTTCGGTGAAAATCTCACTGAAATTGCTTAAATGACAGTTTTGAGTTGCTAGAATTGCATAATCGGGGTGCCCAAGGGGTAATAGAGGTCATTGAATCCATTAATGCAACCAAAATTGCAATTCAAGAAACCCAAATCACAGTTTCAGCAATTTCCCCTTCGCTGGATTCCAGTGAAAATTGTCGGTAAAGGTGCAAACAGTCTAGAGTTTAGCCCATTTCATAAAAAATATACAAATTATCAAATGAATTGGTGTCTGCATAATATGATGGTCATTTGAAGTTGTATTTCATTAACCAACACCCCATTTCAAATGCGGCTTGAGATAAATGAATGAACGGTCAGCCGACCCTTCTTCTGCCCACTATTATTTTCATAATAGTTCTAAACTGCAACAAGGGTGGTTCAATCCTTCCTGTGTTCACCATTCTGGATATAGGTGAATTGTCGGATATTGGTGTTCACAATTATCTTCTAAAAGAAGGGGCAGCCAATCCTTCTTTTCATCATTCGGAAGTCCCAAGAAATATTGTTTAGGTGTTATAACTTAGGCAATGTCCCGATCCCTACCATATACTACAGAAGTCGGTTGTGGGGAATTGTTGTGCCAACCTTCTTAGATTTAATATTTTTGCATTTCTCTTTTAAATGAAGGATCAGCCGAACCTTCTTGTGGTTAGTATTTTTTCAATCTTCACTATTCAGGATATTGATAAATTGACAGCCTTTACTTTATAGCTTGAATATTTGGACAACTCACTCATAAATGAAGGGGTGGTCGACCTTTCTTCTGCCAAATATTATCTTCAAACTGGTTCTAGACTGCAACAATGGTCATCCGATCCTTCTTGTGTTCACGAGTCTGGATATAGGTGAATTACTGGATATTCGTGTTAACAATTATCTACTAAGGGAAGGGTCAGCCAACCCTTCTTGTGATTTGTGTTTTTCCAGCCTTGATCATTCTAGTTATACATGAATTGATCTCTATTTTGGCAGGACAAAATCTCAGACGTGTGAACCTCAAAAAGAGAATTGACACCATAGGAAGTGATGACGTGGCATGTATGATGACATGGAATATGTGATGAGGCTGGAAAGACACATGATGGTGTTCTGGTGCTATCATTAAATCAGTGTCTCAATCCGACATGTTGTATGAAAAGTACAAAAAACTAGTCTGAGAGAATGCCCGCCATAATTCATGGTTTGAGAAAAATGCATGCACTATTATATCATGCTATATCTTGTTGAAGTGGCTATCTAGTCATGGTATCAGTTTTCCTTGATCATTTGTGAGGAGAAAGTTATAAGTCTGCCAAAATAGGGTTTCAGGATCAACCAAGTTGGAGAAATTCTTGGAAATGACCAAGTGTTGGAAAACCGGTTTAGGTGGACTTGGGAAAATGCCCACCTTACCTCATGGGAGAATGATAAAAGGGCAGTTAGATCAATGACTATTCGATAAAGGGAGGTTAGATCAATGGCCCATAATATTTATGTGCCGCCAACATGCACGACGTAATGGAGGTCTGAGCAGTTAAGAAATACCATACCGCTATACACATGTTGTCTCCACATAATTCTGCAATCAGAGAAAGCGGTAAGGAAAACCACCATCCCGTGTTTCCAAACCATCTTTGGTGGTGTATAAAAGAGAGGGGCACGTCAAAATTTGACTTTTGTGTTGCGAAAAGTGGAGGATTGGAACATGTCTGTGCTGCTCGAAAGTGACAGAGCATAGTTTATTCAACCTGTCCGTGCTAGGTAGGTCTTCTTAACTCGTGAAAGTAATTAGAATTGCTTACATAATGGAAGGAAGTAGTGAAACCGTCTGTCAGATCGTTGAAACTATGAGGATAGGAGAAACCCTAATGGACAAAGATAGTGACATTCGTGACCCCATAATGGTTAAATTCTCAGTTTCTGAAATCAAAAGCAAGTTGGAGGGTTTATATAAACAAAATTTGGATAAGCACAATGTTTATAAGTCTTGTTTTATCCATTTCTATCCGAAAAAACCTTCAGGGTTTCCGGAATTCGTTTCATGGTGTGCAATAAATTATTCTCATCGTCGATGAGTCATTATGAATTCATCACAAAAGAAAATTCTTTGTCGTGTAAATGCGCCTACTGTTAGGAAAGCTCTAGCAGTAGCCAGGTTTTCCTCCCATGACCAGGAATATTTTGCCGAAGAAGCCCTTGTTAGCCAGTACAGAGAGTCATCCCCTAAGACCAAAGAAACCTTCATGACCAGTTGTCTAAAACCTGGCCTTGCCATTGATAACACCCCCTATCCACTTGACATTAATTTCCTTGTTGAAAATTCACAGTTAGTTTTGTCACTCATTTCACAGTTTTTAGGGTTTGATGATGATTCCATGGTCACAGAGGTACATTTAAGTTTGCTTTTTACACTAAGCGTTGCTAAACCAGAAATAGATTACAGTCAAGTACCCTACCTTAAATTTGATGTATTCTTGGCTCGGAACATCCACTCTCAGTTAGTGAATTTCCACACTTCAAGACATTTCAAATTCCAGACACACCTGATGAAAATGCTCCTGTTTAGTAGTCGAAAAGATTTACAATTCCCACAGTCTTTGTTTTCAGAAACAGAGGAAGACAATATGTTTAATTTTATGAATTTTATTTTATCAGAAGTATACAGATTGATGTTTGGATAAAATTTGTGTAGAGTATTATCAGAGATGAAGACCGTGATGCAATTCTGACCAAAAAAAGCAATTGGAGACTAGTTTTTAGGGAAGCAAGATACATTAATCATACTTTATGGATTTGTTAACGAGCCCTTTATTATACCAACCTTTTTTACTCCGATATTTTTTGCTTTGGAGTTTATCAAACAAAAATTGACAGTAGAAAATGACCATTTTCTACTTTTCAAGAAAGATACAGATATAAAGTTCCCTTTAAAAATTGGTCCTTTTATCATCAAGAACAAGAATGCTCTCCCTTTTATACAAAAACATTTAGAAGCAATGAGTTTTAGGAAAGTGAAAGCTATTAATTATGATCCTTGTCATGTTATTTCTGACAAAAGGAAAGAGAACAAAAATAAATCCTTTGATCACCAAGAGGTTGAAGGATTGGTGAAGATGGCAAATTTACTACAATATGAATTCGACACGGAAGTTTCGGGAAGTTCACACACTAATCCTTCTACCTTGGATAAATTTTCAGCTTAGTTGGTACCTGAGATGGTCCCTACCCTAGAAAAGCTTGACGAAACAAGTAAACGAAGTTTTTATGAAAGTACTGATATGCAGGTGGAGGAAGAAAGAGAAGCCAACAGATTAAAATCAAGCCAGCAAGATGAAGTAGTTGTATCTGACAAAGAAAAGGGAATGAAGAAAGAAAAAAACCAAGGGCCAGTTATTCAAGTACAGGAATACAAATTTGATGAGGCAAGAGCTGGAGGTGATTCTAGCAAATTTCATTCAAGAGATGAAATATGTGTAAAATATGGCAAAGACAGACAAACAGCAATAGAAGCAATCCATAAGTTGTTTCCAGAAGTCAGGAGTGTTGTTGATTCAAAAATTACTCTAATGACTAGCAGAAATCCAGACAAATATACTTTGAATTTGGTCGTATTGTTTGATGATAAGGTCACAGAAATGAAATTGAATTTGCAGAAGATAACAGTCCCTGATAAAATTCACCTACATAGACAGACTGGAGAGGTGATCTATGCTGATATGATGAAAGCTACTTTAACAATGGAAAAATTATAGAAAACAATGAACAAGATGCAAATCCAGTTGAGGCAAGAGAAAAAAGAGAACAAAGCTCATCAGCTGCATATAAAAAGATTTCAAGATGACCTGGTGAAGAGCAATGATGAACCAAATAGAGGCAATGCAATTAAAAATCTTTTAGCTGAGAAAGAAAAGAATATCCAATTACTTCAGCAAAAGGTTAGAATTCTAGCAACACGGATAATTCAAGCCTCTGAATTAACTGTGTTGGAACAAGAAAAAGAAACTTTATCTCGAGAATTTGATGATTGTCTTGCTAAATTTCTCGAGTTTGAGGAAAAAGAGGAAAGTTGGGAGAAAGATAGATCAAGTCTTAAGACTGGAATTGAAGATCTAAAGGAGAAATTGGAAAATAAAGCATAAGAGAAGCAAGGAATAGATCAAGGCAACAAAGAAGCAATCACAGATGATATAGTTCAAGCTATGTCCCAAGTTAGCTTGAAAGAGGTGGAGATCATAGAACTAAAAGAAGAAAAACTAAGACTAGAAGAGGAAAATCAGAAAAAGAAAAATGAAATAAAAGAGTTGACAAAAAACAATAAAGATTTGGTAGGCAGAAATCAGAGGATGATAGGCCAAGTGACAGGACAACTAGCATTGCTAGGTGCAAAGCATTTGATTTGTGATTCAATCATCGATGAGGGTGCAAAATTGAGGCCTTATTTATATTTTTTGAAGACAAAGGAAGCCATAGCAAATGATAGTTTACAAAGCTCTAAAGCAATGAGAGAAGTTTTAGATAAGATACCAAAAGATATAGCCCAAAGTACCATAAGTTTCTTAAATACTCTGAAAAAAGGTGATCTGAAAGCAATGGCTATCAAAAACAGGGTAACAGTCATAACTTGGGCTAGGAGAGTCCTTATCAAACATTCTCTCATTGAGAATGTTCAGGCTAGTGCAGAACAGATGAAGGAACAGGTTGAAGCATCCAAAAAGGGATTTGAGAAGGTAATACAAAAGGGACTGCCTTCTTTTTGGGATGAAAATAAGGAGTTAATTTCCCAAGACAATTATAAGGATTTACTATATAAAATAAGGAGGAACCATGAGCAATTTAAAGGTTTCACTCATGTTCTAACAGGGAAAATTCTATTGAAGAAAATCTCCCTTGATTTTGAAACTCTAAACCAGCTAGCCATGATAGCCGAAAAGATTCCTCCAACCTCCATTGCAAAGCACATAGAGATGAAAGTACTGGTCGAGAGATGACTAGTTATGAGGTACCTTCTATAGAGCAATGGAAGACAGTGGAGAGATATGGGAAAATGAAGTACACCTTGCACTCTTGAAGACTATTGTTTGAGAAAGAAGCCCCGTCGGCAGCTACAACCAATAGAAAGACATCAAATGTTATATTCTGAGAAATTTTGGAAGTTGTATAAATTTTGACCGAAATGGAATGTAATAGTTAGTTTATAATTTTCTATTTTTAGTTATGAAGCAGTTAGGGTTTTACCTCAAGAGGTTCTACAATGTATAAATATTCCAGTGTTATTTTATTCAAAGGATTAGATGTTTATGTTTGGCAATGTAGAAAGTGTTGGAACCTGTGAAGAGATACTCGTTTTGTATTGAGCCCTTCAATTTTGAATAAATATTCCTGAGAAGAGTTGATGCATATTTTCAAGAGTAAAGATTCCTGTGTTATTTTATTCAAAGGATTAAAAGGAATGTGTCTGTCCTGTCAATGATGAGCTAATTAACAAATTAAATTATGACCATAATGACTATGCTATTATTAGAGAATGTGAAACTATGTGAATCAAGTAAAGAAATTGACCGATGCATAACCTCAATAAAAATCATATGAATGATAAATCAAGCACACAGATTTATATGTTTTATGATTTAACAATGCAAAACAGAGTTATTAGATGTATGTATGAAAAACCAAAATGAATCAAGGGAACTTGATACACATAACAAAAGAAAGTAAAATAGAAACTAACTAAATTATTTAAAGATTGTAAAACATTACTAGTCTCCAAGTACATAGTGTCTCTAGTTCTCTCCTTTGATGGTCCCCCCCATTCATGCGATTTGCCCAATATTATTTCCATACTAATTCTAGACTGCAAGAATGGTCGTCTGATCCTTCTTGTGATAACCATTCTGGATACAGGTGAATTGATGGATACATGTGTTCTCAATTATCTACTAAATGAAGGGTTGGCCGACCCTTCTTGTGCTTAGTATTTTTCCATTATTTTCCATTCTGGTTATACATCAAATGACGGCCTAGCCTTAGTATTTTTCCATTATTTGACCATTCTGGTTTTTGGTTGTAAATGTTCTCCAATAATCGGTGATTTTTCGGTTGTAAATGTCATTTCACAGTTAGTTTTGTCACTCATTTCACAGTTTTTAGGGTTTGATGATGATTCCATGGTCACAGAGGTACATTTAAGTTTGCTTTTTACACTAAGCGTTGCTAAACCAGAAATAGATTACAGTCAAGTACCCTACCTTAAATTTGATGTATTCTTGGCTCGGAACATCCACTCTCAGTTAGTGAATTTCCACACTTCGAGATATTTCAAATTCTAGACACACCTGATGAAAATGGTCCTGTTTAGTAGTCGAAAAGATTTACAATTCCCACAGTATTTGTTTTCAGAAACAGAGGAAGACAATATGTTTAATTTTATGCATTTTATTTTATCAGAAGTATACAGATTGATGTTTGGATAAAATTTGTGTAGAGTATTATCAGAGATGAAGACCGTGATGCAATTCAGCCCAAAAAAAGCAATTGGAGACTAGTTTTTAGGGAAGCAAGATACATTAATCATACTTTATGGATTTGTTAAGGAGCCCTTTATTATACCAACCTTTTTTACTCCGATATTTTTTGCTTTGGAGTTTATCAAACAAAAATTGACAGTAGAAAATGACCATTTTCTACTTTTCAAGAAAGATACAGATATAAAGTTCCCTTTAAAAATTGGTCCTTTTATCATCAAGAACAAGAATGCTCTCCCTTTTATACAAAAACATTTAGAAGCAATGAGTTTTAGGAAAGTGACAGCTATTAATTATGATCCTTGTCATGTTATTTCTGACAAAAGGAAAGAGAACAGAAATAAATCCTTTGATCACCAAGAGGTTGAAGGATTGGTGAAGATGGCAAATTTACTACAATATGAATTCGACACGGAAGTTTTGGAAAGTTCACACACTAATTCTTCTACCTTGGATAAAGTTTCAGCTTAGTTGGTACCTGAGATGGTCCCTACCCTAGAAAAGCTTGACGAAACAAGTAAACGAAGTTTTTATGAAAGTACTGATATGCAGGTGGAAAAAGAAAGAGAAGCCAACAGATTAAAATCAAGCCAGCAAGATGAAGTAGTTGTATCTGACAAAGAAAAGGGAATGAAGAAAGAAAAAAACCAAGGGCCAGGTATTCAAGTACAGGAATACAAATTTGATGAGGCAAGAGCTGGAGGTGATTCTAGCAAATTTCATTCAAGAGATGAAATATGTGTAAAATATGGCAAAGACAGACAAACAACAATAGAAGCAATCCATAAGTTGTTTCCAGAAGTCAGGAGTGTTGTTGATTCAAAAATTACTCTAATGACTAGCAGAAATCCAGACAAATATACTTTGAATTTGGTCGTATTGTTTGATGATAAGGTCAAAGAAATGAAATTCAATTTGCAGAAGATAACAGTCCCTGATAAAATTCACCTACATAGACAGACTGGAGAGGTGATCTATGCTGATGTGATGAAAGCTACTTTAACAATGGAAAAATTATAGAAAACAATGAACAAGATGCAAATCCAGTTGAGGCAAGAGAAAAAAGAGAACAAAGCTCATCAGCTGCATATAAAAAGATTTCAAGATGACCTGGTGAAGAGCAATGATGAACCAAATAGAGGCGATGCAATTAAAAATCTTTTAGCTGAGAAAGAAAAGGATATCCAATTACTTCAGCAAAAGGTTAGAATTCCAGCAACACGGATAATTCAAGCCTCTGAATTAACTGTGTTGGAACAAGAAAAAGAAACTTTATCTCGAGAATTTGATGATTGTCTTGCTAAATTTCTCGAGTTTGAGGAAAAAGAGGAAAGTTGGGAGAAAGATAGATCAAGTCTTAAGACTGGAATTGAAGATCTAAAGGAGAAATTGGAAAATAAAGCATAAGAGAAGCAAGGAATAGATCAAGGCAACAAAGAAGCAATCACAGATGATATAGTTCAAGCTATGTCCCAAGTTAGCTTGAAAGAGGTGGAGATCATAGAACTAAAAGAAGAAAAACAAAGACTAGAAGAGGAAAATCAGAAAAAGAAAAATGAAATAAAAGAGTTGACAAAAAACAATAAAGATTTGGTAGGCAGAAATCAGAGGATGATAGGCCAAGTGACAGGACAACTAGCATTGCTAGGTGCAAAGCATTTGATTTGTGATTCAATCATCGATGAGGGTGCAAAATTGAGGCCTTATTTATATTTTTTGAAGACAAAGGAAGCCATAGCAAATGATAGTTTACAAAGCTCTAAAGCAATGAGAGAAGTTTTAGATAAGATACCAAAAGATATAGCCCAAAGTACCATAAGTTTCTTAAATACTCTGAAAAAAGGTGATCTGAAAGCAATGGCTATCAAAAACAGGGTAACAGTCATAACTTGGGCTAGGAGAGTCCTTAGCAAACATTCTCACATTGAGAATGTTCAGGCTAGTGCAGAACAGATGAAGGAACAGGTTTAAGCATCCAAAAAGGGATTTGAGAAGGTAATACAAAAGGGACTGCCTTCTTTTTGGGATGAAAATAAGGAGTTAATTTCCCAGGACAATTATAAGGATTTACTATATAAAATAAGGAGGAACCATGAGCAATTTAAAGGTTTCACTCATGTTCTAACAGGGAAAATTCTACTGAAGAAACTCTCCCTTGATTTTGAAACTCTAAACCAGCTAGCCATGATAGCCGAAAAGATTCCTCCAACCTCCATTGCAAAGCACATAGAGATGAAATTACTGGTCGAGAGATGACTAGTTATGAGGTACCTTCTATAGAGCAATGGAAGACAGTGGAGAGATATGGGAAAATGAAGTACACCTTGCACACTTGAAGAGTATTGTTTGAGAAAGAAGCCCCGTCGGCAGCTACAACCAATAGAAAGACATCAAATGTTATATTCTGAGAAATTTTGGAAGTTGTATAAATTTTGACCGAAATGGAATGTAATAGTTAGTTTATAATTTTCTATTTTTAGTTATGAAGCAGTTAGGGTTTTACCTCAAGAGGTTCTACAATGTATAAATATTCCAGTGTTATTTTATTCAAAGGATTAGATGTTTATGTTTGGCAATGTAGCAAGTGTTGGAACCTGTGAAGAGATACTCGTTTTGTATTGAGCCCTTCAATTTTGAATAAATATTCCTGAGAAGAGTTGATGCATATTTTCAAGAGTAAAGATTCCTGTGTTATTTTATTCAAAGGATTAAAAGGAATGTGTCTGTCCTGTTAATGATGAGCTAATTAACAAATTAAATTATGACCATAATGACTATGCTATTATTAGAGAATGTGAAACTATGTGAATCAAGTAAAGAAATTGACCGATGCATAACCTCAATAAAAATCATATGAATGATAAATCAAGCACACAGATTTATATGTTTTATGATTTAACAATGCAAAACAGAGTTATTAGATGTATGTATGAAAAACCAAAATGAATCAAGGGAACTTGATACACATAACAAAAGAAAGTAAAATAGAAACTAACTAAATTATTTAAAGATTGTAAAACATTACTAGTCTCCAAGTACATAGTGTCTCTAGTTCTCTCCTTTGATGGTCCCCCCCATTCATGCGATTTGCCCAATATTATTTCCAGACTAATTCTAGACTGCAAGAATGGTCGTCTGATCCTTCTTGTGCTAACCATTCTGGATACAGGTGAATTGATGGATACATGTGTTCTCAATTATCTACTAAATGAAGGGTTGGCCGACCCTTCTTGAGCTTAGTATTTTTCCATTATTTTCCATTCTGGTTATACATCAAATGACGGCCTAGCCTTAGTATTTTTCCATTATTTGTCCATTCTGGTTTTTGGTTGTAAATGTTCTCCAATAATCGGTGATTTTTCGGTTGTAAATGTCATTTCACAGTTAGTTTTGTCACTCATTTCACAGTTTTTAGGGTTTGATGATGATTCCATGGTCACAGAGGTACATTTAAGTTTGCTTTTTACACTAAGCGTTGCTAAACCAGAAATAGATTACAGTCAAGTACCCTACCTTAAATTTGATGTATTCTTGGCTCGGAACATCCACTCTCAGTTAGTGAATTTCCACACTTCGAGACATTTCAAATTCTAGACACACCTGATGAAAATGGTCCTGTTTAGTAGTCGAAAAGATTTACAATTCCCACAGTATTTGTTTTCAGAAACAGAGGAAGACAATATGTTTAATTTTATGAATTTTATTTTATCAGAAGTATACAGATTGATGTTTGGATAAAATTTGTGTAGAGTATTATCAGAGATGAAGACCGTGATGCAATTCAGCCCAAAAAAAGCAATTGGAGACTAGTTTTTAGGGAAGCAAGATACATTAATCATACTTTATGGATTTGTTAAGGAGCCCTTTATTATACCAACCTTTTTTACTCCGATATTTTTTGCTTTGGAGTTTATCAAACAAAAATTGACAGTAGAAAATGACCATTTTCTACTTTTCAAGAAAGATACAGATATAAAGTTTCCTTTAAAAATTGGTCCTTTTATCATCAAGAACAAGAATGCTCTCCCTTTTATACAAAAACATTTAGAAGCAATGAGTTTTAGGAAAGTGACAGCTATTAATTATGATCCTTGTCATGTTATTTCTGACAAAAGGAAAGAGAACAGAAATAAATCCTTTGATCACCAAGAGGTTGAAGGATTGGTGAAGATGGCAAATTTACTACAATATGAATTCGACACGGAAGTTTTGGAAAGTTCACACACTAATTCTTCTACCTTGGATAAAGTTTCAGCTTAGTTGGTACCTGAGATGGTCCCTTCCCTAGAAAAGCTTGACGAAACAAGTAAACGAAGTTTTTATGAAAGTACTGATATGCAGGTGGAAAAAGAAAGAGAAGCCAACAGATTAAAATCAAGCCAGCAAGATGAAGTAGTTGTATCTGACAAAGAAAAGGGAATGAAGAAAGAAAAAAACCAAGGGCCAGGTATTCAAGTACAGGAATACAAATTTGATGAGGCAAGAGCTGGAGGTGATTCTAGCAAATTTCATTCAAGAGATGAAATATGTGTAAAATATGGCAAAGACAGACAAACAACAATAGAAGCAATCCATAAGTTGTTTCCAGAAGTCAGGAGTGTTGTTGATTCAAAAATTACTCTAATGACTAGCAGAAATCCAGACAAATATACTTTGAATTTGGTCGTATTGTTTGATGATAAGGTCAAAGAAATGAAATTGAATTTGCAGAAGATAACAGTCCCTGATAAAATTCACCTACATAGACAGACTGGAGAGGTGATCTATGCTGATGTGATGAAAGCTACTTTAACAATGGAAAAATTATAGAAAACAATGAACAAGATGCAAATCCAGTTGAGGCAAGAGAAAAAAGAGAACAAAGCTCATCAGCTGCATATAAAAAGATTTCAAGATGACCTGGTGAAGAGCAATGATGAACCAAATAGAGGCGATGCAATTAAAAATCTTTTAGCTGAGAAAGAAAAGGATATCCAATTACTTCAGCAAAAGGTTAGAATTCCAGCAACACGGATAATTCAAGCCTCTGAATTAACTGTGTTGGAACAAGAAAAAGAAACTTTATCTCGAGAATTTGATGATTGTCTTGCTAAATTTCTCGAGTTTGAGGAAAAAGAGGAAAGTTGGGAGAAAGATAGATCAAGTCTTAAGACTGGAATTGAAGATCTAAAGGAGAAATTGGAAAATAAAGCATAAGAGAAGCAAGGAATAGATCAAGGCAACAAAGAAGCAATCACAGATGATATAGTTCAAGCTATGTCCCAAGTTAGCTTGAAAGAGGTGGAGATCATAGAACTAAAAGAAGAAAAACAAAGACTAGAAGAGGAAAATCAGAAAAAGAAAAATGAAATAAAAGAGTTGACAAAAAACAATAAAGATTTGGTAGGCAGAAATCAGAGGATGATAGGCCAAGTGACAGGACAACTAGCATTGCTAGGTGCAAAGCATTTGATTTGTGATTCAATCATCGATGAGGGTGCAAAATTGAGGCCTTATTTATATTTTTTGAAGACAAAGGAAGCCATAGCAAATGATAGTTTACAAAGCTCTAAAGCAATGAGAGAAGTTTTAGATAAGATACCAAAAGATATAGCCCAAAGTACCATAAGTTTCTTAAATACTCTGAAAAAAGGTGATCTGAAAGCAATGGCTATCAAAAACAGGGTAACAGTCATAACTTGGGCTAGGAGAGTCCTTAGCAAACATTCTCACATTGAGAATGTTCAGGCTAGTGCAGAACAGATGAAGGAACAGGTTTAAGCATCCAAAAAGGGATTTGAGAAGGTAATACAAAAGGGATTGCCTTCTTTTTGGGATGAAAATAAGGAGTTAATTTCCCAGGACAATTATAAGGATTTACTATATAAAATAAGGAGGAACCATGAGCAATTTAAAGGTTTCACTCATGTTCTAACAGGGAAAATTCTACTGAAGAAACTCTCCCTTGATTTTGAAACTCTAAACCAGCTAGCCATGATAGCCGAAAAGATTCCTCCAACCTCCATTGCAAAGCACATAGAGATGAAATTACTGGTCGAGAGATGACTAGTTATGAGGTACCTTCTATAGAGCAATGGAAGACAGTGGAGAGATATGGGAAAATGAAGTACACCTTGCACACTTGAAGAGTATTGTTTGAGAAAGAAGCCCCGTCGGCAGCTACAACCAATAGAAAGACATCAAATGTTATATTCTGAGAAATTTTGGAAGTTGTATAAATTTTGACCGAAATGGAATGTAATAGTTAGTTTATAATTTTCTATTTTTAGTTATGAAGCAGTTAGGGTTTTACCTCAAGAGGTTCTACAATGTATAAATATTCCAGTGTTATTTTATTCAAAGGATTAGATGTTTATGTTTGGCAATGTAGCAAGTGTTGGAACCTGTGAAGAGATACTCGTTTTGTATTGAGCCCTTCAATTTTGAATAAATATTCCTGAGAAGAGTTGATGCATATTTTCAAGAGTAAAGATTCCTGTGTTATTTTATTCAAAGGATTAAAAGGAATGTGTCTGTCCTGTCAATGATGAGCTAATTAACAAATTAAATTATGACCATAATGACTATGCTATTATTAGAGAATGTGAAACTATGTGAATCAAGTAAAGAAATTGACCGATGCATAACCTCAATAAAAATCATATGAATGATAAATCAAGCACACAGATTTATATGTTTTATGATTTAACAATGCAAAACAGAGTTATTAGATGTATGTATTCAAAACCAAAATGAATCAAGGAAACTTGATACACATAACAAAAGAAAGTAAAATAGAAACTAACTAAATTATTTAAAGATTGTAAAACATTACTAGTCTCCAAGTACATAGTGTCTCTAGTTCTCTCCTTTGATGGTCCCCCCCATTCATGCGATTTGCCCAATATTATTTCCAGACTAATTCTAGACTGCAAGAAGGGTCGTCTGATCCTTCTTGTGCTAACCATTCTGGATACAGGTGAATTGATGGATACATGTGTTCTCAATTATCTACTAAATGAAGGGTTGGCCGACCCTTCTTGAGCTTAGTATTTTTCCATTATTTTCCATTCTGGTTATACATCAAATGACGGCCTAGCCTTAGTATTTTTCCATTATTTGTCCATTCTGGTTTTTGGTTGTAAATGTTCCCCAATAATCGGTGATTTTTCGGTTGTAAATGTCATTTCACAGTTAGTTTTGTCACTCATTTCACAGTTTTTAGGGTTTGATGATGATTCCATGGTCACAGAGGTACATTTAAGTTTGCTTTTTACACTAAGCGTTGCTAAAGCAGAAATAGATTACAGTCAAGTACCCTACCTTAAATTTGATGTATTCTTGGCTCGGAACATCCACTCTCAGTTAGTGAATTTCCACACTTCGAGACATTTCAAATTCTAGACACACCTGATGAAAATGCTCCTGTTTAGTAGTCGAAAAGATTTACAATTCCCACAGTATTTGTTTTCAGAAACAGAGGAAGACAATATGTTTAATTTTATGAATTTTATTTTATCAGAAGTATACAGATTGATGTTTGGATAAAATTTGTGTAGAGTATTATCAGAGATGAAGACCGTGATGCAATTCAGCCCAAAAAAAGCAATTGGAGACTAGTTTTTAGGGAAGCAAGATACATTAATCATACTTTATGGATTTGTTAAGGAGCCCTTTATTATACCAACCTTTTTTACTCCGATATTTTTTGCTTTGGAGTTTATCAAACAAAAATTGACAGTAGAAAATGACCATTTTCTACTTTTCAAGAAAGATACAGATATAAAGTTCCCTTTAAAAATTGGTCCTTTTATCATCAAGAACAAGAATGCTCTCCCTTTTATACAAAAACATTTAGAAGCAATGAGTTTTAGGAAAGTGACAGCTATTAATTATGATCCTTGTCATGTTATTTCTGACAAAAGGAAAGAGAACAGAAATAAATCCTTTGATCACCAAGAGGTTGAAGGATTGGTGAAGATGGCAAATTTACTACAATATGAATTCGACACGGAAGTTTTGGGAAGTTCACAGACTAATTCTTCTACCTTGGATAAAGTTTCAGCTTAGTTGGTACCTGAGATGGTCCCTACCCTAGAAAAGCTTGACGAAACAAGTAAACGAAGTTTTTATGAAAGTACTGATATGCAGGTGGAAAAAGAAAGAGAAGCCAACAGATTAAAATCAAGCCAGCAAGATGAAGTAGTTGTATCTGACAAAGAAAAGGGAATGAAGAAAGAAAAAAACCAAGGGCCAGGTATTCAAGTACAGGAATACAAATTTGATGAGGCAAGAGCTGGAGGTGATTCTAGCAAATTTCATTCAAGAGATGGAATATGTGTAAAATATGGCAAAGACAGACAAACAACAATAGAAGCAATCCATAAGTTGTTTCCAGAAGTCAGGAGTGTTGTTGATTCAAAAATTACTCTAATGACTAGCAGAAATCCAGACAAATATACTTTGAATTTGGTCGTATTGTTTGATGATAAGGTCAAAGAAATGAAATTGAATTTGCAGAAGATAACAGTCCCTGATAAAATTCACCTACATAGACAGACTGGAGAGGTGATCTATGCTGATGTGATGAAAGCTACTTTAACAATGGAAAAATTATAGAAAACAATGAACAAGATGCAAATCCAGTTGAGGCAAGAGAAAAAAGAGAACAAAGCTCATCAACTGCATATAAAAAGATTTCAAGATGACCTGGTGAAGAGCAATGATGAACCAAATAGAGGCGATGCAATTAAAAATCTTTTAGCTGAGAAAGAAAAGAATATCCAATTACTTCAGCAAAAGGTTAGAATTCCAGCAACACGGATAATTCAAGCCTCTGAATTAACTGTGTTGGAACAAGAAAAAGAAACTTTATCTCGAGAATTTGATGATTGTCTTGCTAAATTTCTCGAGTTTGAGGAAAAATAGGAAAGTTGGGAGAAAGATAGATCAAGTCTTAAGACTGGAATTGAAGATCTAAAGGAGAAATTGGAAAATAAAGCATAAGAGAAGCAAGGAATAGATCAAGGCAACAAAGAAGCAATCACAGATGATATAGTTCAAGCTATGTCCCAAGTTAGCTTGAAAGAGGTGGAGATCATAGAACTAAAAGAAGAAAAACAAAGACTAGAAGAGGAAAATCAGAAAAAGAAAAATGAAATAAAAGAGTTGACAAAAAACAATAAAGATTTGGTAGGCAGAAATCAGAGGATGATAGGCCAAGTGACAGGACAACTAGCATTGCTAGGTGCAAAGCATTTGATTTGTGATTCAATCATCGATGAGGGTGCAAACTTGAGGCCTTATTTATATTTTTTGAAGACAAAGGAAGCCAGAGCAAATGATAGTTTACAAAGCTCTAAAGCAATGAGAGAAGTTTTAGATAAGATACCAAAAGATATAGCCCAAAGTACCATAAGTTTCTTAAATACTCTGAAAAAAGGTGATCTGAAAGCAATGGCTATCAAAAACAGGGTAACAGTCATAACTTGGGCTAGGAGAGTCCTTAGCAAACATTCTCACATTGAGAATGTTCAGGCTAGTGCAGAACAGATGAAGGAACAGGTTTAAGCATCCAAAAAGGGATTTGAGAAGGTAATACAAAAGGGACTTCCTTCTTTTTGGGATGAAAATAAGGAGTTAATTTCCCAGGACAATTATAAGGATTTACTATATAAAATAAGGAGGAACCATGAGCAATTTAAAGGTTTCACTCATGTTCTAACAGGGAAAATTCTACTGAAGAAACTCTCCCTTGATTTTGAAACTCTAAACCAGCTAGCCATGATAGCCGAAAAGATTCCTCCAACCTCCATTGCAAAGCACATAGAGATGAAATTACTGGTCGAGAGATGACTAGTTATGAGGTACCTTCTATAGAGCAATGGAAGACAGTGGAGAGATATGGGAAAATGAAGGACACCTTGCACACTTGAAGAGTATTGTTTGAGAGAGAAGCCCCGTCGGCAGCTACAACCAATAGAAAGACATCAAATGTTATATTCTGAGAAATTTTGGAAGTTGTATAAATTTTGACCGAAATGGAATGTAATAGTTAGTTTATAATTTTCTATTTTTAGTTATGAAGCAGTTAGGGTTTTACCTCAAGAGGTTCTACAATGTATAAATATTCCAGTGTTATTTTATTCAAAGGATTAGATGTTTATGTTTGGCAATGTAGCAAGTGTTGGAACCTGTGAAGAGATACTCGTTTTGTATTGAGCCCTTCAATTTTGAATAAATATTCCTGAGAAGAGTTGATGCATATTTTCAAGAGTAAAGATTCCTGTGTTATTTTATTCAAAGGATTAAAAGGAATGTGTCTGTCCTGTCAATGATGAGCTAATTAACAAATTAAATTATGACCATAATGACTATGCTATTATTAGAGAATGTGAAACTATGTGAATCAAGTAAAGAAATTGACCGATGCATAACCTCAATAAAAATCATATGAATGATAAATCAAGCACACAGATTTATATGTTTTATGATTTAACAATGCAAAACAGAGTTATTAGATGTATGTATGAAAAACCAAAATGAATCAAGGGAACTTGATACACATAACAAAAGAAAGTAAAATAGAAACTAACTAAATTATTTAAAGATTGTAAAACATTACTAGTCTCCAAGTACATAGTGTCTCTAGTTCTCTCCTTTGATGGTCCCCCCCATTCATGCGATTTGCCCAATATTATTTCCAGACTAATTCTAGACTGCAAGAATGGTCGTCTGATCCTTCTTGTGCTAACCATTCTGGATACAGGTGAATTGATGGATACATGTGTTCTCAATTATCTACTAAATGAAGGGTTGGCCGACCCTTCTTGTGCTTAGTATTTTTCCATTATTTTCCATTCTGGTTATACATCAAATGACGGCCTAGCCTTAGTATTTTTCCATTATTTGTCCATTCTGGTTTTTGGTTGTAAATGTTCTCCAATAATCGGTGATTTTTCGGTTGTAAATGTCATTTCACAGTTAGTTTTGTCACTCATTTCACAGTTTTTAGGGTTTGATGATGATTCCATGGTCACAGAGGTACATTTAAGTTTGCTTTTTACACTAAGCGTTGCTAAACCAGAAATAGATTACAGTTAAGTACCCTACCTTAAATTTGATGTATTCTTGGCTCAGAACATCCACTCTCAGTTAGTGAATTTCCACACTTCGAGACATTTCAAATTCTAGACACACCTGATGAAAATGCTCCTGTTTAGTAGTCGAAAAGATTTACAATTCCCACAGTATTTGTTTTCAGAAACAGAGGAAGACAATATGTTTAATTTTATGAATTTTATTTTATCAGAAGTATACAGATTGATGTTTGGATAAAATTTGTGTAGAGTATTATCAGAGATGAAGACCGTGATGCAATTCAGCCCAAAAAAAGCAATTGGAGACTAGTTTTTAGGGAAGCAAGATACATTTATCATACTTTATGGATTTGTTAAGGAGCCCTTTATTATACCAACCTTTTTTACTCCGATATTTTTTGCTTTGGAGTTTATCAAACAAAAATTGACAGTAGAAAATGACCATTTTCTACTTTTCAAGAAAGATACAGATATAAAGTTTCCTTTAAAAATTGGTCCTTTTATCATCAAGAACAAGAATGCTCTCCCTTTTAGACAAAAACATTTAGAAGCAATGAGTTTTAGGAAAGTGACAGCTATTAATTATGATCCTTGTCATGTTATTTCTGACAAAAGGAAAGAGAACAGAAATAAATCCTTTGATCACCAAGAGGTTGAAGGATTGGTGAAGATGGCAAATTTACTACAATATGAATTCGACACGGAAGTTTTTGGAAGTTCACACACTAATTCTTCTACCTTGGATAAAGTTTCAGCTTAGTTGGTACCTGAGATGGTCCCTACCCTAGAAAAGCTTGACGAAACAAGTAAACGAAGTTTTTATGAAAGTACTGATATGCAGGTGGAAAAAGAAAGAGAAGCCAACAGATTAAAATCAAGCCAGCAAGATGAAGTAGTTGTATCTGACAAAGAAAAGGGAATGAAGAAAGAAAAAAACCAAGGGCCAGGTATTCAAGTACAGGAATACAAATTTGATGAGGCAAGAGCTGGAGGTGATTCTAGCAAATTTCATTCAAGAGATGAAATATGTGTAAAATATGGCAAAGACAGACAAACAACAATAGAAGCAATCCATAAGTTGTTTCCAGAAGTCAGGAGTGTTGTTGATTCAAAAATTACTCTAATGACTAGCAGAAATCCAGACAAATATACTTTGAATTTGGTCGTATTGTTTGATGATAAGGTCAAAGAAATGAAATTGAATTTGCAGAAGATAACAGTCCCTGATAAAATTCACCTACATAGACAGACTGGAGAGGTGATCTATGCTGATGTGATGAAAGCTACTTTAACAATGGAAAAATTATAGAAAACAATGAACAAGATGCAAATCCAGTTGAGGCAAGAGAAAAAAGAGAACAAAGCTCATCAGCTGCATATAAAAAGATTTCAAGATGACCTGGTGAAGAGCAATGATGAACCAAATAGAGGCGATGCAATTAAAAATCTTTTAGCTGAGAAAGAAAAGGATATCCAATTACTTCAGCAAAAGGTTAGAATTCCAGCAACACGGATAATTCAAGCCTCTGAATTAACTGTGTTGGAACAAGAAAAAGAAACTTTATCTCGAGAATTTGATGATTGTCTTGCTAAATTTCTCGAGTTTGAGGAAAAAGAGGAAAGTTGGGAGAAAGATAGATCAAGTCTTAAGACTGGAATTGAAGATCTAAAGGAGAAATTGGAAAATAAAGCATAAGAGAAGCAAGGAATAGATCAAGGCAACAAAGAAGCAATCACAGATGATATAGTTCAAGCTATGTCCCAAGTTAGCTTGAAAGAGGTGGAGATCATAGAACTAAAAGAAGAAAAACAAAGACTAGAAGAGGAAAATCAGAAAAAGAAAAATGAAATAAAAGAGTTGACAAAAAACAATAAAGATTTGGTAGGCAGAAATCAGAGGATGATAGGCCAAGTGACAGGACAACTAGCATTGCTAGGTGCAAAGCATTTGATTTGTGATTCAATCATCGATGAGGGTGCAAAATTGAGGCCTTATTTATATTTTTTGAAGACAAAGGAAGCCATAGCAAATGATAGTTTACAAAGCTCTAAAGCAATGAGAGAAGTTTTAGATAAGATACCAAAAGATATAGCCCAAAGTACCATAAGTTTCTTAAATACTCTGAAAAAAGGTGATCTGAAAGCAATGGCTATCAAAAACAGGGTAACAGTCATAACTTGGGCTAGGAGAGTCCTTAGCAAACATTCTCACATTGAGAATGTTCAGGCTAGTGCAGAACAGATGAAGGAACAGGTTTAAGCATCCAAAAAGGGATTTGAGAAGGTAATACAAAAGGGACTGCCTTCTTTTTGGGATGAAAATAAGGAGTTAATTTCCCAGGACAATTATAAGGATTTACTATATAAAATAAGGAGTAACCATGAGCAATTTAAAGGTTTCACTGATGTTCTAACAGGGAAAATTCTACTGAAGAAACTCTCCCTTGATTTTGAAACTCTAAACCAGCTAGCCATGATAGCCGAAAAGATTCCTCCAACCTCCATTGCAAAGCACATAGAGATGAAATTACTGGTCGAGAGATGACTAGTTATGAGGTACCTTCTATAGAGCAATGGAAGACAGTGGAGAGATATGGGAAAATGAAGTACACCTTGCACACTTGAAGAGTATTGTTTGAGAAAGAAGCCCCGTCGGCAGCTACAACCAATAGAAAGACATCAAATGTTATATTCTGAGAAATTTTGGAAGTTGTATAAATTTTGACCGAAATGGAATGTAATAGTTAGTTTATAATTTTCTATTTTTAGTTATGAAGCAGTTAGGGTTTTACCTCAAGAGGTTCTACAATGTATAAATATTCCAGTGTTATTTTATTCAAAGGATTAGATGTTTATGTTTGGCAATGTAGCAAGTGTTGGAACCTGTGAAGAGATACTCGTTTTGTATTGAGCCCTTCAATTTTGAATAAATATTCCTGAGAAGAGTTGATGCATATTTTCAAGAGTAAAGATTCCTGTGTTATTTTATTCAAAGGATTAAAAGGAATGTGTCTGTCCTGTCAATGATGAGCTAATTAACAAATTAAATTATGACCATAATGACTATGCTATTATTAGAGAATGTGAAACTATGTGAATCAAGTAAAGAAATTGACCGATGCATAACCTCAATAAAAATCTAATGAATGATAAATCAAGCACACAGATTTATATGTTTTATGATTTAACAATGCAAAACAGAGTTATTAGATGTATGTATG
This sequence comes from Larix kaempferi, assembly GCA_027924585.1. Classification (NCBI taxonomy): domain Eukaryota; kingdom Viridiplantae; phylum Streptophyta; class Pinopsida; order Pinales; family Pinaceae; genus Larix; species Larix kaempferi. Next base: position 1,722,452 of record BSBM01001446.1, on the reverse strand, counting down.
AAAAACCAAAATGAATCAAGGGAACTTGATACACATAACAAAAGAAAGTAAAATAGAAACTAACTAAAATTATTTAAAGATTGTAAAACATTACTAGTCTCCAAGTACATAGTGTCTCTAGTTCTCTCCTTTGATGGTCCCCCCCATTCATGCGATTTGCCCAATATTATTTCCATACTAGTTCTAGACTGCAAGAATGGTTGTCTGATCCTTCTTGTGCTAACCATTTTGGATATAGGTGAATTGATGGATACATGTGTTCTCAATTATCTACTAAATGAAGGGTTGGACGAACCTTCTTGTGCTTAGTATTTTTCCATTATTTTCCATTCTGGTTATACATCAAATGACGGCCTAGCCTTAGTATTTTTCCATTATTTGACCATTCTGGTTTTTGGTTGTAAATGTTCTCCAATAATCGGTGATTTTTCGGTTGTAAATGTCATTTCACAGTTAGTTTTGTCACTCATTTCACAGTTTTTAGGGTTTGATGATGATTCCATGGTCACAGAGGTACATTTAAGTTTGCTTTTTACACTAAGCGTTGCTAAACCAGAAATAGATTACAGTCAAGTACCCTACCTTAAATTTGATGTATTCTTGGCTCGGAATATCCATTCTCAGTTAGTGAATTTCCACACTTCGAGACATTTCAAATTCCAGACACACCTGATGAAAATGCTCCTGTTTAGTAGTCGAAAAGATTTACAATTCCCACAGTCTTTGTTTTCAGAAACAGAGGAAGACAATATGTTTAATTTTATGAATTTTATTTTATCAGAAGTACACAGATTGATGTTTGGATAAAATTTGTGTAGAGTATTATCATAGATGAAGACCGTGATGCAATTCAGCCCAAAAAAAGCAATTGGAGACTAGTTTTTAGGGAAGCAAGATACATTAATCATACTTTATGGATTTGTTAAGGAGCCCTTTATTATACCAACCTTTTTTACTCCGATATTTTTTGCTTTGGAGTTTATCAAACAAAAATTGACAGTAGAAAATGACCATTTTCTACTTTTCAAGAAAGATACATATATAAAGTTCCCTTTAAAAATTGGTCCTTTTATCATCAAGAACAAGAATGCTCTCCCTTTTATACAAAAACATTTAGAAGCAATGAGTTTTAGGAAAGTGACAGCTATTAATTATGATCATTGTCATGTTATTTCTGACAAAAGGAAAGAGAACAGAAATAAATCCTTTGATCACCAAGAGGTTGAAGGATTGGTGAAGATGGCAAATTTACTACAATATGAATTCGACACGGAAGTTTCGGGAAGTTCACACACTAATCCTTCTACCTTGGATAAAGTTTCAGCTTAGTTGGTACCTGAGATGGTCCCTACCCTAGAAAAGCTTGACGAAACAAGTAAACGAAGTTTTTATGAAAGTACTGATATGCAGGTGGAAAAAGAAAGAGAAGCCAACAGATTAAAATCAAGCCAGCAAGATGAAGTAGTTGTATCTGACAAAGAAAAGGGAATGAAGAAAGAAAAAAACCAAGGGCCAGGTATTCAAGTACAGGAATACAAATTTGATGAGGCAAGAGTTGGAGGTGATTCTAGCAAATTTCATTCAAGAGATGAAATATGTGTAAAATATGGCAAAGACAGACAAACAACAATAGAAGCAATCCATAAGTTGTTTCCAGAAGTCAGGAGTGTTGTTAATTCAAAAATTACTCTAATGACTAGCAGAAATCCAGACAAATATACTTTGAATTTGGTCGTATTGTTTGATGATAAGGTCACATAAATGAAATTGAATTTGCAGAAGATAACAGTCCTTGATAAAATTCACCTACATAGACAGACTGGAGAGGTGATCTATGCTGATTTGATGAAAGCTACTTTAACAATGGAAAAATTATAGAAAACAATGAACAAGATGCAAATCCAGTTGAGGCAAGAGAAAAAAGAGAACAAAGCTCATCAGCTGCATATAAAAAGATTTCAAGATGACCTGGTGAAGAGCAATGATGAACCAAATAGAGGCGATGCAATTAAAAATCTTTTAGCTGAGAAAGAAAAGAATATCCAATTACTTCAGCAAAAGGTTAGAATTCCAGCAACACGGATAATTCAAGCCTCTGAATTAACTGTGTTGGAACAAGAAAAAGAAGCTTTATCTCGAGAATTTGATGATTGTCTTGCTAAATTTCTCGAGTTTGAGGAAAAAGAGGAAAGTTGGGAGAAAGATAGATCAAGTCTTAAGACTGGAATTGAAGATCTAAAGGTGAAATTGGAAAATAAAGCATAAGAGAAGCAAGGAATAGATCAAGGCAACAAAGAAGCAATCACAGATGATATAGTTCAAGCTATGTCCCAAGTTAGCTTGAAAGAGGTGGAGATCATAGAACTAAAAGAAGAAAAAATAAGACTAGAAGAGGAAAATCCGAAAAAGGAAAATGAAATAAAAGAGTTGACAAAAAACAATAAAGATTTGGTAGGCAGAAATCAGAGGATGATAGGCCAAGTGACAGGACAACTAGCATTGCTAGGTGCAAAGCATTTGATTTGTGATTCAATCATCGATGAGGGTGCAAAATTGAGGCCTTATTTAGATTTTTTGAAGACAAAGGAAGCCATAGCAAATGATAGTTTACAAAGCTCTAAAGCAATGAGAGAAGTTTTAGATAAGATACCAAAAGATATAGCCCAAAGTACCATAAGTTTCTTAAATACTCTGAAAAAAGGTGATCTGAAAGCAATGTCTATCAAAAACAGGGTAATAGTCATAACTTGGGCTAGGAGAGTCCTTAGCAAACATTCTCACGTTGAGAATGTTCAGGCTAGTGCAGAACAGATGAAGGAACAGGTTGAAGCATCCACAAAGGGATTTGAGAAGGTAATACAAAAGGGACTGCCTTCTTTTTGGGATGAAAATAAGGAGTTAATTTCCCAGGACAATTATAAGGATTTACTATATAAAATAAGGAGGAACCATGAGCAATTTAAAGGTTTCACTCATGTTCTAACAGGGAAAATTCTACTGAAGAAACTCTCCCTTGATTTTGAAACTCTAAACCAGCTAGCCATGATAGCCGAAAAGATTCCTCCAACCTCCATTGCAAAGCACATAGAGATGAAAGTACTGGTCGAGAGATGACTAGGTATGAGGTACCTTCTATAGAGCAATGGAAGACAGTCGAGAGATATGGGAAAATGAAGTACACCTTGCACACTTGAAGACTATTGTTTGAGAAAGAAGCCCCGTCGGCAGTTACAACCAATAGAAAGACATCAAATGTTATATTCTGAGAAATTTTGGAAGTTGTATAAATTTTGACCGAAATGGAATGTAATAGTTAGTTTATAATTTTCTATTTTTAGTTATGAAGCAGTTAGGGTTTTACCTCAAGAGGTTCTACAATGTATAAATATTCCAGTGTTATTTTATTCAAAGGATTAGATGTTTATGTTTGGCAATGTAGCAAGTGTTGGAACCTGTGAAGAGATACTCGTTTTGTATTGAGCCCTTCAATTTTGAATAAATATTCCTGAGAAGAGTTGATGCATATTTTCAAGAGTAAAGATTCCTGTGTTATTTTATTCAAAGGATTAAAAGGAATGTGTCTGTCCTGTCAATGATGAGCTAATTAACAAATTAAATTATGACCATAATGACTATGCTATTATTAGAGAATGTGAAACTATGTGAATCAAGTAAAGAAATTGACCGATGCATAACCTCAATAAAAATCATATGAATGATAAATCAAGCACACAGATTTATATGTTTTATGATTTAACAATTCAAAACAGAGTTATTAGATGTATGTATGAAAAACCAAAATGAATCAAGGGAACTTGATACACATAACAAAAGAAAGTAAAATAGAAACTAACTAAAATTATTTAAAGATTGTAAAACATTACTAGTCTCCAAGTACATAGTGTCTCTAGTTCTCTCCTTTGATGGTCCCCCCCATTCATGCGATTTTCCCAATATTATTTCCATACTAGTTCTAGACTGCAAGAATGGTCGTCTGATCCTTCTTATGCTAACCATTCTGGATACAGGTGAATTGATGGATACATGTGTTCTCAATTATCTACTAAATGAAGGGTTGGCCGACCCTTCTTGTGCTTAGTATTTTTCCATTATTTTCCATTCTGGTTATACATCAAATGACGGCCTAGCCTTAGTATTTTTCCATTATTTGACCATTCTGGTTTTTGGTTGTAAATGTTCTCCAATAATCAGTGATTTTTCGGTTGTAAATGTTTGCTCTTTATATATAAAATACTTTTGTTCTTAATATGTAAAATGATTTTGTTCTTAATATGTAAAATACAATGAGCTATATTCAGAAATATATATTCATCATTTGACCATATTTCTCTATAAAATACTTCTCTATAATTATATTAAAGCATATAGATGGATTTATTCAGAAGGTTGTGCACAACCATTCATTACAAAAAGGAGAGCCTGGGAGCATGAATAGCTTTCCCAGTATGTGTTGGCTGCTTTACTGGGCAGACCCGGGTTTTAATGAAGCGCAGCAACAAAACCCCTTGGCGCACTGGCCCTCTCGGCAACGAGCTGCGTGGCAGCTCGAGGTCTCACCCGAAGTGGCTATGGGGGGGTTAAGGAATCAGGTTTCCTTAACCTGGGTGACGCGGAGATAGCTCTTCCTTTAATGGTTCCTGCGAAATCAGCGGTCGGACCTTCCCGCAGGCCGCTCGGCGCAGCTGCGTGGATTCCTTCCTTGGCAGGTCTACTGCGCAGTTTCTCCTCTCTAACGCAGCAGGCAACTATCCCTTGGGTCGACGCGCTAAACACTTCCTCGCCCTTCACATCCAGCACAGTAACGCAGTCTGCTCTCGCAGCAGCGACCGTGCGTTACTACTTCTTCAGTACTTAAGACACTTATAGTTATCAAGGGATCTTTCCAACTCGCTCAAACAGTCATAAAGATAAGACAGAAGTCTTGCATACACAAATAATGAACTCTAAATAGTTATCATTCACGCAAACATTATAACAAGAAGATATAAGTGAAGCTCATCTCCTCGAGGAAAACCACGTCCACGGGAGTGTTATATTAACCAGAAAATGATAGAGTTATACAATATGCTGCGCACACAGCTGCAGCCTTAGATTCTTTCAGGAAACTCCATGCACACAGCTGGGAGCCCTTCTCTCAATCAAGTCTCCTCTCTATGGAGATTACAAAGGCACAGACGTCGACTCAGACTGTCTGGCAACTCAGGGATTAGCTCCTCGGCTATCCGATTTCCTCTCTAGTTCTACACACTGGGTAGAAAATACAGTGAAGGATAATCAACACATGATCTATCCTTTAGACTGGCTATCTAACAGTCTAACATCTAGCTCTCTCTAACTCTCTAACCCAACCTCTATCCATTACAATTATTCATATATATAGGTGGCCATGACGGTCACACCTTTACAAAACTGTGGGCCTTTCCCAACAATGATTCCCAAAAACCCTAACCACGCACATGGCTAGGTGTACTGTAGGCGCCGCTTGCAGTCACGTCGCCGCTTCCTGCAGGCTCCATGAATTCCGGCGCAGATTATGGGTATGGGCGATCGTCCTTCGCCTTCAATGCTCTGGTCCGTTGCTCCTCCTTGATCCGAGCAACCATAACTTCTGTACTGGGCCTTTAAATGAGGGTAGCTGAACCCTCTACTCCATCACCTTATTTATTATGGTAGCTGAGCCACCTTCATTCTTCGATGACGTGCGCGCGAGCTCCGCAATTTCCGGTCCGTGATCTGCGCTGAGATCATCCATCTGGCACCGTACTGCGCACCGTCTCCTTCTTACCCAAAACTTAGTGCTTGTCCCAAAATTAGCACTTTCCTTCCATACTCGTGCTTTTTCCCAAAATTCGCAGCTTTTACTATAGCTGCGACCTTGGGCCCAACAGGCCCCCAACACTCACTTGTGGCTCGCCCTCGAGCCACTCGCACTAGCGCGTGGTCGTTGGATTTGCGCATCTGCGTTTGCTTGAATCTCCGCGAATGTTTTCTGCCATTTCGCAATAGCGGAGTCCAATTCCTCAATACACTGATCAGCGGTTTGCACTGTTTCTGCGGTTGCTTCGCCTTTAGTGAGTGTATCAATGATCTCCTGAGACTCGGCAATCTCTTTGATTTTTGTCTCAATCTGGCCAACGATTTCAGCATACTCATCCATGAATGGCTGAATGCTGTTGGTGAGCTTCTCATCTTCAGTTCTGAGCTTGTGCAGTTGCTGCTGCATTTTGTGCACTTCGGCCATTTTCTTCAGTTTTGGTAGGCCTGTTAGGGCCTTAGCTTCTTCATTGAGAACAGTGAGAGACTGTTCTGCAGCTTGCACCTGTTCTGACAGTCCCACTTTAAAAGGGAGGTTCACAAGGTCTGACCAAGCTTCCATAGCCTGGTCCATCAAGTTCTTGGCTTCCTGTACTCGATCTTTCATCCGTGTGGAAGCTCTGCTCAATGCTTCAAATTGTACCTGCGCATCATCCGTAAGATGCGCAGCAACGCGAGCTTCTAGCTCAGCAATCTGGGTTCTATGGCCTTCTGCCATAGCAACTATTTCTTGCTCCAGGGTTTTCGCCCTTTCGCCAATAATTTGAACTTTTGCAACCAGAGGGAGGTCTGGTTGAATCTCGCAAGCCGGCAGATCCTGGGCAATCTCTTCTATTGCGTTTCTGATGCCGGTGTCTTGCGCCTCATAGAGTGCAAGCTTCGCAGAGATATTCTTATGACTTTCTTTCAGCGCTATCTCCTACGATTGCAGTCGTTGGTTTGCCTGGAAAGTAGAGAGCTCTCTAGCTCTCAACTCAAGAGAAACTTTTTCCTGTACAAGCTGTAAAGTCTCTATAGGAATTATAGACAAATTAATTTCTACAGGTCCAACTGTGCTTACCTGTAGTTCAGCTAGAGGATCTGGAAGTGTCATGCTGGTAGGCGGAATATGCACGACAGTGTGCCTTTCTGTGAGTTCTTCAACTCGCTCATCACTTGGAACTGGTTGTGGCGCCTGCGAAGTAGATGCTGGCGCATGGGTCTACGCAATCCTTCCTGCGAGACCTTTCAATTCTACAAACTGTAAGTCTAGAGCACTTCGGATGTGAGCATGCGTGTTCCGCATCTCACGAAATTGCTCTTTCAAATATTTGTCGATCTCCGAGGGAATGGCCTCAGTGGGATGCGACACTTTCTGCTTCTTGGTGGCTGGTTCTGTTGAGGCTTCATCACTTCTTTGCTCAGGGGCTTCCTTGCCCTTATCCTTTTCTTTCGCAGCGGCGGGTGGCATCGCAGATGCGATGTCGGCTGCTGCTCTCCATTCGTCCGACCATGACTTAATGGTTTCTTCGACATCTTCTGTGGTCATTCTGTAAAGACCTAGCGCCCAGTCGCCTGGAATGTCGCAAGGCCGAAGGTAAATTTGATGGATGTCGGCAGTAAAAGCCAACTTGCCTTCATACAATGTGGCTGTCTCCTCGCTCAGCCTTGGCATATCTTGTATGGTATCTCAGAGGAGATAGTAGTACTCACAAAAGACAGCGCGATTCATCTTGCGCTTCGCGGGATTAGGGGAATCCCAGAGGTTGATGTAGCGCATGCCGGCAACCTCTCCTGCGCGGCGCGGAAGGAACTGAGTATTCGGGGGCTCCTTCCACCCGACGAGAGCGCATAAAATTAGAAGCCACGAAAAATGGAATGATTGGGCTGGATTGTCCTGCACATTCAGGCAATCAGCCAAAAAAGAATTCAGCAGGAAGAGAGACCAGTTGTACTGTTCTCCCTCCGCAGCTGCGATAGCGAGCTCTACGACAGCTCCAGTAACTTCTTTTGGTCGGCACTTGGTGAGAAGTCTGCCTGCAAGCAGACTTCCTGTGAAGCGAAGTGCCTCATCTTCGACTGTCGTGAGGTCATAAGCCCGACCTCCTCTTGTCAAGTTATATTTCTGGACCAGCTTTGCAGCCAATTTTCGGTCCTTTTCCTTTCCCACAAAATGGATATTGGGATCCTTACCAGCCTTAGATAGACCGGTGATACGGTGTATCAAATCAACATTTAGATCAATTGGCCTCCCGAGCCAAAGGTAACCTCCATGAACGCAGGATAGCAGTGTTTTAACGACTGCGTTCACTTCATTGCTACGCCCAAAGTGCGGTAGCTTCAACAAATTCAAGAGTCCAGGGCGCTCAAGATTTGCTGCAAATCCCTTCGGGATAAACTCATCAACTTTTCTGGTGGGATTATGGACGATATCCAGATATCGGTCCAACTGGAACTGAGGATATGTCTTATAGTCTCCGAGGTTAAAATCAGAGAATTTAACCAATGGAATGTTTCCCAATAGTTGGCCTTCTACCCGCACACTAGCCGGTAGTGGCGGTAGCGGAATTGGATATTTTGCATTCTTCGGAATCTGTACATCCGGCGCATCATCTGGACGCGGCGGAATATAGTTCACCATAGACGCGAGCGGCTCTGGAACAGGTTCCTCCGGCTGCTGCTGAGATGCTCTTGTGCCTGGAGATGTTCTGGGATCAGTAGCACCAGGGTGTACGTAGGTCGACGGCGTCACCGGAGTGGCCATGCCGAAATCTAAGCCTCGGCGTAGAAATTGACGAACAACTTCTTCAGTCGATAAATTCTCCGTCGTGAACCAATGTAAATAACAAAACTCTGGACAGTAAATGGCAGACCTGCGTAGGGTATGGATGCTGAAAACAAGGGAAAATACTCTGCACACTCGGCTCTGAAAACAATAATGCAGATCTTCAAACACAACTATGCAACTCGAGACAGTAACCCGAAAATGATACAAGTGTGAGGTATTTATAGCCAGCGGGGATAGTAAATGCGACCAAGTGGGGTTACGTAGCTGTAGGCGACTATACGTAAGTTGACAACACGCTATCCTCCTTGCCGTAGCGGTGCATTTAGTGTGATTGACGGGTTCTGACAGCCTTCCGGGAGAAGCTAATGCTTTCGGCGCCTGGGTTAAATGCAAATCTTTCAGAGATTAAGCCGAATCCGTCAGAACGGCTAGACTTAAATAGCGGCCTTATCCTTCATTTATTCAAACGCGGCTACATAACTGCTGTAATTCAAAATTTCCGGCGGGTCATTTCAGCTTAGGAAACTGTGCCTCTATGGGTCCACAACAAAACTCTTTTAAGCGGCAAATTATGAAAGGGGACTTCGCAAGAGCGATAGTCCAATGGTCCAACAAGCAAAACTTCGCCAGAGCGGACCGCTAAGCTTTGTTCAAGCAATTTTTATTCAGGATGCGCGGATATTTCAAGGAACTGCGCAGGAAGCTGGAAACTGAGGGTGTGTCGCAGCTTCCGTGTAGACTGAATGCGATGTCTCTTTCAACTACACCGGACATCTGCACTCTTGAGCAATATATTATGTCGACAGGGCGGAGTGGCTGTCGCAATAAAGCTTAAGCCGACTCCCGTTTATCATTGTAGGTAGGAATTCTCCATCCAGCTTGGCAAGCTGAACTGCACCTCCGTCTGTTATTTTTATTACCTGAAAAGGGCCTAACCAATGCACGCGAAACTTGCCTGGAAACTTGATGAATTTACTATCATAAAGGAGTACCAAGTCTCCTTCTTCAAAGTGCTTATGCTTAATGTGCCTGTCATGCCAAGCTTTCTGTCTTGCCTTCTGTACCTGTTGATGAAATCCGGCCAAAAGTCTGTCTTCTTCTAAGGAGAGCAGTTGCGAAAGTCTTTCATTCATAGTATCAGGGTCTGCCATTTCTGTAATTTGCGCAATTCGGAGACTGGGAACAATGTATTCCATGGGCATAACTGCTTCTTGTCCATACACCAAGCTGAAAGGTGTGTGACCTGTTAGTTTCTTGCAAGTAGTTCTGTAAGCCCATAATACAGCTGTGACTCTAAGGTCCCAATCATCTCTTTGTTGATTACAGATTTTCGTCAGGGCATTCTCAAGAATCTTATTGAATGCTTCCACCGTACCATTAGCTTGAGGATGGTAGGGTGTACTCTTATGGTGATTAATTTGAAATTCTTGAGTAAGGGCCTCTATAGTCTCATTGAGGAAATGTGTACCTTGATCACTCATGAGGATCACCGGGCATCCAAACCTAGTGATAATGTTCTCGAAAATGAACTGCGCGGCAGTAGCAGCGTCGCAGTTCTTAACTGGCTTCGCCTCAGCCCATCTGGTGAGGTATTCAGTAGCTGTAATGATATATCTTGCGCCAGTTCTTTTTCCTGGTGGGTTAATAGGTCCTACAAAGTCAATGGCCCATTTATCAAAAGCACGCAGTGTGATCTGGGGTCTTAGCGGCATTTCATCTCTCCTTGAGGGTTTTCCTGTGCGCTGGCACACATCGCAACATTTACAGAATTCCTTAGTGTCCTTGTGCAATGTCGGCCACCAAAAACCTGCGGCTAATATCTTTTGCGCAGTCGGTTTTCCTGCGAAATGGCCTCCTGCGGTACCTGAATGCGCTTCTGCGATGATAGAGCTCTTTTCATGTGGTAAGATACATCTGCGCAAAATTTCGTCAGGGCCCAACTTATAAAGCTGGCCTGCTATCAAAGTGAAGTCTGCGGCTCTAACAACAAGTTGCTTCTTTTGCTGGATTGTAAACTCAGCCGGCGCTTGTCCGGTAGTGAGAAACTCAAGAATATCAGAATAATATTCGTCTGCTGCTTGGATAGAAAACAATTGTGCGTTAGGCAGATTGTCCTCCAGACTCGTAGGTTCCTCTCCTGACTCTATTCTGGATAGATGGTCAGGCCCTGCATTCAATCTGCCTGGCTTTACAATAACCTCAAAATCATACTCTTGAAAGAGCAGTAGCCATCTGCAAATTCTTCCTCCTAAAACTGGTTTATTGACCAAATATTTCAGAGCAGAATGGTCAGTATACATTTTAAAGTGAGCTCCTAACAGGTAGTGTCTGAATTTCTGTAGGGCATACACCATAGCTAGTCCTTCCCTTTCTGTAGTAGTGTAATTCTTCTCAGCTGTAGATAGCTTTCTGCTGGAGTAAGCAATTGGGTGGTCAATACTTCCTTCTCCAGACTGTGTAAGCACGATTCCTAGTGCTATGGAAGAAGCATCAACATGAACATGAAAAGGTTTTCTCCAGTCCGGGAAAACTAGAATAGGCGCTGTGATCATCTTTTCTTTAAGTGTGTCCAAGCTCTGTTGGCATTCTTCTGTCCAGTAGAACTTCGAATCCTTCTTCAGCAATCTTTCCATAGGTGCTGTAATCCTTGCATATCCTTTGATGAATTTTCTGTAGTATCCTGTATGTCCCAATGTAGTGCGCAATTGCTTAACTGAGTTGGGCGCCGGTAAATTAGCAATGATGGCAAACTTCGCAGGATCCATCAGAAGTCCTTGTCTGCATACAATATGTCCCAACAAAATACCAAAGGGCGCACAAAATATACATTTTTTCAAGTTAAGGGAAATTTGATGCTGTCTACATTTTTCTAGCATCATGCGCAGATTCGCAATATGGTTCTTTAGTAAACCAAATACAGTCCAGTCATCAAAATAGACTTCTAAAAACTTGTGGATAAATTCTTTAAAAACAGCAACAACAACTCTAGAGAAGATAGCAGGTGCGTTTTTAAGACCAAAGGGCATTACCGTATACTGGAATGAGCCCCATTCAGTTGCAAAAGTAGTCTTGTGGCGGTCGTCCGGATGGATTCTGATCTAATGATATCCCGAGAAACCATCAGTGAAAGAGTAAGCCTCTTGTCCTCCAACATTATCAAGTACTTCATCTGTGAAAGGAGTGGGAAATGGGTCGTGCGCTGATGCATCATTGAGTTTGCGCAAGTCAACACAAATTCTTATTTCACCTTTCGTTTTCTTTTCTTGGACCACCATAGGACTAATCCAATCGCTTTCCTCTACTGGCTCAATAATACATGCTGCAAGCATCTTATCAATTTCTTCTTTGACTTTTTCTTTGTAGCGCGGGTTCAACCTGTATGGGCGCTGCTTTACTGGCTTGGCATCTGGTTTGAGAGGTATGCGCATCACTCCTAAGTCTCCTAGGATGCCTTTCATTTCTGTGAACTTGGTAGGAAAGATATCCTGGTAGTCACGTAATAAATCTGAAACATGCGCAACAGTTTCATCATCCCAATAATCTCCTATAGAAGCAAACTTTGGGTCAGCTTCTGTGCCAATGTTGACTTTCTTGAGCTTGACGTGTTCTGTGATGGCAGGAATATCAAGCTCAGGACCTTCAATATTGCGCGTCCCTTCTGATTCTGGGATATTGAGGTTGCGAGGATCGTCCTCCTCATCTTCGGCGGTGAAGTTATAACATTCCAGGGCATGTTCCATCTGGACAGCCCAATCTGGTTGGGAATACTCTGGTACTGGATAGTGTTCAAATACCTTCTTTCTAATACACTTCAAAGCCTGATCAATGCTTGGATGTTCTGTCTCAAAGATGAAGGTAAGTTGAAAGCTTTCTATCATAAGAGCCCAAGTAAGAGTGCCTCTGCGCAATTCTGTTTCAGTATACCAATTCCTTGGAATTGTATCCAATGTGTGGATGAATTGGTGAACCCATTCATCTTCCGGAATATCTGACCATTGCTGGATACATGCTTCAATGTGTGACCGGGGGTCACTCTGTCCTTCATATTTGCATAGCGCTTCGGCTGTGGTGTCCTGAAATCTGCGCAGTATCAATATGCGACAGTCTGTCCATGTATGAATATTCTCCTTGTGCGCAATCCACCATCTTGCGGGTGTAGCGCGCAATGCTATATCCAGTGCCTGTATGCGCTGCGGTTCTGGAAGCTTTTGTTCATATTCCTGTATGAATTTAGTTACTTCGGTTAGACCATCAAAAGTTGGAGTGTCAGTTAATTCTGTGCCAATCCATCGAATGGATTTAGTCATCATGGCGCAACGTCTTGCAGAAACCTCATGTAGATGATTCTGCCAATTTTCCAATCCTGCATCTGAATCTGATGTGCACGAGCTATCACATCGCCAGCTGATATGGCCGTCTGCTGTGGGGTTGACATAGTCACTGTGGTTAGTGGTCATCTGATACAAGCTTTCCATGTGGCGCGCTTCCTCTTCTGCGCGAATGGGTTCTATATATCTTGGTCCTTGAATAGGATCAAGAGGTGCGATGACCCTGATCTGGTCATCCTCAAAGGTCATCTGTCTTTTCTTCAGGTTAATGACAGCCAAATTATCAAGTGCCCAGTCTATTCCTAACAGCGCTGGGTATGGTCTACTATCATCCATAATTTTGATTACTTCAAAATCTGCAGAGCTTCTTACTCCTTCAATATCAATAGGTACATCGGGTAATCTGCCCAATGGAGAGACTCGTTGCTGATTTGCGAGTCTTAGCTGGATAGGGGATCTTGTAAGCTGAGGGCTTCCCATCTGTTCCCATGTCTGCATAGTGAGAACATTGGCTTCTGAGCCCAAATATAACATGACTTCGTCCATTTCAAATGCTCCAATCTGCGCTGTGAGCCTCATCTCTTTTCCTGTTCTAATGTGACTCCTAATCTGGTGAACAGCACACTGCGGTGTGTTCGTCAAAGCAGAGTGTTGGCACTGATCCAACAGGTGTTGGAGTTCTAGAGTTGCTTTTTCATTGCGCAACAATTTTAAACATTGTCGCAGGAACGCATGAACACTGCCTAATGCATGCTCATCGTCATCAGGTCTTCCAGCTGTAGTGGCTTGTTCTTGTACCAGGTTGTCTTGTCTTAGCACTTGCGATCTATTAATGGTCTGCGGAATTGCGGCAGAACTTGAAGCTCTCGGATCTGAGAAATACTCTTGAGCTTGCTTAAATGCTTCTTTTTGCTTCTGTAGGTTAAGTGGGGCTGGTTTAATGTTAGCGCGGCGCACCCATTGCGTCACTTGTTTTCCCGTTCCCATCTCTTGCGCACCAGTGGTAGCTCCACTGCGTGTCACTATATTAATTGTAGGGTGTGGTTCTCTTTTTTCTGCTCCAATCAACTGGATATTCTGATTGACCTGTGGTGTCTTTGCTTGCATCTTAGCCTGTAACTGAGGGCATTCTTCAATGATATGGTCAGAAGATTTACAATACCTGCAGAGGGTTGTAGGATTTTGGCAATCCCTAGCAAAATGACCTTGTGTTCCGCAATTATAACAAGTGATCTGTCCTCTTCCATGACCAAAATTTGTTGTGCGTCCGCGTCCTCTGTAATTTGCTGCTCGGGCGTCCCGAGTTTGGTCATAAGGTGGTCCTGCTGTGGGTCCTTGTGTCTCTGCTTGTACCCTATAAACATCATGCTTTCTTTCTATCATAAGATCATATGCTCTACAATTGTTCTCATCATGCCCTACTGATTTACAGAAAGTACAATATAGATTCTTTGGGGTTTGCACATATTTCTGGAGTAAGTGACATTCTTGTGGTCTATGACCTCTAGTTCTACAGATTTCACACCAAGGCCCTTGTGCCTGTGGTAAAGGATTAGGTGCTCCAGTTGCAATATAGTCTATGAAAACAGGACAATGGTCCTTTGAATGACCTTGGGCTTTACATTTTGTACACCAAATTTCTTCCTTGATCTCCTTGCCTTTCTTAATATCATGCACTTGCAAGGTTAAGTTTGCTAATTGGTTCTGTAAATGCGCAACATCATTGCTTGTTCCTGCAATTGGTGAAGCTTCTAGTTTCATAGCCATCTCTAGAGCTTGTTCCTGAGTATTGAGATTCTGTTGCATAAGAGGAAGTCTAATGTGTGGGAGCAGCGCAGCAATGAACCATTCTTTATGTTGCTGTGGTGCAAACTCGAAGCTTACTTGATCTATCAAGGCTTTGAACTTCTGGTCAAAGTCCCATACTGATTCTGTAGGTAACTGTTTGATGTCTTTGAGCTCTGTTATACACTGTGATTCTGACTTAGGTTTCTTAAATTCCCGAATCATAGCATTTCTTACCTCAGCAAGCGTCCTATTCTGTGCTGCTGAGTATTTCATGAACCAAGTCAAGGCTCTTTCTCTTAGTGTGGTTGCTAACTGAACCAGTTTAACAGCATCGTCATTAATTTGCTTAATTGTCCAAATGGCTTCACATAAGAACCAGTGCTGCTCAGGGTCTTCTATCCCTGTTCCTCTAAAAGTTGGTAGCTTCATGTCGTCACCCATCCTTCTTGCACGGGTTTGAGGTGGAGGTACTGTAGCAGTGCCTCCGGGATGGTTAAACAAAGGTGGTACAGAGGTACTAGAAGTACCGTGTGGGCTACTAGAAGGTGTTACTGTAGGATTATACTGAGCTCCGTCTGGTTTTTGCGGTGTAAAGGGGTGATAAGGGATATGAGCACTCCCTTGTCGTTCTATATGGCTTGTTCTAGGGACTTGGCTATCGTCTGGGCTAGACTCAAAAGAATATTGGTCAAGGCCTACTTTATATCGTTTTCCACTACGAGTGCAACCAATAACTTCAGGATCACTATCAGAATCTACGGACATTACTTGACTATGCTATTCATCAGAAGCAATACATAGCTTTCCTTTTTCATACAGAAGCATTTTGATCCATAAGTTCAGAGAATTTAAGAACTTACCTCTGTGTACTTGGAAGAAACTCCTCTCAGCTTCACTGAAACTCTTTCGTGTATCAACTGCAAATTCAGTAATGAAACCTTTCAGTAGACTATTCAACCAAAAGTCTACTGCGCGGGAAACAAAATTGTCGATCCGCTTCACAATACTGACTAGCTCCGGCGTCCACGTGACGGGTCGATCAACATGCAGCGTAGGTGTAGAATCTGCTAACTTGGCTATCCAAGCGTGTAACTCCAATGCAAACGTAACAAAGAAAATTTCGTAAAGGTCAGCATAAATATACTTCTGTAACCAGTCTTCTGTTTGAAACGTAAGGCTTCTATTTTCTTGTTCAGCGAACTCTTTAGCCTTTGAATCAAACCAATCTCCAATTTCTTTAGCTGTAGGATTCCAGTAACACATTTGTTAACTGAGCAAGTCTCAGTGTAACAGAACCTTATGTTGTCTTCAGCAACAATCTCAGATGTCGCGTAACTAGTAAGTCTGCAGGAACCATTTGTTGGCTCAATCAACAGGGTTCAAAGCCATGGAAGTAATGTGATCAAAAAGTCACAAGGCAGCGGAATCATTTGTTGGCTTCTCAATCTCGCGCGTCGCCAAAATAACAAGTCTCACAACAGCAAGTCGTAAGGCAACGGAACCATTTGTTGGCTCCTCTATCTCGCGCGTCACTGGAATAAGAAGTCTCGCTCACGCGGCAACGGAACCATTTGTTGGCTCCTCAATCTCGCGCGTCACTGGAATAAGAAGTCTCGCTCACGCGGCAACGGAACCATTTGTTGGCTGCTCTACTGGGCAGACCCGGGTTTTAATGAAGCGCAGCAACAAAACCCCTTGGCGCACTGGCCCTCTCGGCAACGAGCTGCGCGGCAGCTCGAGGTCTCACCCGAAGTGGCTATGGGGGGGTTAAGGAATCAGGTTTCCTTAACCTGGGTGACGCGGAGATAGCTCTTCCTTTAATGGTTCCTGCGAAATCGGCGGTCGGACCTTCCCGCAGGCCGCTCGGCGCAGCTGCGTGGATTCCTTCCTTGGCAGGTCTACTGCGCAGTTTCTCCTCTCTAACGCAGCAGGCAACTATCCCTTGGGTCGACGCGCTAAACACTTCCTCGCCCTTCACATCCAGCACAGTAACGCAGTCTGCTCTCGCAGCAGCGACCGTGCGTTACTACTTCTTCAGTACTTAAGACACTTATAGTTATCAAGGGATCTTTCCAACTCGCTCAAACAGTCATAAAGATAAGACAGAAGTCTTGCATACACAAATAATGAACTCTAAATAGTTATCATTCACGCAAACATTATAACAAGAAGATATAAGTGAAGCTCATCTCCTCGAGGAAAACCACGTCCACGAGAGTGTTATATTAACCAGAAAATGATAGAGTTATACAATATGCTGCGCACACAGCTGCAGCCTTAGATTCTTTCAGGAAACTCCATGCACACAGCTGGGAGCCCTTCTCTCAATCAAGTCTCCTCTCTATGGAGATTACAAAGGCACAGACGTCGACTCAGACTGTCTAGCAACTCAGGGATTAGCTCCTCGGCTATCCGATTTCCTCTCTAGTTCTACACACTGGGTAGAAAATACAGTGAAGGATAATCAACACATGATCTATCCTTTAGACTGGCTATCTAACAGTCTAACATCTAGCTCTCTCTAACTCTCTAACCCAACCTCTATCCATTACAATTATTCATATATATAGGTGGCCATGACGGTCACACCTTTACAAAACTGTGGGCCTTTCCCAACAGTGATTCCCAAAAACCCTAACCACGCACATGGCTAGGTGTACTGTAGGCGCCGCTTGCAGTCACGTCGCCGCTTCCTGCAGGCTCCATGAATTCCGGCGCAGATTATGGGTATGGGCGATCGTCCTTCGCCTTCAATGCTCTGGTCCGTTGCTCCTCCTTGATCCGAGCAACCATAAATTCTGTACTGGGCCTTTAAATGAGGGTAGCTGAACCCTCTACTCCATCACCTTATTTATTATGGTAGCTGAGCCACCTTCATTCTTCGATGACGTGCGCGCGAGCTCCGCAATTTCTGGTCCGTGATCTGCGCTGAGATCATCCATCTGGCACCGTACTGCGCACCGTCTCCTTCTTACCCAAAACTTAGTGCTTGTCCCAAAATTAGCACTTTCCTTCCATACTCGTGCTTTTTCCCAAAATTCGCAGCTTTTACTATAGCTGCGACCTTGGGCCCAACAGTATGGATTTGTAAATTTAACAAGATGATGCAAAACAAATTCCAAAATTGATGTAAAAACTAATCCAAGTAGGGATCTCTTCTACAAAAAAAATTGCCATTGAACTGAGGTAGACTCAGCAATTCTCATGTCCATAAAAGGGTATTCCTGGGATTCAATCCTTGTTTTTCGATAAGAAGGATCGGACGCCACTTATTTTTGCAGTTATTTGTGAAAACCTCTATCGACAAATTCAGCTATATCCATAATGGAGAACTCAAGAAGGATCGATGGACCCTTCTTGCAGTGTCAAACTATTATGAAAAGAATATTGGGAATAAGAAGGGTTGGTCGACCTTTCATCTATGAGAGAATGGTAAAAATAGAATGCCTCTGAGAAAGAGCGGCGCCACAAGACAAGCGTTCCACGTGTCACCAAATTTATAGAAGTTTTGCTTCAAAGACTTTGCTGGCAATTAGAAATATTCTCAGAGAAAGAGCGGCCGCTCTTTCTCTGAGAATATTTCTAATTGCCAGCAAAGTCTTTGAAGCAAAACTTCTATAAATTTGGCGACACGTGGAACGCTTGTCTTGTGACACGTGGCATATCTGATTTTTAAAATTATTTCAAAGATTTTTTAAACGAATATTACGGATATTAATGGTACCAGGCATGTTAGCCATAGGATTTTCAAGGAATCGATTGGAGTAATAAGTGTACGACTACTCCAGCAAAATCTGTAGTCACTACAGATCATATCTATGATCCCGCCATACTGTGATAATTACCATTGACCCCATCAAGAGACTTTTTTGGTGACAGGACACAAACATTCTGTGGACTGAAAGCATGAATGTATTATTCACACGAGGGATACAATCCATCATTTATAGCGAATATTATTCATCCTGTGGCAGGCCATTTAATGCGTTGGCAGCAGGCATGTTGGCTGTTGGATTTTCAAGGAATCGATTAGAGTGATACGTGTACGATTACTCCATCAAAATCTGTAGTCGCTACAGATGATATCTTTGACTAGCACGATCCCGCCATACTGTCATAATTACCATTCCCCATCCATCCCAGATTCCCATCCCATTCAATCCATTAACACAGTGGCCACTCACTATTTATAGGCTAATCCATCAACACAGTGGCCACTCACAGCAAACTGAAATGGAAATTTTCAATTTGTTCGCCTTGAGTCTTATGATCGCTCCCCAATTCTGCTCATGATATATGAGCATATCGAAGTCCATTCCCTTGAAAATCCCTGTGTATGTATGGATTTGTCATTAATTTCCTGCAACGAGGAGGGTACATAGGGAGATTAGCACTGTCGAAGTCCCAATACATGGACTTGTCATTATGTTCTTGGCTTTCTTCTCTAAGACAATATGCACGGTTGCGGTCATTAACACTTACAGCAGTCGTCGAATGTTGTTTTAGTACCATACCATACTATCAGCTTCTTCTTACTCTTGTTTCAATTCATGAAAATGGTGTAAGAGTC
This sequence comes from Larix kaempferi, assembly GCA_027924585.1. Lineage (NCBI taxonomy): Eukaryota > Viridiplantae > Streptophyta > Pinopsida > Pinales > Pinaceae > Larix > Larix kaempferi. The sequence continues at coordinate 1,703,164 of BSBM01001446.1, read as the reverse complement.
AAAGGGGTGCTGCTAGCTCGCTTTGATGGATGACTCTTTAGCTCACTTTATTTCTCATTGCCCTCTTCTTCAAAAGATTGAGATAATCTACTGTTATGGACTACGGAAGCCTATTATTTCCTCTCCCAACATTGCACACTTAATATGTGTAATGGGCTTCTGAAATAGATTCTTTAACTGTGAACTGCTAGAATCTTATAGCTATGAAGAAACGTTCTCATATAATGGATATAATGCACCATTTACCTGTAGAGAAATTTGTGGAGATACTAGGTAGCTTGAAATCATTGAAGAATCTTGATATCCATATTCCGAAGCCTCTTCCTCTTCTCAACTTATTGAAGCAATTTCCTAACCTTGAAAGACTACATATCCACATAAGGCTTTTCTCGGTAAGAAATAAATTTTGTAGTCATTATTATACACATGTCTAATTTAAGTGTTTGCTTATCATTTGCAAAGTATATTTCATTGGTTGAATGCCTTTTCTTCCACTAACTATGGTGTTAGGATCTAACCCGTCCAAGCGAGATGCACTTGGCAATTTAGGAATAGTTTCTCTGTTTTTATTGTGCATGATGATATGTGTGCTCACACGTTGGCTGCAATAAAATGATTATTTTTACATTTGTTAGAAATGGTTTCTTTTTACGGCAGCGTGATAAACAGTTATTTGTTTGCTATGTAGGTACTCGAGGGAGATGCAATACTGCCATGTCTAGGTTATCCGCTTGCTTATATTCAAATGTTTGTGCCTCCAAATCATGCTATCAACTTCTTCTAACTACGCCAAGTGGTTGAAACAACATTCTATCTGAAAGTTTGTTGAGCGACTCTTGGATGATGTAGTATCAGACTTAACAAACAGTAAACTTCTTATCACCATCGCACATGTTTTGCAATATTCATCAACAAATAACTACATCTAGGCCAGAGAGCTTACTAGTCTTTGCAAGAATATTCCCTTTGTAGCTGAAGTTGGGAAAATCATCAGGGTAGGAGGCTTTCTAAAGTTTCTCCAGCCTGCATCCACGAGTAACTAGTCCAAGTTAATAGGATGGAAACTGGAATCCTTGGATGACTCTCGGATTTTCAACACTTTTTAAAGTTTAACTTATACAACCACCTTGTGAAGGAGGTATGATGTATTCAGTGAATGAATTGGTTTCATTATTTCAAAGACACTTGTAGCACTCATCGAATGTTGTTTTAGTCTAGAATGAGTCTAGTGCTTCTAAGTCAATCGGCTATGTTATAACATAAAAAATTAATGTCTAAAATATTCAGTCATTGTTTGAATATCAAGTCAATTGTACTTCCTTTTTACGACATGAAGAATCAGCCGCCCCTTCTTTTGGTAGTTAATTGTGAAAACATTTATCCAGCAATTTAGCTATATCCATAATGGAGAACACAAGAAGGATCGACCGACCCTTCTTGCAGTGTTAAACTATTATGAAAATAATATTGGTAATAATAACAGTCGGTCGACCCTTCAATTTTGAGGGAATTATAAAAATAGAACACCTTGGAAGTTATAACATATAAAATTATTTTGTCCCAACTTCCGTTTTACAAAAAGAAGGATCGACTGCCCCTTATTTTCGAAGTTAACTGTGAAAACCTTTATGCAACAATTCAGCTATATCCATAATGGAGAACACAAGATGTATCGACTGACCCTTCTTGCAGTGTCGAAATGTTATGAAAAGAATATTGGTAATAAGAAGGGTCGAGCGACCCATTCTTGCAGTGTCGAACTAGTAAAAAAATAATATGGGGAATAAGAAGGGTCAGCTGACCCTTCAATTATGAGGGAATTGTAAAAATATCACACCTTGGAAGTTATATCATATAAAACTGGTTTGTTCCTACTTCCATTTTACGATAAGAAGGATCGGCTGCCCCTTGTTTTAGTAGTTAATTGTCAAAACCTTTATCCAGCAATTCAGCTATAGCCATAATGGATAATACATGAAGGATTGACCGACCCTTCTCGCAGTGTAGAACTATTATGAAAAGAATATTACGAATAAGAAGGGTCCACAGACTGTTCTTTTAGGAGGGAAGTGTAACAATAGAACACCTTGGAGAAATGAGAATATTTCCACTTGCCAGCAAAGTCTTTAAAGCAAAACATCTATAAATTTTGTTGTTAAAATGTTGATATCTAGTATCCTAGGGTGACATGTGGAACGATCATATTGTGACATGTGGCATATTTTATTTGGCACTTTGATATCACCCTATAGCTAGAAAGCTAATTGAAAAATTAACATGAATTTATTAATTTACGTTAATCATTTGCAGAAATAGATCAATGTTTTAATTAAATAAATTCACTTAAAGCATAAAAGACACATAGATCATGAGTAAAGAAAAATCCAAACTATAGATCAATGTATGGATTATTGATTACAAATATGATTAAACATGACAGTGCTTTGCAAAGAAAACTAATCAGAGGCAGGATAGCCACCCATTCACAGTCAAAGAGATTTTGTTTGGTGATTAAAGAAGAAGATATGAACAACCCATCAATATAGAAATGAATTCTATACTGACTTTAGCAGAAAATGGTAGTGGGTGCTTGAAATGAAAGCAACAAAGCATAATATTTATTAATTTTGTCCCGATACAACACTTATCAAGGCATGAAAAAATAATACCGGTATGAATTAAACAGTGAGAGAAACATTCACATAAGAGAAAAATATAAATAATGGGCACCAAGTTACAGATGAATACACTATCAATTTTAAGAAGAGAAAAATACAGGCGACTGTAAACAAGATCAACACATGAATCTCTGATTCTGTAAAGATGAGTTATTTCCTGTGTGGCTCTTTATATTCAAATATATCAACTCGATACAAAATTCTTGTCTCTCCAAAAAGTTTCCAACCATTTCAAAGTAATTCATAATGTCTTTTATACCAAATGTCTTTTAACTAAAAACTGAAATAACTTAATTAAACTTTCCAAATGTCATTTGAGTCAAAGTCACAAACAATATTACAAATTTCTTTTGAATAAAACTACCTCAAAATCCTTTGCTATCTCCTGCGGCATGGAAGCTTCCCTGACCATCTATTTTCTTGATCCATTTTGGGCCGTGGTTCACCGCTGATTTCTATCTCTATGATCCCTGGTGGCCTCGAATCCTGCCACATGTCACCTTTTCTGCCAGTTAAAAACACAGAAAGTCACCCATTGTTGATCCGGATCTTGCATGAATCCTGGCCGTGAAACGGTGTGACTTTTATCAAATTTGCTGAAATTTTGGCTTGCGTTGATGTTTCTTGAAAGTTAGATCCATGAACAAAACCTCGGCCATAGATCTCTGCCTCCTCAGATCTGCACCGTCCAAACCCGTGGGCCTCTACCAAAATTTTGCGGACAGGAACATTTGTTTGCTCCGCGCATTTCATATCGGATAAGTAGTTCCCAACCGTCAATCTGCTCCATTGGCCATTGATATGCTACTTAAGATGCTCGTTGGCTAAACATCCCCCTCCTTCTGAAACACCTTACCCTTTTTTCACGAATCCTTCTCATGTTTGTAGATATTTAGCACCGAAGATCTACACTGTTTATTTTCATAGATATGTAACAAGATGTGGACCTATGCAATTTAATTCTCCTTGCAAAGTTTCGGGCTTGGCATTTTGATCATTTCACCCTTGAGGCCGTGAATACCTACCCAGATGATTCTCCATTATTTTTATAAATTGAACCTCCCAGTTTCATCCAAGACAATGCTAGTGCTAACACCGACAAGCTAAATGAGCAAGCTAAACTTAAGTGACGAACTATTATGAAAAGAATATTTGGAATAATAAGGGTCGAGTGACACTTCTTACAGTGTCCAACTATTATGAAAATAATATTGAGAATAAGAAGGGTCGGCCGTCCTCTCAATTATGAGGCAATTTTAAAAATAGAACACCTTGGAAGTTTTAACATATAAAAATGGTTTCTACATACTTTCGTTTCTCGACAAGAAGGATCAACTGACCCTTCTTTTTGTAGTTATTTGTGAAAACCTTTATCCAACAATTCAGCCATATCAATAATGGAGAACGCAAGAAGGATCGACCCACCCTTCTTGCAGTGGAAAACTATTATGAAAAGAATATTTGGAATAAGAAGGGTCGAGCGACCCTTCTTGCAGTGTCGAACTATTATGAAAATAATATTAGGGATTTGAAGGGTCGACCAAAATTTCATTTACGAGGCAATTTTAAAAATAGAACACCTTGGAAGTTTTAACATATAAAAATGGTTTCTCCTGACTTCCGTTTTCCGACAAGAAGGATCGGCTGCCCCTTCTTTTCATAGTTAATTATGAAAACCTTTATCCAATAATTCAGCTATATCCATAATAAAGAACACAAGAAGGATTGACTAAGCCTTCTTATAGTTTCAAACTATTATGAAAATAATATTTGTAATAAGAAGGGTCGGTCGACCCTTCATTTATGAGCGAATCGCAACAATAGAACACCTTTGGGAAAGAGCGGCTTCTGTTTCTCTGAGAATACTTCCACTTGCCAGCATAGTCTTTGAAGCAAGGCGTCTATAAATTTTGATTTTTAAATGTTGATATCTAGTATCCCAGGGTGACATGTGGAATGATCTTATTGTGACAGGTGGCATATTTGATATTGTACATTGAGTATTAGAAATATAGTTTAATTATAATATTGGCTCTTATAGAATATTTTCTCCTATGAGCACCACTGAATCTGACAATTTGAGTATATTGGATCATATTTTAGTATTTCGGTAGTTACTCTGAGGAAAATTACTTGATTTTAAGTGTAGTAGATAAAACACTTCTAAAGGCTAATTATTCTTAAGCACAATTAACTAATAATTAAGGTGTTAATTACAACACTTAACGACAGTTAGTGCACAAATGACTACACTTATCACAAATTCAATTTTGTAACAAATAACCATCCATTATCAATCCCAATGCCTATAAGTTGTATCTTTCCTTTTATAAAACTTTTATTGATGAAAATGGATAAATACAACTTTTTATTGACCAAGTGGAAATTTAGAAACACAACAATTTTGTTGCTTAAAACTGCCACATAGGGAAATTTAGAAACCAATTTTGTCTACTATCAACCCTTGTGGACATCCATCATTCTGAACACTCTTCCCCATGTTTACTCCTTGTTCCTTGACTATTGCAAGGCCCTTCTTCTTTATTCTAATTCTTTCTCCTAACCATCCTTGTCTTGGTGACCATGCCCATATGATGCTATTTGGATCGATCTTCATATTTTTTTCTGCACCTACAACCCATTGTTGCTGTCTATCTAATCATTTTCTATACAAGACCTTCAGATCCTTCGATGTTCTTGTTGGCTTCCACCATTCCACCTCTACTTTGTAAGACTCAACAGTGCTAGCATTTGACTCCTGATAAACATCACCAATCGCCTTACCCAACCAGATTGCACAATCTGGGTCTTGTGATTGCACAATGACCATTTGGCCCTTTACAACATCCACTCTTGGAATGAATTCATCTCTAGGCTTGTTGTGTAGAGGTCCAACATAGCAATCCTGCAAAGCAGGAACATTTTCCTTCAAATAGGCATCCATAATTTCATGTTTAGATCTTCTAGGTTCACTATGAATATCATGGCTTGTCGATGGCCAAAAGTTAGTTGATGACTGATCAACACTCTCGAAGGGACTGTCCAAATCTTTAAGTGAAGCCTCCCAATAATTTAACTTGGGACGCCAAAATTGTTCACTCCCTTCTCAATCCCTCCATTCCAGAATGAAATATATGTTTCTAGTCCTTTTTTTATTTCGTCAATGTATGAAGGATTTTTTGATTGCAGATTTAATAACCTAGGATGTCCCACCGATAAGTCTGCTCTACCATCTGGCAATGACTGCCAGAGTTTAAGAGGAGACAACCAATCTTCATCCCGAAGTGATTCCTTCCATTGCATGACTGGAATGTCATCTATGAGATAAAATTTAAAATACTGGAATTTTTTGATACTGACGATATTGGCATTTCCATCCAAAAGGTGGGGTGTCACAAAACTCTTAAAACCATAAATTTCATCAATTAGATAAGGGACAAAGGAATTTTGATCTTCACATGTCCTATATGTATCCATAATTTCCGGGAGAGAAAATATATCCTTGTGCATTAGCTTTTCTAATAACCTGCCAAAAGTTACATCTATGTCTTCATGGGTGTGTCCGACCAGGAGGAATCCAACCTCAACTTTCTCGAGCACTCTCCTTGTTGTTAAAAGAGATAAAAATGCAAATACAAAGCGGTTTTTGTTATTGCCTAAACAATTATCCATTTGCAACAACAATATGCGTGGTAGTTTTCTATAAGGCATGCATTGATTAGTACCATTAACACACATTACATCATCTTGCATTACATCTTGTCTGTATACTGAACACTTTTCATATGAGTCTGAATGCAATAGAGCATCATGAAATTGATGCTTAGATGTTCCACCTTTGTAGAGCAAATCACCATACTTATCACCCGTTGGTTCTTCAAGACACTTCAAGTATTTAGCTAGGGATGTCACAGTGAAATTCAATCCCATCCCTAAAAATGAGAGGTTGAAATGACCAAAACCCCCAGTCTTGTTCCCATGAGTCAACATTCCAGTCAATGATATGGGAAGATTCATAACATTACTAAAATCGTTTTCCTTCTTACCCATCCTTGGAATGGAAGTCTTTGACTTGTCCATTTTGTCATGAACAATACTACAATAAGTCTTCGGATGTTGCAAGGAAGCCGACCTGTGAGCATAATATATCTGGCGACAACTTGAGACGTATTTATTATGAGCTTCCTAATTTACTCGCAAATTTTCCACCTTAGCTGGATCAGTGGTCCCCTTCATCCTATCATGTATTGTAATGCACTCATTACACCTTGCAAAGTTGTTTGATTTAGAAATTTTAACATCTGGAAAATCTTCTCTCATCACCTTGCTAAAGGAGGATTGTGATATTGGAGGAAAACCAATTCCTATGATTTCATCATTAGCCATTTTTCGCAGCAAACCATGGGACATATTAGCAGGCAATAATTTCAAGGTTGTCCTTGTTCCATCTTTATTGATTATTCGTGTAAGATGTGGAGATTTGTCTGAATTCTCTAGTACAATTTTATTAATAGTAGCTACCAGTGCAGTAGTGTTTGGCCTGGATTTTTCCAAGCCACTATTACCGTGTACAACTCTCACATCAACATTCATGAAAATTCTTTTATAATTGAAGAAAGTGCTTTCTTTAATCTGATGACATTTATACCATGCATTTTGATAGGCGTCTACTGTGTCTAATCTCATTGTAAACAAGCTTATTTTACTATCATCTCCTTCTTTGGCCACAGGAGCATTTGATCCCAAACAATTCATAACAAACTGTCTTTTTGAATTTCCATTCATACTATCAAATTTCTTCGCACATTCAACTATCAATCCATGTTGAATTTTTGATATACAAATATTTGAGCAATAATTTTCGGTGCCAATGTTTGAAAGGAATGCACCCAGATTTATTGCGGGCCTGTAAGGTACCAATCTTGAATTTCTTTCGGAAATTTTAGTTCCAACTTACGGCTTTACGGAATTGTATGGCCTTGTTCCATTACCTTTAACATCTATATATTGAGAACAAGGAGTACCTGGAAGGACCATCTGTAAAGGACATTCTTCAAAAACATTCCAAAAGTTGACCATTTCTTCCTCTGCTTGATTTTTTAGTATACCATCCAAAGGAACATTATCGAGGTCAAGCAAATTGTTTGTAGGCCATCTTATAAGGGATCCTTCAAATACACCACAATCCTTGCAATTGCAGAAGACTTTATGAACTAAAATACAAAACTCACCAGCATCTAGTGCTTTGAATTGTACAATGTCTCCCTCAAAAACATTTGACACTATTCCCTGAGAAACATACTGTGGCTTTAAAGAACATTGATGTATCAAATTAACTATCCGTCCCAACAACTTTCATTGTGATTTTCTCTTAATACTTTGAAAGTAGATTCAGATTGATTATCGTTGAAAGTTTTTGCAAAAGAAAGCAATGTTTCTGTATTAAAATTGATGATTCTCTTAACTGGCCAAACAACAAAAGCTCCACTGCTCAACCCTGGACAACATGCCATACAAGAAAACACCACTTCATCCACCAGAATACCAAAGTTGAAGTCACCCAAAATTGTTCCCCCAACAAAATCACTACCACTCAAATTTGTTACAACACCTATGGAAATGCAATCCTTTCCTTCTGAACACTTATGTAACAACTTAACTTTTCTCATAATAAAAGAAGATTTATTCTGAGTTGTTATGATATGTGCTACACTGGTCAAAGTAGAAGCTGGTATATCATTAGCCTCATTCTCAGTTGTTATGATATGTGCTACACTTGTCAAAGTAGAAGGTGGTATATCCTTCACCTCATTCTCGCGAAGAGCAGACCCAATCTAGTTAATGATCCCAGATATAGGACATTGAATATAACCACCAACTGCCTCTGTCAATGTATCTGCACCTTCTGATCAATAGGGAAATGGAAGACTTTCATTTAAAGACTTGGTAACATTTACAATGACACATCCATCCTTAATTATGATATTATGCAAAAAAATTACTTCTGGAAAAGAGATTCCTTGAGAAACTTTCAATCCATTGAAAAGTAGGTATACACATTGTTGAGTACCAAAATCCATTTCATCAACGATATCTGAAATAAAAAATAATAGGACATATTGTTTAGAACCAAAATCCAGTTCATAAGCGTTTTATGAAATATAAAATAACAAGAGCACATTAACAATCATATTTATTTTAAACAAAGATATAACATAAATTATAATATGTAAAAAAATGTCTGTCTGAACTTGCAATTTTCCGAATGGTAGGATCGGCCGCCCCTTCTTGTAGAAGAAGCGAACACAAGATAGATCGAAAGACCCTTCTTGTAGTCGTGAAAGATTACGAAAAAAATACTGGGTAGAAGAATCTTCTCCCGCCCATTCATTTATGACGGAAAATTAAAAATATTCAACCTACAAATGCTAGGCCGTAAATTCATGTATTTCCAAAATTGTTAACAAAGGAAGAATACTGAACACAACAAGGGTCGGCTGACCCTTCATTTAAGATAAAAAATTAAATATATTTAATATATGAATGTTAGGCCGTCAATACATGTATTTCCAAAAGTGTGAACAAGGAAATAATACTGAGCACAAAAAAGGTCGGCTAACCCTTGATTTACAATTTAAATTTAAATATATTTAATCTACAAAGGCTATGTTGACAATTCCCGACTTCCAACTTCGTCTGTAAATAGTAGTGAGTCGACCCGGACATCATATAAGTTCTAATAGATAAAAATGTTTGTCCCAACTTCCATTTTCCAAAGAGAAGGATCAGTCACCCCTTTGTTTAGGAGAGAATTGTGAATAACTATATCTAGCAAGTCACCGATACCCAGAATGGCAAAAGAAAGAAGGATTGACTGACCCTTCTTGCATTCTAGAACTATTATGAATACAATACTGGGAAGAAGAAGGGTCAGCCGTCCCCTCTTTCTTTTTGGTAAGTAAGAAGTTTTTGTATTAAATCAAAGAGGAGTTACAAAAGAAACAAGTTGTCCCAGAGTCAGACTTGTTCATCAAAACAGACCATCTAACTACTAACCCATAGACTCCAGCATCGTTAACCTTGCGCTAGACAATTATCACCCAAACAGATAAGATGCTTTCATTCAACTGGCCATCCCTATGCTCAGAAGCTTTGGAACAACAAAAATCACTACCTATCCAAAAATTCGGTGAACTGGATATATTCTTAGCATAGGCATGCAAGCTTGAAATCAAAAAGCACAACAAAATGCTACTACCCCTGTTGGGCAAGATATACATTTAGGAAAAGACAATCTAGCTTAACAGCTGACCCTCCCTTAATAAAAATACTTGCAGTTTGGAAAAACGATTCCAAATCAAGCATTAATGGATAATGGCTAAGTTATAACATATAAACTTGTTTGCCCCGACTTCTGTTTTCCGAGAAGAAGGATCGTTTAGTAGATAATTGTGAAAAACTTTATCTAGTAATTGAACGATATCCAGAATATTGAAGACGAGGACGGATCGACCGACCCTTCTTGCAGTCTCAATCTATAACGAAAAGAATATTGGGAAGAAGAAGGATCATCCCCCCCTTCTTTTATGCGGGAATTGGAAAAATAGTACTTGGAGAAAGAGCCGTCGATCATTCTCTTGGAATTGTAAAAAAAAGAACTTGGAGAAAGAGTGACCGATCTTTCTCTGTGAATCTTTCTTTGTGGATATTTCTCAATGAAATATGTATTTGGAGTGCGGATATCTACTTTAGCCACTCTGAAAAACCTATCCCTGGAAGAAAGAGCGGACGCTCTTTCTCCTCAGCATCTACTTCCAAAAATCCCGAAATGGAACAACCTGACGAAAGAGCGCCCTCGCTTTCTCTGACAAAATTTTGACTTGATAGGAAACTCTTTGTAGCAATGCTTCTGTAATTTTTTTCGTTCAAATGTCGAAATCTAGTCTCCAGGGTGGCATGTGGAACGCTCAGATTGTGCCACGTGGCTTTGATTATTCATTAATGAGAGTCTGTAAATTTTCTTCCTTTCTCTCTTAATTTTTATTTCCAGTAATGACAGTCTATAAATTTCCTTCCTTTCTTTGTTAATTGTTGTTTCCAGTAAATCTTTTCCATTGTGTTATTCTTCATGCTTGGATGAAAGTAATCTTAAATCAGAATTCAAATCTTTATGCTCTGGTTTACCGCATCTAAGTATTCACCAATTTTTTGCTAAAATTAATATTGGATTCATTTATGACCAATGCCCAATATTAATGGAATGTTTTTTTTCTTCATTATCAAGCTGCAAACTAACACAAACAAAGGTATTCACCAATTTTCACGAATTTCCTCATAAAATTCACTTAATTTTAAGAACATTTTTATCATCTTTATCTCTTCAAAAAAATTCCTTGGTATCGAATGCAAGACTCAAATGTGTTCTCATCGCATCCAACAATTTGAGTCATAAACCACGTCCAACTACCCAATACATGGGACTTTTCTATAGTGAATATTAACCGCAAAATAATATTAAAAAGAAGAAACATGTTTCAATTTTCCGAGTTCATTTGTCATTATATTTTTCCAACAAACCTAGCCAAATGATAGAGGATTTGTAGAAAACAATATGGAATATATGAAAATAATATGCTACTCCACTAGACAGAAAATGTATGCAAGCTGGCGACAATCCTGTAATGCACGATTTTGCAAATATAACGATGTGAATTCATATTAATGGACTATAAGAAGATAACTACCCAGAATTGAAGGAAATAAACTCTGGAAATCTGAAGACAGACAAGGGTGGAAGGAAATTTAAAGAATCTAATATGTTCAATGACTTTAAAATACTGTGAACTTGAAACTGTCATTGCATTGGTTTTTGACAACCATGGAAGATATGGATTTTTAGCCCGGAGGCTGAATAAGCATGCTGTGTTACAGATTTAGATTTATGGTTTGAATAATATAAATACCTACCAATTGAAAAACTAGTAGTCAATTCTTCAAACCAATCTTACTGCTCTACCCACCCAACACTCTTCTCAGTTCCACCTCGGAAAAAGAAAACCTCGGTCCTCAGAGAAAACAGAGCTCCAAACTCGGAACCACAGAGAGTTTGAACTTTAAGTTTCAATGTTCTGTGACGGGATATCATCACTGCAGAAACGTTCGTGACATTAATTATCACAGTGTGGTGGGATATCATCTGTACGTCGTGACACATAAACACAATCCATCATAAACGTGATGAGATTATTGACACGAGTGATCCAGCCCATCATTTACCATTAGCGACGTACAAACCATTTTAAACGGTGGAAAAGATTACATCCATGCCAACGTACAAACTATTTTAAATGGTAGAAAAGATCACCTCTGCCAACGTACAAACTATTATAAATGGCAGAAAAGATCACTTGCTCCAACGTACAAACAATTTTAAATGGCGGAAAAGATCAGCTCTGCCAACGTACAAACCATTTTAAATGGTGGAAAAGATCAATTCCGCATCCCCAACATGCGCGATAGGAAAAGGGATGGGTGGTTTTGGAATCTGAAACCGCTCTCTACATGGTAGCACCACATGACTTCGCAAGTTGGAAGGGCGGTAAGGAAAACCAGCTTCCTCCATTTGCGAAAACACCTTCGCCCATCCTTCACGGTTGCTAGCACGTGTGGATATGATGTGGTTGGATATAGCAGTTGTAACCAAAACCAAAGAGTCTGCCTTACAGTTGATTATATAAGGCAGGCTCTTTCTAAAGTGGAGCCTTTTAGAAGTTATAGTCCCTATAGTTGTGGCTATATGTATAAAGTTTTCAGTTTCGTGCCAACTATGATTAAAATGTATTAGAATATAAATACATTCTATGCTAGGGTATTTGCAAAGGTGTATAAATAATTAAATTTAAATTATTATAAAATAAAAATCAAGATAATTGTTATTTAAATGTAATATATGAATTTAGTTTTAAAGTAAGATTTAAAACTATTTCCAATTAGTTAAAAGTTTATTTTTTTATTCATAAAGTAAATAGTAAAATATATAAATTTACTTTCTTTTATTTAATATATAAAAATCAAAATAGATTTTCATTTATTATTGTTTATGGTAATTGCAATTCAAGAGAATACTCTAGAATGGGTGGTAGATAGAGATTAGTGCACCAACTTGACAAGGTAGCACGAAATAGACTTTTACTGCAGCTTAGTTTTCTATAGATTTTTTTTTTAGTCAACCATGTATATGTATGGGTGCAAGAAAATAGGAATGTCATTAACAACCAACATGGCAATCATGAATGCGTGTAAGCGCTCAGTGAAGGGAACACGCAAGAAAAAGTCCCAAAGTTCCCAATTTTAGAGGGTAGAAGTTCCCAATAAGTTCCCAACCATCTAGAATGGTTTCCATCAGATTTGTAAAGTTTCCTACAAGTTCCCAAGTTCCCTGGAATGTCGGAACTTTGGGAACGAGTTTCTTAAAAGCCAGGAGCGGTTCCTATGCTACATAGTATCTTTCTACAATGCAGATCCAAGCAACTAGCATTGTAAGAGCACTTTTCCACTTAGACAAAAAGGCATTGTTGTTGTCTATCAGTTGCAGAAAATTAATACATAAGATGAGTTAAACGAAGAAATTCATTTAAGACATATTAACACATGAATCGTATATTCATAGAAATCCAACCTACAGATCGATGCATTAATTAATTAATTAATTAAGAAATCCAAAAAAGATGGCCGAAACCGACTAAATTTCATTAATTATGCAAAAAATTACACTGACTGATGGTGCCATCCTCCTCCCAAAAGAGAGGAAGTACCTTCTTGAATAATGGATCAAACATTTCTTTGTAGAGTTTTACTTGATGTGATAAAATGTCTATCCTTTCCTGAATTGTGTTCTTTGTAGAAATTCTATGGCCTTTTCTGCACACTCCATGGGCTTCTTGTTCAACCTTTCCTTGACTATTGTTATGCTTTTCTTGGCTAACTTTATTATAGCCTCTTTGTCTAGAATGAAATCGAGATATGGCCTCAATTTCTCCGTAGACCTCCCTTACTTTGCTTCCATCAGGGAGGTCTCACCTCTAAGCTGCTTTATTAATTCATCATATTTCACTTGTAGCCCTAGGTATTTACCTCCCAATCCTTTCCCTCCTACTCTTCTTTTCGAGACTCTTCTCCTCACCTCTATGTTCTCCTTTGCAACCTTTCCACTTCTTAGTCTTTTAGGCTTTCCATGTTCTCCAACTCTTTTCTCTTCTCCCGTGTTTTCCTTTCAAGGTATTCAGACTTAGCTCTCCACTTCTTTTCACTTTCCACCATGAGAGCTATATCAGTCATCCGCAACTTCTCTTCAAACTTCAACTGCCTAAATTTGCAGTCTATTGGTTCCTCTTGGAGATCTATGCCAATTCAGTAGCTTCTACCAGCTGGAGGGGATCTTTAACTTCTTTTTTTATGACTGAATGATGCTGTCTTTGTCATCCAACATTTTTTTTATACTACCCTTCTTGTCTTCTTGGCTTTCAGTAGCCAACAATGCATTTTGCAGCTTTTTTATTTGTGTCTTGTGGGCTTTGTTCTAACTTGCAATTTTGATAGTTCTAGGGGAGCCTTTAGCAGTTTGGCATAGATAACCTCCCCAGTCTCCTTGTGCAAGTTGATCATATCAGGAACAAGAATATATTCCAAGTTCACTTTCACTTCAGTGGGTTTGGTTTTTGAAGCCATCCAACTGTAAGATCTACTCTGGGTCGTGGATCTCTGTCCCTGTTTAACTCCCATGAGGTCTCCCATGAGGTCATCCATGCGACGTCAAGTAGCTAGGATCTTTAATTCCCTTGCCCCCGATGTCGCCTCATCCTGCCTAGAAACAATTCACATGGATCTTCGACGTGCGAAGATTAGGATGCCAGGTTCACGCTACTATGTTCTGTCATGGCCCTCTGAATCCCAACTCAATTCGGGCTGAGATCTAAGGTGTGACAATGTGTCAATGACTATGGATGTAATAACATAACCACTACTAGGCCCAACACAAGGCTGAAACATTGTCCCTACTACCTATGTAAACTTGGATACCAATGTCCACTAGTTTTTCGTCAAAATGAAATTCAAATTTCCCCTTTGATGAGTCCTCCTCTACAAAACTTCATTTATTACATGAATGTCACAGACTCACAATAACTATAAACAACACTCAATGGCATGCAACTACAAATAATGGCATGCAACTAGAACCACAAACCAAGCTGAGGTTGGTTTATGCATTGATATAGAGAGGTGGAACACAATATGCAGAAACAGCGAGTTAGAAAAAACATTTGGACCAAAGTACCACAATGGTTATTAATAAAATTTAAAAAAAAAAATTGGCTCAGGAATTGTCTTCAATTTGATGGGTGGAATGATCATGATCATGTAATATCCCTTCGTCCTTCCAAAAATATGTGGTTTCTCACCACGTTTCTCTTCAACACTCCCCACCAAAATATGTATAAAAATTACATGTCTTTACATCCTCCTCCATTTAAATCCTCAATGCATAGTCATGACTAATGATTATTATGCATGCACATCCTCACCTTATAATATCAATTGGTTCAAGGAGCAGAGACAACCATAAATTATCAAATGCGTCAAGACACAAAGAGTAAGAGACAACTATAAGTAATTCTTATATTAAATTTACCATATAAGTCTTTAATTTGCACTATCATCTGAGATTTGATTTGACATGTTGGATTGTTGTGGTCTTCTTATAACTCCTTACCAATGTGACTGTAAGGCTTCTTTGATTGGGAATTCCATAATTTTAAGTATTCTTCCTCATTATCATGCCTTTTGGTAAGACAATAAAGAGGGAAGTGGCCCGCATTAGCATGGAAAACAGTTTCAACATAGAGCTAGATACATTAATTCTTTCATTAAATAACTTAAATTCCATGCCATTGACTATGAATTCATCGAATTGTATTTTCAATTTAAAAGGTAGATTGTCGAGACTCAAACATGTAGCTAGGTGCAAGGCTTTAGTTGACTTAGGATTGATTCCATTTCCCCTCCATCCCATACCTGTATGTTGTCGCGACAAGTGTTGAACAACAAAATTTGATGCCCAGGCCCTTATGATGCTAGTGTTGCTAACTTGGTTGGTATGGAGGATTATTTTTTAATGATTTTTTGAGCTATGCATTGTTTTTTCTTAGGCTCCTAGTGTCCATCATTCTTACATCTATCAAGATTGGATGGTTTCCCTCTCTCTAGTTTGAATTAAGGTTTTGGTTGGTTTTATATGTAGATTTTGGTTGTAGGTTTATTATAGCCTCATTTTGCTTAGTGGCTTCTTTTTGTACATAGTTAAAAGTAAGTAATTTTCTCAGCAGTATGCATAGCATTATGTAGATTCCCCAATATGGTTATTGCATAGTCTAAGTAGTTTTTCTGTATAATGAAGTGTGGTCTAACCCAGAAAAATACAACAAAATAGTTGTTATTTTAATGAACTGTAAAATTAATGTTACATATATGTCAAATTAATGCGTTCAATTTTTGTTTTATTGAAAAGATACCATTTTATCATGTATATATTCAGGAGTTCTCAATTGTTTAAGATTGTAAATATTTGGATGGGAAATGTTTGTGTTTTGCATTTTTTGGGGGGGAGGGTTTAGTTAATTTATAGTTGTCAATTGAAGTACAATTATTTAAATTTCCCTTCATCTTTGAAGGACTCAAGGAACAAATTCCCTTCCAACAAAAATTAATACCCACCCTTTAAATTTGATCACTGCTCGCCACCCTAGAACACACGCTCAGTTGGGACTCCTATTCCGCCACTCATCCCTTCGGCCTCGACAGTCATCCTAGGAACAATACACCTGGTGCCACCACGTCTACTGTCAGACCTGAAGCCACCCTTGGAAAACTATGGCCATTCCTCTTGGCATGGATAAGTCCAACCTAGGGGTTAGCATGCCGGTTTTGACACGCAGCAGGGATCCCATCCCCTCCACCTTGGGCCAAGCGTACATGCAGTGAGCTGACTGGTTTCGTTCCTTTCAGGCCCCGGAAGATGACTCTGTTTCTAGTCAAGCTCTCTACTCAGGGCACTTGTCCTTCTGCGAAAACTACTCGGCCTCTCGTGAGAGAACCGTTGACACCTGGGATTGCTGCTTCGACACCTCGGAATGCTACTCCAACACCTGCAAGCGATTGGAAGGACACATATTACAGCTACCCAATTTTGGAGGAGACACCTTCGGATGCAGAAGGCCCCTCTACAATTGGTTTAGGAAGTTCTTCTGATGTCTCTCTCTTACTTTTTGTCTGTTTTGGTTCAGCCTATGACTGCCATTTTTTTGTATAGTTTGATTTTGAATCGCCACAACTCTGCTGATATCTATTGCTGGCACCTTTGGATAAGAGCACCACTGACTATAATATCTACTGTATTTTTATTAGCTTAATATAAATCCCCATCTTTACAAAAAAAAAATTCTCCCCCATCGGCAATGTTAAAGCTTAGGATCTTTGATTATTTTATTTGCACGCTGCAAATTCACATCCAGAGATACATTAGACATCCCTTGGGTCTTCTAATTCGACAAACGAGGCCTTACCCCTTGCTTCACGGACCTGAACCCCTCCAATCGTGTTCATATAAAATGTTAATTAGAAAATTGTCATTATTTTAATAACATATGTTTATCATTTGCAGAAATAGATAAATGATTTAAATAAAAAAATTCATTTAAAACATGAAAACATAGATCATAAGTCAAGACACATCTAAAATACAGAACAATGTATTAATTGTGACTGCAAACTAAATCAGTGTATTTCAACATAGATCAAACAAATTTGATAAATTAAAAAAAGAGATATCAAGAGACAACTAACTGTATTTCTTAAGGGCTACACAAAATTACAATAGTCCTCTTTCTGTGATTTTCTCCCCCCCTTAAATAATAATTACCAAATAGATACAAAGGGTAAACTTCCCAAACAACGGGTTGCGGAAAGAAAAAAATTTCAAATCCAACTAACCAAGCTTTCACATTGTGGATTGCAGGTGGTGGAAAGCACAAAATTTGGAGAAAATTTGTGCTTTCCGCAAATCACAAAAGCACAAAAAAATCAATGAATTCTAAAAGGGAAATTATTAACTAGACATAACAAAGAGATCATCAATGGGCCTCTGGAGTGGGATCATCAATGACAATGCTATCAAGCAAATCAGCAATTGCCTGAGAGACTTTAGTGACCTTTTGTGTTATAGACACATCATGGAAAAGAGATCAATCGCAATTGCAGGTAGCAGAATAAAAAAATATCAAAACCAAATGACCAAGAAATGCGCAAACCTCATTGCGAGACAATTGCGGGGAGAAAATCTATGTTTTTTGCAACTCACAAAAATCTATTAAATTTGAAAGGGAAATTATTAATTTGGTTGCGGAATTGGGGATGTGAGAATTTAAACTTGAGTAGTTTAATGTTTCCACCATCCGCAATCGGGATAAAAGACAACTTGGAGAAAGAAGACAAAGCTGCTCTTTCTCTGAGAATATTTCCACTTACTAGAAAATTGTTCGAAGCAATGTAAAGTTATTCAACCTACGTAGGCTAGACCATCAATTAATTTATATCCAAAACGGTGAGCACTATGAAGGAAGTGTAAACATATTTAATCTACGAAGGCCAGGATGAGAATTCTAGACTATATCCGCCCATTTGTTTAGTGGACTATGAATAGAGAAGAAGGGTTGGCCACCCCTTCCCTTATGAGGGATTTGTAAAAATAGACAACTTGGAGAAAGAGCGTCACTCTTTCTTTGAGAATATTTCCATTTGCAAGCAAATTGTGCAACACAATGTAAACTTATTCAACCTACAAAAGCTAGACCGTCAATTGATTTATATCCAAAACGGTGAGCTCATCAATTCACCTATATCCAGATTGGCCAACACAGGAAGGATCAACCCACCCTTCTTGCATCCAAGAACTATTATGAATAGAGTCACGGGAAGAAGAAGGGTTGGCTTCCCCTTCCGTTATGAAGGATTTGTAAAAATAGACAACTTGGAGAAAAAGAGGCCGCTCTTTCTTTGAGAATATTTCAATTTGCAAGCAAATTGTGAAAAGCAATGTAAACTTATTCAACCTACGAAGGCTAGACCATCAATTCATTTATATCCAAATCGGTGAGCTCATCAATTCACCTATATCTAGATTGGCCAACACAGGAAGGATCAACCCACCCTTCTTGCATCCTAGAACTATTATGAATAGAGTTACGAGAAAAATAAGGGTTGGTTGCCCCTTCCGTTATGAAGGATTTGTAAAAATAGACAACTTGGAAAAAGAGCGGCCTCTCTTTCTTTGAGAATATTTCCATTTGCAAGCAATCTGTGCAAAGCAATGTAAACTTATTCAACCTACGAAGGCTAGAACGTCAATTCATTTATATACAAAATAGTGAGCTCAACAATTCACTTATATCCAGATTGGCCAACACAGGAAGGATTAACCCACCCTTCTTGCATCCTAGAACTATTATGAATAGAGTTATGGGAAATAGAGTTATGGGAAAAAGAAGGGTTGGCTGCCCCTTCCGTTATGAAGGATTTGTAAAAATAGACAACTTGGAAAAAGAGCGGCTACTCTTTCTTTGTGAATATTTCCATTTTCTAGCAAATTGTGCAAAGCAATGTAAACTTATTCAACCTACGAAGTATAGACCATCAATTCATTTATATCCAAAACGGTTAGCACTGGCAGAATACTTACGACAAGAAGGATCGACCGAGCCTTGTTGCATTCTAGAACTTTTATGAATGGTTATGTGAAAAAGAAGGGTCGGAATCCCCTTCCTTTACGTGGGATTTTAAAAATAGACAACTTCAAGAAAGAGAAAGAGCAGTCCGCTCTTTCTTTGAGAATACTTCCACTAAAAAATGTAAAATTATGCAACCTACGAAGGCTATACCGTCAATTCATTTATATCCTTAACGGTGAACACTGGCAGAATGCTTACCACAACAAGGGTTCGGCTGACCTGCCATTTAGGAGACTACTGTAAACAAATTTAAGATACAAAGGCCAGTCTGAGAATTCTTGACTTTCAACTTTCGCTGTAAATAGTAGGGATCTGCCACTTCGATTAGTAGATAATTGTGAACACCCATATCCATCAATTCACCGATATTATCGAGAATGGAAAACACAAGAAGGATCGAGCGACCCTTCTTGCATTCTTAAAACTATTTTGAATAGAGGTATGGGCAGAAGAAGGGTTGGCCGCCCCTTACTTCATGAGAAGGGTTAGCTGCCCCTTCCTCTCTGAGAATATTTCCAATTGCAATCAAGTTGTGCAATGTTCCTATGAAATTTGGTTTGAAATTTTGGTTTAGAGTGTTGAAATTTCCAATTGCTACCAAACATCTATGGAGGAAGGAGTGGTCGCTCTTTCTCCTCAGCATCCAATTCCAACACCCTTTCACTAAACAAAAGTTTCATCTTGGCACCATCAAAATCTTTCGAGGAATCTTTCTTTAAATTTTGTTATTAAAATGTCGAGATCTAGCTTCCACGGATCCAGGGTGACACGTGGAATGCTCAGATTGTGACACGTGGAATTATCAGATTGTGACACATGGCATATTTGATTTGTACAGTACTTTTGCTATTGTTTAAAAGAATATTACGGATCTTAAAGGTAGTATTTCAATATAAACCTTAGAATACGGATTTAAGTTATAGTAATTCCAATGCAAGAGCAAAAACATCAAGGGAAAAATCAAGAGATACATGACCTTCAAACATGAAAATTAAGCCATATTTATATATTAACCAACAAACATTATGAAAAGTAAAGTAAGGTAATTTACAAACATTAGTACGTTGAAAATAGATAAAATGAACTTCCAAGATAAATATGATTCATCGCTCAATGTGTCTCCTAGAGTTCTACATTCAAAGAGTTTTTTTCGAGTAAATAATCACTATGTCGAATTGATGGCCTGGATTTTTTGTTTTCCATTATTTAACCTATCATTCAAAAGTAATTCAAAACTTAGTTTATCTAAATTGAAAAAGAATAGATAAATCCAAACATAATTGATAAATAAGAGAGCTTAAGAATTTAGAGAAGACCAAAGAATTAGAAAATTAATTAAAATTAATATTAAAAAAACTGCATATATTTCATTCAAGGAGGATCCGAACATATCACAGAGTTTAAATTTTTCAAAATGTAGGGTCGAGGACAAAAGCCCTCCCCTGAACCAACACAAAAGTAAACCTAAAATAACTGCCAATACAAACTGAACAGAAGGGCCTTGGAAAAAAGCCCTCAACTAAACTAATAGAAAGTAAACCTAAAATATTAAAGTTTTCAGTAAAATAACATGAGACCGTGGTGGGTGGGCTGCGTGGTTCTCTTAGGATGAGTCAGTATCCATTAGTTTCACCCCATCGGATGATCTTGATGGAGTTGATGAGGGAGTTCTGGAAGTTGACGGAGTTTCAACAGTTGCGTGAGTTTATGAGCGAGTTTCAGCAGTTGGACGGGACTGTCCAGAACCTTCCGAAGTAACTGGGATCCCCTCAGCATTACCTTGACGTCCGGCGAGTTGATTTCAAATGGCTTCATCGTGCTCATGGAGGAGGACTCGGATTGTATCCATCATTTTGGTCTGGTTTCTTTCCATTCTTTGCTCCATTGAGTTTAGCCTGGTTTCCATGGTCTGCTGAATCTCGTCGATCCGCCTTTCCAGATTCTCCACTGTGATGTGGGTGGCTTCATCGGTGAATTTGGTCCTTCCACGTGTGCTATTGTCTGCCATTATAAAACAAGGAGACTTTCCTGAAGAACTGTTGTAAGAAATCTTTCCTGAAGAGTGGCCGCTATGTAGAGCAATCGCTAGAATCTGGAGACTTTCCTTTTCTCCAACTTTAACAACCAGTCGTTGAGGAGGGCCAATGGACGGATAAAGATTCAAACATAGAGCTAATTTTGAAAACATTTTCAGCAAGCTAGATCGAACGGGAGCAAATCCTATTTAAATGAGTAGAAATGATAAAAAAACCAGAACTCGGATCGCAGGAAATCTCTAGAGTCGTCGGAATGAAATATCAAAGTGATTAAAAGACTATTACAGTGGGTTATAGGACATTAAGGGTCAAATATGTTACCCAATCACTGGAAGACTTTACCCTTTGATTTAAATGATGGGACATATTGATGGCAAGGATCTCAACTTGGAATCCAACGGCTAACTGGCCTGCTGCGACCGCATTAAATGGCCTGCAGCAGGCTGGATAGTCCTTGCTTTCATAATTCGCGTAGGATAAAAGCTAACTTGCTGGAAATTAAAACTGATGGGACTTTACCCTTTGCCCTTTACCCTTTGATTTAATTGATAAGACATTAAAACACCCTGCTTTTCCGGCGAAATTTGGATGGAAACCAGTCAAATTTCTTCCTGGAAATTGTTATTTCCGCAATACTGCAATTTCAGCAATTGTAATTGCCATTCCTAGACTAAATGCCCTATTTTAAAACTACCTAGATCATCGAAATTGCAATTTGAGCAGTCGAAATTGCCATTTCAGCTATTTCCACACTACCAGATTCTATCAAGTCGGGTGTGTTTTAGTTAGGCCTTATACTGCTCTTTCATAATTGGGCTCATAAACTTTTGAAGTCCATCGTCGATCTTGGATGGGATGATCCAACGCTACAATATAGTTACATTGGGTTAAGTTGTGCATCTTTTAAAGCACAGGATACGATTCAAATTATTTATGAAATCTAGCTAAGCGCATGCTAAAACAAGATTGAAAGACTATGAAGATCAATGATGAATCGATGCCATTATAAGGATCCAATATTCTTTTTATGCAGAGGCATGATTTTCCTTGATAAAGTTCTCAAATAATTAAGTTCTTTGAAAATATATATAACCATGTATGAAGAGGACCATAGGTGTCTACGAAGTAATTGCATATCAAAAGCAAGATCTGAAAAGCCGAAGTTAAAACTATTATAAATTAGACGGTTGTTGGGTAGTTCTTTGGGCAGGCTGATGCCTTCTAAGGGAATTGTTGCCTCCTTCTAGTCGTGGGTATAGATTTAGGGCGGTGGGGCATCCTTGTATGTTTAGTAGGTAGAAAACCAAGGGTGTAGGAGCATCCTTTTTTGTTTAGCAGGTAGAAAACCAGGGGTGTAGGAGCATCCTTTCTGTAGTGGCAGAAGAATCCATGGGATTAAGTTCTCTATCAAGTTGGTGCTTTTAGAACAATTTTGTATATGATTTGTATCGGTGTGTTCAATTTTTTAATTGTCCTATTCACATTGGGAATGATTATTTAACATGTGCTTGATACTAATTTTATATAAAAAGGGTAGAAGAAGGTAATACAGATTCCCCCACCACAATACAGATGAACCAACACCTGCCGCATAGCCCTCATCGTCGCCTAACGTCTTGTGTAGTTGATTCTCTAACGCCTCCACTTAATATTTTAAGCACTTGGGCCTGTTGGCATAAGTTTGTAGGCCCCCTAAGGTAAGCTTACTTCCCTTATACTTTTTAAGCCTTCTTTGGACTCCAAAGCTCATGAAATTTCCCCGATCTTGTTAGGTACTTGGGACAAAAATAATGCTAAGAATGGGGTCCCTTTGTGCAAATATTTTGTACCTTGTCCCACCTCATGAACACCTTTCAAATTTATCTTTCACATTATCCTTCCACCCTAATCTGAATAAGAAGAATAATATTCCACTGCCATTGTATTACAGTTTCCATCAACCTATACGTGTATATATGCCCTTGTACCTGTATCATTGTATTGATGTCACTATCGCAGTCCATGTTTGTCACAAGGACACAATCATTGTCTCTATCACAAGGCCACAAAAAATATCGATGTCACAATGCCAACTTGTACATGACCCAAATTTGTCGTCCAAGAATGGCAGCAACTTCTTCTAAGATATACTTCAGATGTATAGAAAATCCCAGAGTGTAATCAAAGCTTAGAGGAATATCATGCCAATATCATTACCATTGTATACAATCACCAATAATATCTATGTCATTGGAGAGTGGTTTTTGATCATTTCTCATTTTGCATATTGGAGAGCATAACTTGTCCATAATCTCTCTACTTGCCTTAGTACCAATTTCGAGGGTGAGATTTCCTAATTGCAAATTGGAGAGGCCATTGTGAATTGGACCATGAGGACACATATTAAGAGGTTGTGGGACCCACTACACTTGGCATGATTCCCTCACCAATTCGAGTTTAGGATGAAGGGTAACATACTTGGCATGCTTCTCTCACCAATTCGAGTTCAAGATGAAGGGTAACATACTTGGGGTAGTTTAAGAGGCATTATTCATGGCATGAGTCATGTAAGGTCGAATTGGAGTAGACGAATAGGTCCCATGGAAGAGAGGCATCTTAGAAGAATTGTGACACTTGGGCTAAATTCCTTAGGATGCCTCTAGTATGACAACAATGATGCTATGACACAAATAAGGCCTGAATGCTGACATCTAAAATATATGGCATGTTAGGGATAAAAATAGCATCCAAGAAGGTGCGCAAGGGAGTTAGGGCAGACATTCGAAATGAGGGAATAGGAATTTTTGGACAAGTCGCACACATTGGAAACTCTTACCAAATTGAGTTGGAATGAATCCTTTGGAAGGAATTCGATCGAATTTGACCCAAGGAGATTAGCTTTTCATCATTTTTATTTGCATATTTTCAATTTGGAGAGCTTGTACCTTGTCCATGCTATTGGAGTGTTTACTCTACTTTCCTTACTACCAATTTCAAGGGTGAAATATTCCCATCCTAATTGGGAATTGGAGAGCCATTGTGCATTGGATAGAAATCCAGAATTGGACAGAAATTGCAGATCCGAAATTTGCAGGTCACTTTTGAGGGGTAAATTTTTGGAGTTTTCAAAATTTGAGCACATCGGCTTGCTCACCTCAGTCAATTGCATCTCCCTGTTTAGTGAAAAGTTTGAAATTCCAAGTTTGGATTTTTTGGGTTTATCTGTCAAACGCTAAGCTCCAAATCCAATGGTAAGTTTCTCATTAAGATGTCTCACCACATCAAACTTGAAGGGGTTGATAACTTCTGAATATGAAAGTAAGGATTGGGTTTAAATCATACCCTAGAAGTCTAGAATGAAATGGATACCTACATAAGTGAAGAGGTTCTAGTCCCCAGAGGGAGATGATGCCTTAAGGCCTTAGATAAGAAGAACTTGGATCATTGCAGATTCTATCAAGGACCATCTCATACCACATGTGTCATTCATGAAGAGATGTTTGACTCCTTAACCAAGCTGTTTGAAGGAAAGAACATAAATCAGAAGATGACTTTGAGGAGTCAATTAAAGAATGTCAAGATACAAAATGCAGAGACCATGCAGACACACTTTACAAGGGTCTCTCGGATAAAAGAGAAACTTGAATCCATTGAAGAAGATATAGAGAATGTAAAAATAGTGATGACCACCTTGAATGGTCATGGGATTCCTTCATCCAAGGAATGTTTGCTAGGAAGTATGCCGTGGGAGGAATTCTCATAGGAAGAAGCTCGAATTGTAGCTCGAAAAGAAAACATGGGTAGTGAAGAGCAGGAACAACACATACCAAGAAGAATTACAACAAGAGGGAGCATCCTCATCACAAGGAGATTTTCCCAGGAACAAAAGCAGCTCCCACAAGAAGAAGAACACTCTGCTGGCATTTAGAATATGTTCCAGCTGATGCTGTTGTTGATGAGGATGTTCCAATAGACAGTGTTCCAGTCACGAGGTTATTGACAATAGAAGAAGTTCCAGAATATATTAGTCAACAATCACTGATGAGGTTCCTTTTTATGTCTTAATACCCTTCATATACCTTCAGACCCAATTCAAAATCCTTTAATGAGTCTTTTGGAGCCATTTATCCTTGGGGGATTCTAAAATTTCCTCTATATGGGTTCTTGGTTTATCTGGGTCAGACATTGCTTATTAAAAGTTGTAGAGAGGAATGACGCAAATTTTGTCGCTTTTTATGTTCTAATACCTTTTAAACATGTTCAGACCCAAATTTGGAAGCATTCGAGTCATTAATAGTCTAAGGGTCAAATTAGGAAAAAATTGTAATTTTTTAAGTTTAACAAATTTATTAAAAAGGGACACTACATGAACAATTATGCAGCTAATATGAAATGGGTTGTGTACAAAAACAAAGCCAACCTTAGATGTTATTTTTGCGACATGTGATCTCTGACTCCTTCTTTTCCTAATTTAATGTTTCATATCACTACCATCTGGGAAGATTGATCGTGCTGTTTAGACTTCTCTTATCTCTTATGGTCATCTCTCCCTCTTCTTCAACGACTTCTTCCCATGTTACACTAGATCTTATACAAACCCATTACAAACAAATTATGTCAATATTTATTAATGTTTATAGAGAGGAACAATGCAAATATTGTTACTATTCTAAGGCCAAGGGTGGAGGTGGAATAGGTGGAATAATGATCTAGATTCACCCAGAAGAAAATCGACGGTGGAAATGGGTTCTCGCGCTAGAAAGTGCACGGTGGTTAAACCCGGATAAGGTGGAGCGGAAACTAAGCCTCTTACCATGTGGCAAGCATTGGTGGAGTCCACTATGAAAAGTGGTTAAATTTAAACCGCTCATCGCAAGTTCCAGAACCACCTAAGCATATGTTCTATAAAAGGTTTGTTCCAAGTTTTAAAAAACGTTTTTGCTGCTTATTGCCTGGAGGAAAAGAACCCACGAGAAACATGTTGTTTGTCTTCGTCAACTAGAACAGCACCCAAGAAGCTCACTTCACAGGAAGCTCGAAACCCTCTGTGTTTAGATTTTGTGTCCCAAATGGAGAAAACCCAAGACATCTTTCCCTTCAATGAAAGTTCAGATGAAAACAAGAAGCTTGTATTTGACAGGGAAAGGGATATTTTCAACCCTGTTTTGTCTTTGTGTAGTATTTCGTAGTCTAAGGAGAAATTAATGGAGTTTCAGTCACAGAGAAAGGATGTATTTAATATTTCTGGTTCTTTTCTGTACTATTTTTGTGTCGAACAAACCCCACACTTCCCCGAATTTGTTTGTTGGTGTGCGGTGAATTATTCACAGGGCCACAGGGTAATCATTAATGTAAAAACAACCAAAATTCTATGCCCAGTAAATGCGCAGACTGTCCATGAGGTTCTAGGTTTACCTGAAACATTTCCCAAAAGCCCTGAGTTGTTTAATGAAGGAAATTTGGCAAAGTTTTATACAAACTAGAGTCCTGCAAAAAAAGACAAGTTTTTATTACATGTCTTGAAAGATGGCCAGTCGCATGAAAACCTATCATTCTCTTTGAGTATTGATGTCTTTCAGTGAGATACCCAGTTAGTTTTGTCCTTGTTGAGTCAAGTTTTAGGTTTAGATAGTGATAATTCAACCACGGAAGTTATGCTACGTTTCCTTCTCCAAGTAATTTCACCAAAGTCCCAGTCGAGCTCGGTGTGTTGTTTTAATTTTGATGAATTCCTAGCTGAAGCGATTCATGTGCAGTTGGTGAATTTCAACTAGTTGAAGCATTTGAGATATCAATAATATCTCTTGAAGCTATTCATGTGTTCAAACATTTTAGAATCCAAGTTTCTTGGTACCATCTTTTCTCATGACCTTCCTAAATAGGTCAATATGTTTGAGTTCACCCATAAAATCATGGCAAAAGTTTACACAATTATTTTTAATGTTGAAATGCCCTGAGTGTTAGAAGGAATAAAAGAAACTTTGTAGCCTACATCTAAAGGCCAAACAGGTGATTGGTTCTGTAATACCCCAATTTTGACCCTTATGAAATATTGGCTTTTAATGTAAATATTATATACACACGTTATATGTTTCCCTAGCGTGGAGCTCAAGGCCAAGGCCCCGTTAGTTTATGCTCGGATTTTATTTAAATTAGACACGCTTTGATATTGTGTTACCCACGTGCTATTAAGCCATGGGATATTGTAAATTGATGTAAATATCTAATATTGAAATAAAATACCAAAATTGGTTATGGGAGCAACGCATGAGAAGGGGCCATGTGTATCCACTAGGGAGTGGTGAGGGGGCTAAGGGATTGAACCATAGGCTACCATATGTCACCTTGAGAACCCATTTGACTTACCTTGCTGACATTTATTTATGTTGTAAGGAAGTGGTTGAGGAATTCAGTCCATGGCTTCAATGGAGCATGTGCAGCCCATAAATTCATATGGCAGAGTATGGGATCTGTTTTCTTGTACCACAAGCCACTCTAACTCATGAGAGTTGCTTCTTCCTCATCCCCATTCCATTGTGAAAGAAACCGGAACCATTTTCCATCCAAAAAAAAAAAAAAACGAATTGCCAGCAGGGAGAAAAACCAGAAATCGCGACCTTGAGAGAACCTAGATTTTGGAAGACCAAAAACACCCAGATTTGGCATTGGACAGTGAAATCCAATGGGGGATCCATTGGTATGAACCTTCGGGTGAATTTGGGAGCATTAGCTATCCTGAAATCTATAGGAAAACCCAGTTTTTGCAGCACAGAAAACCATTGACGGATTTGAGTTATTTGGTGAGCAGAATGGTGAGAAATCAAGTAGGAAATGACTGTGTAGAGGTTGGGTGTGCTTGATAAACCCAGTGAAGGCTAGGATCTCAAGGATTAGTAGCTGGACCTTTCTATTCCCATCCTGAAGAGCACTGGAGGGAAGAGTTTCCTGAGGGACTGTGTAACAGAGAAGGGGATCTTCCTTGAGTTGGATGTGGTAGGTAATGTGGGTGCCTGACTATTGAGTTCGCTTGAGATGCTTGTAGCTCTATGGTTGAGCTCACTAGCTTAGCGTTATCCTCCTCTATCTTCTTGAATTCTTGATAAAGCCAACAGTGTGTTGGCTTATCATAGCTGATGACCGAGACCATGGCTGTGAGTGAGCCCAGCTAGTTCTTCCTTAGTGGATACACAGCCTAGCTCGAGGGTGATCTCTCAGCTGAAAGAATATAGGCTGGATAGAGATCTATGGTTGGGTGGAACGTTGCCCTCCCGTAGCCAATCGTTGGACATTTACATTTCAAGATAACTATTCTTGTAAATTAATTTATATACATTCTGTGTAATGCAATGTGTTCAATATGAATGTTAAATATTCATGGTAATCAAATTGAGATGGAATCTATGAATAGCATGAGAATGAGATTAAATATTTGCATATGGAATCACCTTTTTGCTTGAGATAAACATGTTGATGCATTCCATTCTGTTTGTGTATTATTATGTTTAATTCCGCTGTGTTTATATTGACTTGATTCTGCACACAGAAGTTTTTAATTGTTATGAATTTATGAGTAAAAAAAATAATATTGGGCTAAGTCTACCAAAAGCCCCGTATGATTGGTCATGTTCTCTCCCCTGCATTTGGAAGGTGGGAGGGGACGTTATAGAGTGGTATCAGAGCCCATGTTGCAGCAATGGGGCTGCTTGGGCCAAATTCTGAGTTACAGGCAGGTAACATAATGTTTTAACATGCTATTGGTGAAGTTTGGGGCATCATTTTGATATGGAAAAATGGCAGGATTAGATTTCTCAGATGTAGTAGAGGATCACACCATTGCATAGAGCTCTCCAAGATCTTTCCAATGGTACCAAACTTGCCTTATTTGGTTAAGGGACGAGGGATAAATGACCCCCGCAAGCGTGCAGGTTACGCGCGGATAGTGCACCGATTGCGCGTAGATTGCGAGTGGATTGCGTGCAGATTGCGTGCAGGTTGCACGCAGATTGCGCACAGATTGTGTGCAGGTTGCGCGCGGATTGTGCGTAGATTGCGTGCAGGTTGCGCGCAGATTGCGTGCAGGTTGCGTGCGGATTACGCGTGGATTGCGCACAGATTGCATGCAGGTTGCACGCGGTTTGCGCACAGATTGCGTGTAGGTTGCGCGTGGATAGTGCGCAGATTGCGTGTAGGTTGCGTGCGGATTGCGCGCAGATTGCGTGCAGGTTGCGCGCGGATAGTGTGCGGATTGCATGTAGATTGCATGCGGGTTGCGCGTGGATTGCGCGCAGGTCGCACACAAATTGCACATAGGTTGCACGCGGATTAAGTGCAGGTTATGCACTGATAGTGCACAGATTGCGCGCAGGTTGCACAAAGGTTGTGCGCAGGTGGCGCACAGGTGGCGCACAAGTGGAGCACAGGTTGCAAAGGGAGTTAAAAAGGAAAAGTAGTTAAAACCATAATTTTATAAACGATGAATGGTGCATCAAAATTGAGATCCGCGAATTACTGAGTGTTCCTTGTTATATGGACTAACTTCGCCTGATATAAAAAAATTTGTGATTCTTCATAGATTTTCTTCCACAGGTGGCTGAAGTTGGCATTCTGGACCAAATTACAACTATGTAAATTGTGCAGAATTATTGTTAAGAGTTGTCATTTTTGAAACAATGCTGTTTCCACACCCGATGTCGGAATGGAGCACAGGGATAGGCATTGGAAAGCTTGTCTAGTAGGGAATAATGGTGTATGACAAGAATTGGAATGAAGTTATCATACCCCACAAATAATTAGAGCAGAAATGTACCAGCGACTGTTTCGACAAATTATTGTTAAATATGGGCAATTTCCAGAATTGCTTGAATGGGCAAGGGAAAGGAATGCATAGCAATTGTGTGAATTATTCCATGAGTTCTATTATGTTAAATATTGATTGTGTATATTTCTATATGCATTCTTATGATGTCTGACAAATATTTTCATAATGCACAGTGCTTGCAGCTCATAAAATTTATAATTGTAGCAGAGGTAGCATACAGGAAAGATGGTGACCATAAATGATGCTCAAGATCCTTATGAACATGAAGAAGATGTTCTATGAGAACATGTGCATGAAGAAAATGCGTAGACTGAATCCAATGGGAGAAGGGAGCAGGTGACTCCTCAGAATTTGTTTGAAACCATGGTGAGCTTCAATCAAAGATTGATGAAGGCTCAAGAAGAACAACACCAACTCAATGCTGCTATTTCGCAAAGCCTCACTGATATGCAGCATAAGATAAACCTTGGGTCCAACCCAAGAAATATGGGTGAAGAAGGAAGAAATGCAGGGAGTCATTCTAGAGGTCGCTTTAAGAGGAGGACTCCAAGCCCAAGGAAGAGTTCGGTGAGCAGAAAGCATAAAACATCTTCATCAAGGTCTTCTTCCAGCAGGTCATGTGACTCCAAATGTTCTAGGAGAAGTCCAAGACGTGCACCTAAGAGATTGGATGGAAGAATGAAGTTCAAGGGCATCCCACAGGGAGAATTCAAAAAGGCAAGACCTCCCACATTTGATGGGGAAGGCAAGACTGGCCAAGAAGCAAAAGCATGGCTTCTTGGAATGAAGAAATACTTCAGAATTCAAGACTACTCAGGAAATGAGAAAGCCATAATTTCCATTTACAACCTAAATGGCAGAGCTTCCATTTGGTGGGACAATCTCGTGCAAGTGAAAAGAATTAATGAGAGAAAGATTAGTTGGGAAAGATTTAAGAGGTACTTCAAGGAGAAATACCTTTCTACTAGGTATTATGATGGTAAGAGAAAAGAGTTTAATGAACTCAGGTTGGGACTAAAGTCTATGGAAGAGCATGTCCAGAAATTCTTGGAATTACTGAGGTATGTTGACTACATTAAGGATGAGAGAGTAAAAATCCAATCCTTCCTTGGAGGTCTACCTCAAATCTTCAAGGATTGTATTGAGTTTGTTAATCCACCAAGTTTGGATGAAGCCATTAGGATGGAAATGCATTGCTATGAGCAAAGTAAAGGAAAAATAGAGGCTAACCCGGGATGGAAAGGAAATCCAAGAGGGAAGTTTGACCAAAAGAAGAATGGCTTCAAGCCACCATTTAGAGGTCAGCCTAGAACCTTTCCACAGGGACAGCAAGCAAGGAGTGGATTCAAACCAGAAGTGGCAACAGACAAAGCATCAAAAGGACCACTTCAGTGTTGGGGATGTGAAGAAAACCACATGTTGAAGGATTGTCCACATCGAAAAGACAATTCTCGAAAGTTGAACAACTTGAAGGGAGTAGCTATGGTGGGGGACATGGCAAGGACATCACCTCGGATTTGTGTAGCGTTGGATAATCATCAAGCAGACCATCAATCATCAGTGGTGGAAGTCGAAGGTAAGATTGCTACGCAATATATTTCTGTTTTGACTGATCCAGGATCCACTCATAGTTATGTTTCTCCAAAATTGGTTGAAGGTTGTTCTCTTAGAAAAATGAAGCATAATAAGTCTTGGCTAGTGCAATTAGCCACGTGAACCAAGAGAAAAGTAAGTGAGGTAGTGATGGAGTGTCCCATAGAATTGAATGGACTCCACACATATACTGAATTGAATTTGTTACCATTAGGATCCTATGATGCATTAATTGGCATGGATTGGTTAGAAAGACATAGAGCCAAATTGGACTGTTATGAGAAAGCACTTGAGTGCATTGATGAAAAGGGAAGGCCAACATTGGTAAAAGGGATTCCCAAGCAAGTTTCAGTAAGGAAGATTTCAGCCCTACAGTTGAAGAAGTTTTATAAGAAGGGTTGTCGATTATATGCAGTCCATATGCCAGATTCATTAGAGGACAAAGGGCCAAGACTATAAGACTTCAGGATATTGCAAGAGTTTCAAGATGTGTTTCCGGATGAGGTATCAGGGTTGCCACCGACGAGAAATATTGATTTTACCATCGATCTTGTTCCAGGGGCAGCGCCGAATTCCAAAGCTCCTTCTGGAACGAGTACACCGGAGTTGGTGGAATTGAAGATACAACTGCAAGAATTAATGGATAAAAGGTATATCAGGCCTAGTGTGTCTCCTTGGAGAGCACCGGTGTTATTTTTCAAGCAGAAAGATGGGACCTTAAGGCTGTGTATTGATTACAGGAAGCTCAAAAAAGTGACAGTTAAGAACAAGTATCCATTACCAAGAATTGATGACTTGTTTGATCAAATGAAGGAAGCCAAATTATTTTCAAAGATTGACTCGAGGTCTGGCTACCATCAAGTGAGGATTAAAGAATAAGACATTCACAAGACGGCTTTCAGAACTAGATATGGTCATTATGAGTTCACTGTGGTTCCATTTGGCCTTACCAATGCACCTGCCACATTCATGTGTCTCATGAATAGTGTATTCATCAAATATTTGGATAAGTTTGTGATTGTGTTTTTAGATGACATTCTTGTATATTCAAGAAATGAATAAGAACATGAGGAGCATCTAAGAATGGTGTTGCAAGTTCTTAGAGAACATCAGCTGTATGCCAAGCTAAGCAAGTGTGAATTATATCAAAAGAGGATTCAATATTTGGGTCACGTCATTTCAGAAGAAGTAACTGCAGTGGATCCGGAGAAGATTAATTCCATCATGGATTGGCCAACTCCAAGAAATGTTTCAGATGTTAGATATTTTATGGGCCTTGCTGGTTACTACAGAAGGTTTATTGAAGGATTCTCCGGGATAGATCATCTGATCACTTCATTGCAAAGGAAGAACATCATATTTGTATGGTCAGAAAAATGTGAGAAAAGTTTTCAGAAGATGAAGGAGTTACTTACCAGCGCTCCTGTTTTGAAGATAGCAGATCCAAAGAAGGATTTTGTAGTGTGCACAAATGCTTGCATTGAAGGACTGGGTGGGGTTCTCATGCAAGAAGGAATTGTGATTTGCTATGAATCCAGGAAATTAAAAGAGCATGAAAAGAATTATGCCACACATGATTTAGAATTAGCAGCCATAGTGCATGCTCTTAAGATGTGGAGGCATTACTTGATGGGAATAAGATTTGAGCTTAGAACAGACCACATGAGCTTGAAGTATTTGTTTGATCAACCAAACTTGAATGCTAGGCAAGCTAGATGGATGGAACTTCTTTGTGAATTTGATTTTGAAATTAAACATGTAAAAGGGAAGGAGAATAAGGTTGCAGATGCTCATAGCAGAAAATTTCATGTTTCAGCAGTAAGTATGTGCAAATCAGATTTGAAAACAAGAGTTCTTGAAGCCCAAAACGGTGACGAAACTTACTTTCAAATTAAAGAGAAGTTGCAGCACGGTAATGTGGATGAAAAGTGTGCAAGATATCAGCTAGGTAGTGACAATATCCTTATCTACAAAGATAGGTCGTACATTCCAAATAATGCAGATTTGAAGAAACTAGTGATGGATGAAATACACCAAATGCCATACTCTGGACACCCAGGATATCAAAAGACTATAACAGCAGAAAGAAAGCAATACTTTTGGAGTGGTATGAAGAAGGACATAGCTGAGTACATTGCTAGGTATCAGAAGTGCCAACAAGTCAAGGCAGAACACCAACAGGGTTATTGTAGCCCTTACCCATTCCGGAATGGAAGTTGGAAGTGATGTCCATGGATTTTATAACAGGTCTGCCCATGATAGTGAAGAAGCATGATTCAATCATGGTTGTGGTGGATAAGCTATCAAAGGTAGCTCACTTTATTCCAGTGAAGTCCACTCACAAGGCTAGCGACATTGCAAACATCTTCATGAGAGAGATATTAAGATTGCATGGATTGCCTAAGGAAAAAATTTATGATCGTGATACAAATTTCACCTCCAATTTCTAGAAGGGATTATTTTAGGAATTGGGAACTAAATTGAATTTCAGTACAGCTTACCATCCTCAAACGGATGGCCAAACCGAGAGGGTGAATCAGGTTCTTGAAGACATGCTGAGAATGTATGTGATGGAAAACCATCAAAGTGGGAAGATTATTTACACTTGGTTGAATTTGAATACAATAATGGACACCATGCATCCTTGGGAATGAGTCCATTTGAAGCATTGTATGGCAAGGGATGTAGGACGCCAGTGAATTAGGACGGCCCAGTGAATAGGGTAGTGCTTGGACCAGAGATGATCAAGGAAATGGAACAGGAAATTGTTAAGATCGGGTAGAATTTAAAGGCGGCTCATGACAGGCAGAAGAGTTATGCAGATTTGAAAAGAGCACATAAGGAATTTTAGATCGGGGATCATGTTTACTTGAGAGTGAAACCAAGGAAGAGTTCCCTCAAGTTGGGGAGTTGTGCCAAGTTGTCACCAAGATATTGTGGTCCATTTGAAGTCCTTGATAGGATAGGGCCAGTTGCATATAGAATTGCATTGCCTGCTAACATAAGAGCTCATAATGTTTTCCATGTATGTTTTCTTAAGAAGTATGTACATGACCCTAATGATATGATTGATTGGAATATGATACAGGTGGAACTCGAGGGAGAGTTCCAAGTAGAACCTATGCGCATCCTCGACAAGAAAGTCACATTGCTCCGGAACGGAGCCATCGGGCAGGTAAAGGTCCAATGGGAGCACCTTAGTCCTGATGAGGCTACATGGGAGCTAGAGGATGCCATGAGGGACGCATTCCCATTTTTGTTTAGTTTTGAGAACACCGAGGATGGTGTTGTTCTAAGGGGGAGGGGAATGTAATACCCCAATTTTGACCCTTATGAAATATTGGATTCTAATGTAAATATTGTATACACACGTTATATGTTTCCCTAGCGTGGAGCTCAAGGCCAAGGCCCCGCTAGTTTATGCTCAGATTTTATTTAAATTAGACATGCTTTGATATTGTGTTACCCATGTGCTATTAAGCCATGGGATATTGTAAATTGATGTAAATATTTAATATTGAAATAAAATACCAAAACTGGCTATGGGAGCAACGAATGAGAAGGGGCCATGTGTATCCACTAGGGAGTGGTGAGGGGGATAAGGGATTGAGACATAGGCTGCCATATGTCACCTTGAGAACCCATTTGACTTACCTTGCTGACATTTATTTATGTTGTAAGGAAGTGGTTGAGGAATTCAGTCCATGGCTTCAATGGAGCATGGGTAGCCCAGAAATTCGTATGGCAGAGTATGGGCTCTGTTTTCTTGTACCACAAGCCACTCTACCTCATGAGAGTTGCTTCTTCCTCATCCCCATTCCATTGTGAAAGGAACCAGCACCATTTTCCAATAAAAAAAAACAAAACGAATTGCTAGCAGGGAGAAAAACCAGAAATCGCGACCTTGAGAGAACCTAGATTTTGGAAGACCAAAAACGCCCAGATTTGGCATTGGACAGTGAAATCCAATGGGGGATCCATTGGTATGAACCTTCGGGAAAATTTGGGAGCATTAGCTTTCCCGAAATCCATAGGAAAACCCAGTTTTTGCAGCCCAGAAAACCAGTGACGGATTTGAGTTATTTGGTGAGCAGAATGGTGAGAAATCAAGTAGGAAATGACTGTGGAGAGGTTGGGTGTGCTTGATAAACCCAGTGAAGGCTAGGATCTCAAGGATTAGCAGCTGGACCTTTCTATGCCCATCCTGAAGAGCACTGGAGGGAAGAGTTTCCTGAGGTACTATGTAACAGAGAAGGGGATCTTCCTTGTGTTGGATGTGGTAGGTAATGTGGGTGCCTGACTGTTGAGTTCACTTGAGATGCCTGTAGCTCTGTGGTTGCACTCACTAGCTTAGCGTTATCCTCCTCTATGTTCTTGAATGCTTGATAAACCCAACGGTGTGTTGGCTTAGCATAGCTGATGACTGAGACCATGGCTGTGAGTGAGCCCAGCTAGTTCTTCCTTAGTGGATACATAGCCCAGCTCAGGGGTGATCTCTCAGCTGAAAGAATATAGGCTGGATAGAGATCTATGGTTGGGTGGAATGTTGCCCTCCCATAGCCAGTCGTTGGACATTTACATTTCAAGATAACTATTCTTGTGAATTGATTTATATACATTCTGTGTTATGCAATGTGTTCAAATTGAATGTTAAATATTCATGGTAATCAAATTGAGATGGAATCTGTGAATAGCATGAGAATGAGATCGAATATCTGCATATGGAATCAACTTTTTTCTTGAGATAAACATGTTGATGCATTCCATTCTGTTTGTGTATTATTATGTTTAATTCCGCTGTGTTTATATTGAGTTGATTCTGCACACAGAAAATTTTAATTGTTATGAATTTATGAGTAAAAAAAATAATATTAAGGCTAAGTCTGCGAAAAGCCCCGTATGATTGGTCATGTTCTCTCCCTTGCATTTGGAAGGCAGGAGGGGACGTTACAGGTTCTTGTATAGAGGACATACTATAATTAAGGTGTATGGTTTTACTGGAGCATCATATCTGCTGCCAACGTTTTTAACATTGAGGGTCTTTGCCTTGGAATTTATTAGACAAAGGTTGCAGTCAGAAGAAGAACATTTCAATGCTTTCAAAAAAGCATCGGATGTGAAATTCCCTCTTAAAGTTGGTCCATTCATCATTAAGAATAAGGAAGCCCTCTCTGTAGTAGAAAAATTACTGAAAACTATGGATTTCCAAGAGGCTGAAAGGATTAATTATGATACTCATCAAATTATATCACAAAGGAGACATCAAAATGGAAACAAGGATTTTGATCATCAAACAGTAGAAGTATTGAAAGAAATGGCAAATTTATTCAAATTTGAACAAGATAATAAAGAGGTGAATATGGAACAAACATGCAATTTGGCAATGTTGGTTCAGACACCAGCTAAATATGATATCACCAGTAAGAGAAGTATTGCATAAGTTGATAGTATGGAATTTGATCAAGAAGTTTCAAGGAAGAAATCAAAAGTGGAACGACAAAAGGAAATTATTAGTATAGAGGAACAAGATTCAATTGTTCTAGAAAAAACTAGTTTGATTTTGCAGCCACATATTATGATGCAATATTATTTTTAAGAATCTGGAAGTAACTCTTAGTATAAGTCCAGATTTGATGTGCTTTCACAATATACATCAAAGAGGAAGCAATCTTCTGAAGAAACTGAAAAATTGTACCCTCAGGTAAGAACGTTGGCAGAACAAAAGGTTTCCCTCCTTACAGCTATGAATCCTGGAAGAAACTCTATAAGGTTTGCAGTGGTGAATGATGAGAAAGTTTCTGAAATGGAAGTTAAGATTGATGCGATTAATATACCAGATAAGATTCAATTGCACAAACAAACAGGAGATGTCCTATATTCTGATTTATTACAATTCACTTTAAAAATTTCTAAATTGTAGTCTGTGATAGCAAAGCTGGAGAGTCAACTGAGGAAAGAGAAGGCAGAAAACAAAGCAAATTCGATCTAGATCAAAATACTACAAGTGGACCTTGTGACCATGGGATCCCAGCCAAGGGACAACTAGTGTACCAAAAGGCTCATTGATGAAAAACAAAATGCCATTCAAATTTTCAAGAAAAAATTGAAGGTGCCAAATAATCAACATGTGCAGTCTCCAGAGTTGACAGCATTACAACAAGAAAATAAATCCATATATGAAGAAATGATGGATCACAAAGGTAAATTGTTAAAGTTACAAGATGAAAAAAATGCTTGGGAAAAACAAAGGATTGAATTGTTGTCACAAATTTCATTGTTGAATACCAATCTGATTGAAACTATGCAAGCACCAGAGAAGCGAGGGGATCAATCTCTATGTACGGGTGAAGGACAAATGCAAAACTCCTCCACAGAGGAACTTACCACTGCTATGTCACAAATTAGTCTAAAAGATGTAGAGATAGAAGAGTTGAAATAAGAAAACCTGAAGTTGAAAGAGGAAGTAATTCGAAATTCTGGAGCAAAGATAAAGGCTTTGAGTGATAGAAATCATCTGCTAAAGAAAGTTGATGAATTAAAAGATAAATTGACAGGTCGACTTCCATTACACGGACCTAAAAACCTTATATGGGATGCAATATCAGTAGAAGTCACCAAATTCAAGTCTTATTTGAATTTTATAGCAAATAAATATGCTATAGCAATTATAGCTCTCCAGAGTTGTAAAGTGGCAAATGAGACATTATGCAAAAGGCCTTTGGAAACAACTCGGAATACAGTCACTTTGTTAAAAACTCTAACCCAATTAGATATGCAGAGTTTTGGAATCAAAGACAGACCATCAATCATAATTTCGGCAAGAAGAGTTATTGGCAAGCATGATCGTGTTAAAGAAGTAGAAGACATGGTGCAACAGATGGTCCTTGAAGTTCAAAATTTTAAAGAATTATTTCTGGGGCCTTTTGAATGTGGTATACCTCCTTTTTGGAGTGCTAATGGAAAATTAATGGCTCAAGAAAATTATCACAGTTTGATAGTACAGGCTCGTATGGATCACTCGAAATTTGAAGGTTTGGTCAAAGGATTAACTGGAAAGACAATAATTGATAAATTGACCGATGATTCTGAAATACTTAAACAATTTGTAATGATTAAGAAGGTTATTCCAGATGTATGTTACATAGAATGCATAGAATTAGAGGTGATGGCAAAATAAATTACGGATTATGAGATCCCAACTCAAGAGCAATGGAAAATTGTTGAAATATTTGGGAAACCAAAACACAGGTTATGTCGGGAATAAATATTCAGGTGTGTTAATTTTAAATGACGTAATATTTTTTGAAGACTTCATATGTTGTTATTTTCTTCAGTCTTTTAATTTCTATTTTGTGAATGTATTTCATGTTACACCATCTTATCGCTTTGCCGCATAGTTGACTGTAATATCTGAGTTAGAATTCATTTTATATGCTCTGATCCACACATTAAATATTGTTAATGTTCTTTCTTCCAAATTAATGAAAAATTCATCATAGAATGGAGATTGTCTAAGTTATAACATATAAACAATATTTATCCCTACGTCTGACCTCCGACAAGAAGGATCGACCACCCCTTCATTTATTATAAAATTGTGAACAACTATATCCAACCATTCACCTGTACTGTATCCAAAATGGTGAACATAAGAAGGATCGACGGATCCTTCTTGCAATCTACAACTATTTTGAACAGAATACTGGGCAGAAGAAAGGTTGGTCGACACTTCATTTATGAGTGAATGGTAAAACTATTCAATCGCTTAGGCTGCGACAACAATTCCAGACTTCCGACTTTTGCGATGAATAGTTGGGATCGGTATATTTGTTGAGTTATAACATATCAACAATATTTATCATGACTGGCGACAAGAAGAATTGGTTGCCTTTTTGTTTAGTAGAGAACTGTAGACACCTATATGTTACAATTCACCTATATCCAGAATGGTGAACACAAGAAGGATCGAGTGACCCTTCTTGTAGCGTAGAACTATTTGGAATAGAATACTCGGCACAAGAAAGGTCGGCTGACCCTTCTTACACCCTGCATGAGGATTCATCGCCTTTTTCGAAGACGCAAATATATTGCAAATACGTAATTTTCTTAAAATGTTCCATCAATTCCACTATCCCGAACTATTTTGAACAGAATACTCGCCACAAGAAAGGTCGGCCAACCCTTCTTGCACCCCGCATGAGGATTCATCGCCTTTTATGAAGATGCAAATATATTGTGGATACGTAATTTTCTTAAGACATTCCATCAATTCTGCTATCCCCAACCCGCAATCCAGATTATAGGATGGGACAACAATTCCTAACTCCTGACTTCCGCAGTAAATAGTGGGGAACGTAGATTGGCTAAGCTATAACATATAAACAATATTTATCCCAACTTCCCACCTTTGACAAGAAGGATCAGCCGCCCCTTCATTTATTATAAAATTGTGAACAACTATATCCAACCATTCACTTGTACTGTATCCAGAATGGTGAACACAAGAAGGATCGACGGACCCTTCTTGCAGTCTACAACTATTTTGAACAGAATACTGGGCAGAAGAAAGGTCGGCCGACACTTCATTTATGAGTGAATGGTAAAACTATTCAACCGCTTAAGCTGTGACAACAATTCCAGACTTCCAACTTCCGCAATGAATAGTTGGGATCGGTATATTGGCTAAGTTATAACATATCCACAATATTTATCCCGACTGGTGACAAGAAGAATCGGCCGCCCCTTCATTTACTAGAGAACTGTAAGTTAAAATTCAATATGCTAAGACAGAAAATAGCAGCATTACATTCCATTTCACAATAATATCATATATACGATCACTAAAGAAACAACAAGCATAGCATAAACACAAGAGACACAGATTTATCCTGGGAAACCCTCATGGGGTAGAAAACCCAGTAAAGCTTCCTCAATATAGATGACCAACAATATACAAAGATGCAAACCAAAGACATGATCTCCTCCTCCATCATAGAAGACCTCTCCTCCACAAGTGCGCTACTCTCAAGTGAGTGTGTGTGTCAAATGAGGAACACGCCTCCTCTATTTATACACCACTCTGACATATCTTTTACACAAGTACACGTAGGCTCGTATTTAATCAATGGGTTAAATACTCCACTACAACTGACTGGGCCGATCCCTCTAGGGTGGTCTAATAACCCTTTGACCCACATAACACATACAGGGCCGACCCCCACTAGGGAAGTCTAATAACCCGAGTTACCACATTCCGACGGAGGAATAAACATCTCCGGATATACAATAAGATCTTCATGGAGGAATGAAACATCTCTGGAATAATAAAGTACAAATATAATATTCTTTGAAGTTACAATATCTCAACACTCCCCCTTAACGAGAAGGATATTATAACAGCATCTGCATGAGCAAGGAGTCATCAACATCATACATGATACATCTATAAATCATTGGAAGATTTCTCAACATCATCAGTAACTCAAGCAGTTACTGGAATATCTTCAATACTAGAGCATCAACATCTTCAGTACTGAGTCTTTATCTTCTGTAGCACTCGAATAGCTACAACACCATCAACATCTGGATCCTCATGATCATCAGCATCGTCATCATATGATTATCAGCATCAGAATCATCTCGATCTACAACATCTGGATCATCTCGATCTACAGCATCTGGATCATCTCGATCTACAGCATCTGGATCATCACGATCTACAACATCTGGATCATCTCGATCTACAGCATCTGGATCATCACGATCTACATCATCTGGATCATCTCGATCTACAGCATCTGGATCATCACGATCTACAGCATCTGGATCATCTCTATCTACAGCATCTGGATCATCACAATCTACATCATCTGGATCATCCGTATTAGTATCCACACCAATACATCTATCATCAAAACATGTAGTCTTACTAATACATATATCATCAAAAACATGTATTCTCACTAATAAATCCATCATCAAAAGCATGTATTCTCACTAATACATCCATCATCAAAAGCATGTATTCTCACTAATACATCCATCATCAAAAGCATGTATTCTCACTAATACATCTATCATCAAAAGCATGTATTCTCACTAATACATAGCAGCATATCCTGCAACACACACGATCATATTACAGGATGATCAATCCCGCTCTCTTTAGGACATAGGTCCATGGATGATACAATCCAGTCATGTACCTTTTGAACCGAAGTTTAGGGACGATCCAGTCCTATCATGTACCTTTTGAACCGAAGTCCAGGGACGATCCAGTCCTAACATGTACCTTTTGAACCGAAGTCCAGGGACGATCCAGTCCTATCAATTCTCGGAGACCTCATGTCTACGACTCAGTTCACAGGACCAAAGTCCAAGGATGATCCCATCCTTATCGTACATTTAGGACTGCGTCCAAGGATGACTTAATCCTCAACCGTACATTTAGGATCATGTCCAAGGATGACTTAATCCTCAACCATACATTTAGGACCACGTCCAAGGATGACTTAATCCTCCACCATACATTTAGGACCACATCCAAGGATGACTTAATCCTCCACCGTACATTTAGGACCACGTCCAAGGATGACTTAATCCTCCACCGTACATTTAGGACCACGTCCAAGGATGACTTAATCCCCCATCGTACATTTAGGACCACGTCCAAGGATGACTTAATCCTCCACCGTACATTTAGGACCATGTCCAAGGATGACTTAATCCTCAACCGTACATTTAGGACCTACGTCCAAGGATGACTTAATCCTCAACCGTACATTTAGGACCACGTCTAAGGATGACTTAATCCTCAACCGTTCATTTAGGACCATGTCCAAGGATGACTTAATCCTCAACCATGCATTTAGGACCACATCCAAGGATGACTTAATCCTCAACCGTACATTTAGTACCACGTCCAAGGATGACTTAATCCTCAACCGTACATTTAGGACCACGTCCAAGGATGACATAATACTCAACCGTTCATTTAGGACCACGTCCAAGTATGACTTAATCCTCAACCGTGCATTTAGGACCACGTCCAAGGATGACTTAATCCTCAACCGTACATTTAGGACCACGTCCAAGGATGACTTAATCCTCAACCGTCCACCAAGGACTTCATTCTCGAAGACATATGTCTACGACTCTCTTGAGGATGATGCAATCCTATCAT
Organism: Larix kaempferi; assembly: GCA_027924585.1. Taxonomy (NCBI): domain Eukaryota; kingdom Viridiplantae; phylum Streptophyta; class Pinopsida; order Pinales; family Pinaceae; genus Larix; species Larix kaempferi. The sequence goes on along the minus strand of BSBM01001446.1, from coordinate 1,660,040 downwards.
GTCCACCAAGGACTTCATTCTCGAAGACATATGTCTACGGCTCTCTTGAGGATGATGCAATCCTATCATGTTCACCAAGGACTTCATTCTTGAAGACATACATCTACGGCTCTCTTGAGGATGATGCAATCCTATCATATCCACCAAGGACTTCATTCTCGAAGACATATGTCTACGGCTCTCTTTAGAACATGTGTTCAAGGATGATGCAATCCCCTTGTCACCTTAGACCCTGTCTAAGGACCATCCACCAACCTTTCTGTCGGCATCACCAATATATGTATTCACATCATCGACCTCACTGTCGATGCAGGCAATCTCATCATGAGTTATCACATCACTCCCCCTTTCGAGGAGGGTCCTTCTGAACTATATTAAGTTTGTCTCAGAAAACTTTATTTGAGGTAGAGGTTTGGTTAGTACATCGGATCGGTAGAAGTTTGGTTAGTACATTGGTAACTTGTTACAAATTTGAACTTTTGGTTCCTTTATGCACCATATCTTGGAACACTAGATTCTCTGCCATCTTGATACAACTCTGTTTGTCACATAGGATCATAGTTGGGTCTATCTCTAAGTCAAACAATCCTGAATCCATACTGCTTCATAACTTAGCAGAGCAAGCAGCCATATATTCTGCTTCTGCTAAGAGCCACACTAGATTGTTTCCTGCTCAACCACGAGATCATGGCTGATCCCAGACAATAACATCCTCTCGATGTGCTCTTCCTGTCTGATACACTTTCTGCCCAATTAACATCTGTGTAGCCATCTGAATTCATGATCTCCAAGATAACATAGATCAAAGTCTATTGTATCCTTTAGGTATCGTATCACATGATTTGCAACTAATAGGTGAACACATCTAGTTTCCACTAGATACTGACTCAAGGTATTCATAGCAAAGCATATATATGACCTAGTATTTATTAGATACATCAATGACCCAATAATTTTTCTCTACAGAGTTATATCCACTAACTCTGATGAGTCATCTTCTAACAACTTTAAGTTGGAATCCACGAGAGTGGCCATTCCAACACATCAAGTCTTCTCAAGATTTCTCAGCATACTTTCCCTGTCTGAGAAAGATTCCTTCTGAGCCTTGTCATACTTCCAGACCTAGGAAGTAATGCATCAATATGAGATCTTTCATTTTTCATTTCTGTAGCCATCTATCTGTGCCATCTCTCATCAGATGGGTCTACTGATATGAGCCTCAACATCATTCGAACTCTGTGGTGAGTTCCTTCTTGCATCCATGTCATATGTGTATAGAAGCCATATTCAACCTTGTAGCAAAGGTTGAGATCCACATCACCCATGGTGATCATTAATCTCATCAATTGATTATCGATCCTGGGAACCCATACAGAACCTGATTCACACTTCTTCTTTAATTACACCATTAAGAGAATGGTCTTATCTAGCCACTTGGAGCAAACATCTCATCATGATTCTCTTCCTCTTTCTAAGAGAATCTTCTAGCCACAAGCCTTCTATAGTGTGTTTGATTTGTAAATCCTTTTGTTGAACATCCATCGCTTGTTCAGTGTTCATCATTCATCATGATCTTTCCTACAAATCAAAGTTGTACATGATTAGTAATACTTCATAATCATCAAATCATATTGACATGATAACCTATTATGCATACAGATATCATTTACATAGTTATGCAACTATTTTGACCAATACTTTGGCACAACACTTTCCCATATCCTGTATGCATACAGTGGCTATCTAGATGCCTTCCATCTCTACCAGAACATACTATCGAGAGTGTGCACAGCTCTCATCATGTCAGCAAAGAGGTTTCATTCTAGACAAGCAACAATGGAATGTTTGTCCAACTTACCAATCATATGCATATTAGTAGTATACTGTTCAATGCTCTATGAATGTTTACACTCAGCATGATATATTCTAGGAATACAAATATGCATACAAGAAATATCATTTACTATTTCAAATAACAACTCAAATACGTATCTTTTATGTTTGTGTGGTTGCCTCCCGCTTGATCTTCTATATGTCTTTTGAACTTCTATTCATTCTGTACCACTGTGCATGCTCAAGTGTGCACTAGTGTCATCCTCATGATCTCATACACAAACATACATTCATTAGTATATTCTCAAAACATTCTAATTCTAAATAATCTTGAATATGTATAGTCATGATCATTAGTATTCAGGGTTTCAAGGAAGTCTTCTTTTACTCATGCATATTCTTGTTTGATCATAGTACTCTTCTGGTTAGTTAAATCATCAATCAAGATAAGAGACATAATGTGCATAAACCCTTGATTAACTTTATTAATAAGCATAACCAATCATACCAAGTATACTTATATATAGGGGATCCTAACACAAGGTAAGATTCTAACTTGACATAGGAAAACATACCTGGATTAGTATACCTGCTTAGTTATGTACAACATACCTAAACAATCTCTTCAATGATTTAGAGATTTTGAGCTAGAACCTGCATGTCTCATAGGTTAAGCATAATATATCAAATTCATACATACCTCGTAAGTAGAACAAAGATTATGGATGAGTCTTTGTCTTCATGTGGAACTTGATTTGTCTTTCGTGATGTACCTGAATCTTGTTAGCAGACAACATCAACCTCACACAACACCATAATGCATTAGTACAATCATATAGCCCTAATCAATGAATGTCTTCGATCATTCACATGCATTCATACTGTTACTAGGGTGATAAGATAAGTCTAACATTAATCAATATTGTACTAACAAATAATATGAAGACAAACACATTATGAATTTAATCAGGAATCAGATTACAAGACATACCTGAACCTCCTTGAGTCATAGCTGTCGAGACTTCTTGTAGTCTTCTTATGTAAGGCCTTAGCCTCAACTCCCCCTGAAACTTGATCTGGAGCTTGATTAGGGTTTTCTAGAGAAACCCTAAAAATTCAATCTTTGACTTTCACACTTCTGAATGAATGGAAGGATGTGTCTTGCTGAGCTGATCAAACAAGCATACTTCAATTTTGAAATCTCCTCAAAATTGCCTTTGAAACTTCTGGATCTTCTGGACAGGATCCCGAACTAGGGTTTGATGAATCCCACCCTTCTGCTCAATCAAAAGGTTTGATCCAAGGCTCTAAACTCTTATTTTTCTGAGGAGATTCCAGCCGTGGTTACAGACTTCAAAAATTCCAACTTTTGCTGAAGCCCTAATTTTCCATCTTTCCGATCAAAATCCTAAGCTAGGGTTTAATCAAGCCCGGTCTTCTACCCAACCAAAAAATTCGATCTTGGTCTCTAAATTTCGATTTTCCTGAGTAGCATTCAGCCGTGGATTCCGATTCCAAAAATTCTAACTTTCTCTGAAACCCTAAATTCCGGAAGCCATGAATAAAGGTGCTCCAAAAATAATTCTATTTTGACAGAAATATGTACCTGATTGTTTCTACTGTAACTCCGAAATTTTTTCTTCACAGGGTCTGAAAACTCTTTCTGCGATAGCCTGACCTATCATCTTTCCAACCTGACAGGTTTGACCTCAATTGGATTTTATGAGAGAGATTTATGCCAAATGTCGCAATGTGACCTGTTTTGGGATAATACAGGAGAGCGAACTTGTACAACATGCCACGTGTCACTGTTTGAACTTCGGCCTCTGAACATTTTTCCTAAGATAGCTCACCCTATTATATTTCCATCCTGATAGGTCTAACCTCAATTGGACTCTCTGAGAGAGAGTTATGCCAAGTGTCGCAACGTGACCTGTTTATGGGATAAAAAAAGAGAGCGAACTTGTATGGCGTGCCATGTGTCACTGGTTTAGCTTCGGCCTCTGAAAACGTTTCCTGAGATAGTACAGTCTGTTTACTACCTGTCACTTTTTACAAAATTTCATTTGGAGCTTCCTAGCCCAAGTTATGACCTTTTTTCCTAGGTCACCTGATTTTGAATGAGATCTGGAAGAGGCAGAAACCCTAACGTGTACTGATCATAACTTACAAAGTACAACGAATACGAGGGTTCCCTTTGGACACAAGATACCTGGAGATGTTATATACGACCTGTAAAGGTTTCAGATACTGAACCTTCGCCAAAATGGATTTATAGCGAAAGTTCCACGATGAATGGTTTTTGCTATATAAAACCCTAACCTTCAAATTGTCGTAAGTAAAGCAAGTGTCGTAAGTGCCATACCTTGCCTTCCTTCAGTTTAGCTCTGATACCATGTTAAAATTCAATATGCTAAGACAGAAAATAGCAGCATTACATTCCATTTCACAATAATAGCATATATAGGCTCACTGAAGAAACAACAAGCATAGCATAAACACAAGAGACATAGATTTATCCTGGGAAACCCTCATGGGGTAGAAAACCCAGTAAAGCTTCCTCAATATAGATGACCAGCAATATACAAAGATGCAAACCAAAGACATGATCTCCTCTTCCATCATAGCAGACCTCTCCTCCACAAGTGCGCTACTCTCAAGTGAGTGTGTGTGTCAAATGAGGAACACACCTCCTCTATTTATACACTACTCTGACATATCTTTTACACAAGTACACGTAGGCTCGTATTTAATCAATGGGTTAAATACCCCACTACAACTGACTGGGCCGACCCCTCTAGGGTGGTCTAATAACCCTTTGACCCACATAACACATACAGGGCCGACCCCCACTAGGGAAGTCTAATAACCTGAGTTACCACATTCCGACGGAGGAATAAACATCTCCGGATATACAATAAGATCTTCACAGAGGAATGAAACATCTCCGGAATAATAAAGTACAAATATAATATTCTTTGAAGTTACAATATCTCAACACTGTAGACACCTATATGTTACAATTCACCTGTATCCAGAATGGTGAACACAAGAAGGGTCGAATGACCCTTCTTGCAGCGTAGAACTATTTTGAACAGAATACTCGGCACAAGAAAGGTTGGCCGACCCTTCTTGCACCCCACATGAGGATTCATCGCCTTTTCTGAAGACGCAAATATATTGTGGATACGTAATTTTCTTAAGACGTTCCATCAATTCCATTATCCTGAACTATTTTGAATAGAATAATCGACACAAGAAAGGTCGGCCGACCCTTCTTGCACCCCGCATGAGGATTCATTGCCTTTTCCGAAGATGCAAATATATTGCGGATAAGTAATTTTCTTAAGACGTTCCATCAATTCTGCTATCCCGCATCCCGCAATGTAGATTACAGGATGGGACAACAATTCCCGACTCCCGACTTCTGTAGTAAATAGTGGGGAACATAGATTGGATAAGTTATGACATATAAACAATATTTATCCTGACTTCTGACCTCCAACAAGAAGGATCGGCCGCCCCTTTGTTTATTATAAGATTGTGAACAACTATATCCAACTATTCACCTGTACTGTATCCAGTGTGGTGAACACAAGAAGGATCGACAGACCCTTCTTGCAGTCTAGAACTATTTTGAACATAATACTGGGCAAAAGAAAGGTCGGCTAACACTTCATTTATGAGTGAATGGTAAAACTATTTGGGATGAACCTGCAATAATAACTAATGAGAATACACGGGACAACAAAAATAACGAAACTCAGAATCACTTTTATATTGATCGAGGGGGAAACCTCCTTTGAGAATTCTCAATACAAATAACTTCATGGTGCCTTCATAGGCATCAACAAACACTTATATACTAACTCTAGGCACCAATACTATGGGTCAAAACCATGGGCCAATGCAAACTATGGATCAACAATACTACAGGCGACTTACAAAGCATATGCGCCAAACAACAATAGCACAAACTATGGATCAACAAAAACTACAGGATGACTTACAAAGCATATGCGTCCAACAACAATACACTAATAAAGTAAAGACATGGGTTTTTAACATCCCCTCCCCCTTAGAAAAAGCTTTTTCCTCAAAGCTTGAGATGTGGAAATTGATGCAGAATCTAAAGGAGTGGTTCCCCTGTAGCATCCTCAGGTTGCATTCCGGGCCACTGACGCCTTTTGAGTTTCAGGGAGGATTGCGTGGAAGGCTGTAGATGAAGAAGAACCATATCAACTGCATGAAAAGTGCGCTAAAAATGGTGTTGATCGGCTTGTTGTTTCAGTCAAATTCTTGCCATGTGAAGATTGTCCTGCAGAATGAGAAGAATCTGATCACGGTTTTGGAGAATGGAGTCAATTACCTGAACTGGGAAGCTGCTGAAAGTGTATGGAAGAAGAACTGGCGGTATCTGTCCAGAGACTGGTTCATATGGTGTCCTTTTATATGTGGTATTGTACCACTGGAGCACTTCTAGGAAATCCATAGAAATAGTTGTCCAAATCTATGTAGGGATGGGAAAGGGTTCGAGCAGTCCCAAAACTAGTGTTGTTTCACGCTTGTTGAGTTGGAAAGTAACATAGTCAACCACCATCCGTTGAATTGTCATTTTAAGTCCCTACCAAAAGAAGTTACATTGTCCCCGGTCATACGTTTGGAGGAACCTAGAGTGCCCTACCGATGAAGAAGCATGGATTTCATAGAAGACATAGCCCCATTGAACAGATTGCAACCAATTTGGAACAAGCAAAGAAATCGCTGTAAGAGAAACTGGGTCATCAAATGTGCAGGAAGGAACATCTGCCACCATATTGTCCTTATCCTTCTGGTAAGTGAGCGCATAGTCATAACCCATGAGTTAGATAACCCATTCCAGGTGTGCTAAGGAGGAGACCCGTTGTTCCAGAAAATTTTCCAAACTCGAGAGATCGGTCTTGATGCATAAATAATTCCCTAATAGGGATGGCTGCCACTTTTGAATTGCATGTAAAATAGCCATCATGTCCTATTGAGATGTAGATGCGGCTAATTGCTTACCGGAAAGGTCTCGTGAAGGCCGCAAGCCCATTGGTGCAGCAAAGACACCCGCATATCTATCCAAGGAACTAGTGGAGGCCGTTGGTGGGTGCATCTGAATGGAATGGAGCTGAGCGATGACACCAAGTGAATTCCTCTTAAGGATTTTTTCCAGGCGATGTGATTTGATGATGCGAAGAGACCTTGGTTGTAAGCCCGTAAATTTGTAGTGTGTCCCATTGATGGAATACTGCATCCAAAGTTTAACAAAATACTATAAGATGGGTCCAAGTGTGCATAACCATTAACACCCAAAACCACATCACATCCTCCTAAAGACATGGAAAACATGTGAGAGCACAGGTTATAATCTTCCAGGGAGATACGCACATTGTGACACTTTCCCTTGCAAGTTAAGGTGCCCCCATTGGAAACCATGACTTCAAAGTTCGAGCAAGGATGGATAAAACAATCAGCCTTTTTGGCGATCCGAGGGTCAATGAAGTTATGTGTGCTGCCAGAATCAATGAGTATTGTAAGAGGAAGCTTCTTGAAGTAACCCCTGACTCGCATTTTTTGGGGGGTGGTGACGCTAGATAAATCACTGAGAGATATGTCTCATTGGTCGTCCCAAGATGGGGGGTCAATAAGAAACTCTTGAACGTTGACCTGATCATCCATTGTATCTAGAGCTTCTTCACAAATTTTAGAGGCAGGCAGAGAATCCATATCCAAGAGATAAAGATTTTGTTGAACACATTTATGTCCCCGAGTGAATTTCTCATCACAATTATAACAGATCCCTTTTTCTCTGCATGCCTACATCTATGTTTCAAACAAATGCTTGATAGGAGTTGGTCGAGGAGCTAGTGGAATGCGAGGTCATTGAGAACCCATATTTTGGAAGGGAACAAAAGAGTGTTTGGAGCGTTGTTGGGATGCAAGCTTGTCTTCTACCAGCTTAGCTAACCCTAGGACTTACCTCATTGTGTTGGGACAAAATATTTTAACCTTTGACTGGATTTCATCCTTAAGACCACTGATAAAACAACTCCTGTAGAATTCATCAGACAATCCTTCTGTGTGATTGGCTAGTTTCTCAAATTTTGTCTGATACTCTCTCATAGTGCCACTTTGACGAAGTTTAGTGAGTGCTCCAGTGAATTCATCAAAAGCACTAGGACCAAATCGTTGCAAAATGAGTTGGCAAAAATCTATCCATTTTGGCTCATGATGAGCCTTGATGTACCAACGATACCATTGAAGGGATTCCTGTTCCAAATGAAAGGATGCAAGTGGAACTTTTTGGACATCAAAAGTATTATGCAGATTGAAATACTGATCTGCACGATAGATCCATTCAGTTGGATCAGTACCGTTGAAGCGAGGAAATTCAAGCTTCGGTCCACGAAAATTGTTGGAAGAAGAGAACCCATTGGCCGCAGAAGATTCTTGTTGTCGATTATTGTTCATGGATGAATATTGAAGATGGAGGTTGAGAAATTTTTCATCCAGATCTTAGAGTTTGGTTTGGATGGCTGCGAGTGCTTCCTCCATGGTTTTTGCTCCTGCGCGGGTCACAACCATAACCAGGAGTTTTTTTTTTCGGGGGGGGGGGGGAATGGATAGAAAAACACAAACAAAAGCTGCTTTAGTAAAGGAAAATTTGGATTTGGGAAACACTCGAAGGGGTAATTGGGGTTTGAATCGGTTGTGGACACTTTTTGATGGGCAGGGAAGCAAAAACTGGGGATTTCAGAAGAGGGGTGAAAGAATGAGAAAATTTGGCAGAGAGGGATAAAGAAGCAGAATTAGGAAAGGAACTCGGTGGTAAAATTTGAAGGCGATTGGGTGAAATCCAAAAAAGTTATGGAAAACCCTAAAAATAGACAAATGTGAGATTTCGGGCTTTGGGAAGTGGAATTTGTGATAGGGTCCTCAGGAATGAAATATGTAGAATGGGATTACCGAGGTGTCAGGGAATTTTCAAGGGAAATAGAGTGAAAACAAGGGAGATATGGCCAAAAAACATTTTTTATTTTTAGAAATGGATCTGCAAGGATGCAGAAGTGATCAAAAGTAGAGGGATCTGAAGCAGTGCCTACTGGATCGAAAACAGCTGGATCTGAAATAGATATGAAATGGCTAGATCTGGAATGACTTTCAGAATGGATCTGAAACGGTGCAGAAGTGATCGGCAACAATTCACCTGAAAATATATATGCACCCTAGGTATGTTCAACTTCCTAATAGTTCAGGGGTTTCAGTCGGCCACCAATGTTGTCTGACGACTTGCGTATTGGGGCAGTACCCCTCACTCCACGGCTCAGGTAAAATTGATAACCGCTTTGCCACAAATGACAGCTCTTGGTTTACCTCACGGTTGGGAACTAGTCAATCAGGTAGGGGTCATTGCCCTTTTCGCTGGAAGGTCCTCTCAATGATCCAACTACTTTGGGGTTCCTGTGGTACTCCTCACATTGATTTTTAGGGATTATTCCCAAGTACTTCCCACAGTTAAGCGGATAGGGATTATTCCTAGATCCGAACTTGCAACAAATGCGAAAAAAAATTGGAATAAATTCCACCCAATGAGCCCAAAAAAGTGCTCTGATACCAGATGTGATGAACCTGCACTAATAATTAATGAGAATACACGGGACAACTGAAATAACAAAACTCAGAATCACTTTTATATTGATCGCAAGCCACTTCAAGGGGGAAACCTCCTTTGAGCAATCTCAATACAAATAACTTCACAGTGCCTTCATAGGCCTCAACACACACTTATATACTAAGTCTAGGCGCCAATACTATGGGTCAAAACCATGGGCTAATACAAACTATGGATCAACAATACTACGAGCGACTTACAAAGCATATGCGCCAAACAACAATAACACAAAATATGGATCAACAAATGCTACAGGACGACTTACAAAGCATATGCGTCCAACAACAATGCACTAAGAAAGTAAAGACATGGGTTCCTAACACTATTCAACCGCTTAGGCTGCGACAACAATTACAGACTTCTGACTTCCACGATGAATAGTTGTGATTGACCAACCCTTCTTGTAGCGTAGAACTATTTTGAACAGAATACTCGGCACAAGAAGGATCGACCGACCCTTCTTGCACCCCACATGAGGATTCATTGCCTTTTCTGAAGACGCAAATATACTACGGATACGTAATTTTCTTAAGACATTCCATCAATTCCACTATCCCGCAAACCGCAATGTAGATTATAGGATGGGACAACAATTCTTGACTCCCGACTTCCGTAGTAAATAGTGGGGAATGGATATTGGCTAAGTTATAACACATAAACAATATTTATCCCAACTTCCAACCTCCGACAAGAAGGATCGACCACCACTTTGTTTAGTATAAAATTGTGAACACGTATATTATCCAGGAGTTCACCTACAACTATTATCGACCGACCCTTCTTTCAGTCTAGAACTATTATGAAAAGAGTACTTGGTACAAGAAGGGTCGACTGCCCCTTCATTGCATGGCCATTTTTAACAAAGGTAAGGTATCCATTTAGTTACAGTCAAAATGCTCTGGCTCGTGGAAAAGAAGAGATAAGACACAATCCAATCAATACTCTTTAATAAGTTTTATATGTTAACTCTATATGATTTGTCGAGATTGATCTGATGGTTTGTAATTATCAACCAGATCTAATGAAAAGTGGTCCTGATCTAGATCTGATTTCCTATGTGAAGCAAGGGTGGGTTTGGCCCTCGTATGATGTTTCTAATCGTTCTGGAATTGATACTGTGACATCCCTAAAGAAAGGAATTTTGTTGGTATGGAGGAAAAGAATGTTGGCTCTGAAAAATTCCTCTTTATTGCATTACATGAATATTAATAAGTCTAGGTCGATAAAGGAAAACCCTGAAAGGATTCTTATGTACAATAGAAGAGCATTTCTCCAATTTATTGTAAAAGATGTGGACAAATCTTCCTTCAAACAACTCAACCAAAGTCCTTCTAAAGCAATGATGTGGAAAGTGACTAAGAGCTTTGAAAGTTCAAAAGAAATTCAATGAGAGTAGTACAAGAAGGGTTGGTCGACCCTTCATTTAAAAGGGAAATGAAAAATAATTAATCTACGAAGGTTTGGACAACATTTCCCCACTACCAACTTCCGCAGTATGTGGCAGGGATCGGGACATTGTCTATGTTATAACATGTAAACAATATTTATCCCGACTTCCAACTGCCGACAAGAAGGATCGGCCCGATTCTCTTAGTAGTTGATTGTGAACACCAATATATGGCAAGAGTCACTAGTATCCACAACGGTGAACACAAGAAGGATTGAACCACGCTTCTTACAGTCTAGAGCTATTATGAAAATATTAGTGGGTAGAAGAAGGGTCGGCCAATGACGGTTTGACATGTTCTCTAAATTGGTCGAACGGAGGACTTAGTTGGGCGGACGACCTGACCTCCTCCAACATCTCCCCCATGAACAATGCTTTTGTTCATCTTGAAGAAATGAGAAAATAACTAGAGTTGGATGAACAACGCGTTGATGACTATGAGCTGGTACTTGATACTCCCTTGGATGGAAATGGGTTTTCATGTCGAGAAACATGTTTAGAGAAATATCATACATCAAATTACTGTCTACTAAACATGATATTCAACAATCAAAATAAATAAACCATTTAAAACCTTGAAAATATTCACACATCAAAATAAATTAACCATATAAAACCTTGAAAATGGTTCCGTACACTTACACATTTACAGTAAACAAAAACACCTTATGATTGACCATTCATGGGCGTCAAAACCTCATATATATATATATATATAACTGATAAGGCCATTGAATATATTTTCTATCACATGAAGATTTCACATAATGCCATGATAAAAAAATTGAACAAAATGGCATTTCTAATCTTTTCATCGTCTTTTCATCACATTTCGGTTTAAATTCCATTTTACAAAATTAATTGGAAGAAAAAATTAAGCACAATAGATTTGATACAACATAGTTGCCAGATATTAAACCAAGTATTCTCATGTTATAGCTCATGATTGAGTTCAAAATTCTAACAAAAACTACAACAGATTTAGCAATCCTGACAAATCTCGAACATTACAAAATATCTGGAAGGAGTTTCTTATAGAGAAAACGTTTGCAAGGAAAAACAGAGCTATAACAATATATATATGCTCCATATCCAAAGTAACCAATTTCTCATACTTATGAGACTCAGAATCGTACATATCAACTGTTGTATCATTGTCTCCACTCGAATTCCTTCCCATGATGAGACTACAGCATGTAGTGCAGGTATCGAAATCCAGAGAAATGAAATCGAGGCTACTATATTTATATTGTTCGTGTTAAGATTTAATATGCTAAGACAGAAAATAGCAGCATTACATTCCATTTCACAATAATAGCATATACAGGATCACTGAAGAAACAACAAGCACAGCATAAACACAAGAGACAGAGATTTATCCTGGGAAACCCTCATGGGGTAGAAAACCCAGCAAAGCTTCCTCAATATAGATGACCAGCAATATACAAAGATGAAACCCTGAGACATGATCTCCTCCTCCACAATAGCAGACCTCTCCTCCACAAGTGCGCTATCCTCAAGTGAGTGAGTGTATCAAATGAGGAACACACCTCCTCTATTTATACACTACTCTGATATGTATTTTACACAAGTACATGTAGGATCGTATTTAACCATTAGGTTAAATACCCCATTATAAATAACTGGGCCGACCCCCACATGGTGGGTCTAATAACCCTAGTTACCACACCCAACTCGGAGGAATAAACATCTCCGGATTTATAGTATAATCACATCGGAGGTATGGAACATCTCCGGAATAAATAATATACAAATATAATATTCTTTGAAGTTACAATATTTCAACACTCCCCCTTAACGAGAAGGATATTATAACAGTATCTGCATGAGCAAGGAGTCATCAACATCATACATGATACATCTATAAATCATTGGAAGCTTTCTCAACATCATCAGTAACTCAAGCAGTTACTGGAACATCTTCAATACTGGAACATCAACATCTTCAGTACTGAGTCTTTATCTTCTGCAGCACTCGAACAGCTACAACAACATCAACATCTGGATCCTCACGATCATCAATATCATCATCTCACGATCATTAGCATCGTCATCACACGATCATCAGCATCGTCATCACACGATCATCAGCATCGTCATCACACAATCATCAGCATCGTCATCTCACGATCATCAGCATCGTCATCACACGATCATCAGCATCATCATCTCATGATCATCAGCATCATCATCACACGATCATCAGCATCGTCATCTCACGATCATCAGCATCGTTATCACACGATCATCAGCATCGTCATCTCATGATCATCAGCATCGTCATCACACGATCATCAGCATCGTCATCACACCATCATCAGTATCGTCATCACACGATCGTCAGCATCGTCATCAACACAGGTATCCATAACAATACAAGTATCCACATCATTAGTACAAGTATTCATGCGAATACAAGTATACATATCATCAATACAAGTATCCATACTGATACAAGTAATCATGTCATCAATACATGTATCCTACCGATACAAGTAACCACATCATCAATACAAGTATCCATACCGATACAAGTAACCACGTCATCAATACTAGTATCCTACCGATACAAGTAACCACATCATCAATACAAGTATCCTACCGATACAAGTAACCACATCATCAATACAAGTATCCTACCGATACAAGTAACCACAAAAAAAAAATCACTTTCTCGGAGACCATTCGTCTACGGATCAATTCAGGGACCAAAGTCCGGGGATGATACAATCCCCACTTCTCGGAGACCACACGTCTACGGATCAATTCAGGGACCGAAGTCCGGGGATGATACAATCCCCACTTCTCGGTTACCACACATCTACGGATCAATTCAGGGACCGAAGTCTTGGGATGATACAATCCCCACTTCTCGGAGACCACACGTCTACGGATCAATTCAGGGACCGAAGTCTGGGGATGATACAATCCCCACTTCTCGGAGACCACACGTCTACGGATCAATTCAGGGACCGAAGTCCGGGGATGATAAAATCCCCACTTCTCGGAGACCACACGTCTACGGATCAATTCAGGGACCGAAGTCCGGGGATGATACAATCTCCACTTCTCGGAGACCACACGTCTACGAATCAATTCAGGGACCGAAGTCCGGGGATGATACAATCCCCACTTCTCGGAGACCACACGTCTACGGATCAATTCAGGGACCAAAGTACGGGGATGATACAATCCCCACTTCTCGGAGACCATACGTCTACGGCTCTCTTTAGGACTGAAAGTCCAGGGATGATCCAATCCCCTCAACTGTCCACTAAGGACTTCATTCTCGGAGACCTCACGTCTATGGCTCTCTTTAGGAATGAAAGTCCAGGGATGATCCAATCCCCTCAACTATCCGCTAAGGACTTCATTCTCGGAGACCTCACGTCTACGGCTCTCTTTAGGACTGAAAGTCCAGGGATGATCCAATCCCCTCAACTGTCCACTAAGGACTTCATTCTCGGAGACCTCACGTCTACGGATCTCTTTAGGACTGAAAGTCCAGGGATGATCCAATCCCCTCAACTGTCCACTAAGGACTTCATTCTCGGAGACCTCATGTCTACGGCTCTCTTTAGGATTGAAAGTCCAGGGATGATTCAATCCCCTCAACTGTCCACTAAGGACTTCATTCTCGGAGACCTCACGTCTACGGCTCAATTCAGGGACCAAGGTCCAGGGATGATACAATCCCTATCTGTCCACTAAGGACTTCATTTTCGAAGACCTCACGTCTACGGCTCTCTTTAGGACTGAAAGTCCAGGGATGATTCAATCCCCTCAACTGTCCACTAAGGACTTCATTTTCGGAGACCTCACGTCTACGGCTCTCTTTAGGATTGAAAGTCCAGGGATGATTCAATCCCCTCAACTATCCACTAAGGAATTCATTCTCGGAGACCTCACGTCTATGGCTCAATTCAGGGACCAAGGTCGAGGGATGATACAATCCCTATCTGTCCACTAAGGACTTCATTAACGGAGACCATACATCTACGGATCAATTCAGGAACTGAATTCCAGGGATTATACAATCCCTCTTCTTTCTCGGAGACACCTGTCTACGGCTCACTTTAGAACAAGTGTTCAAGGATGATACAATCCTCACATGTATTCTTATCAATACAAGTACAAGTATCCTCAACCATACAAGTACATTAATCAATACATGTATCATCAAAAGTATGTTTCTTACCAATACATCTTATCATCAAAAGCATGTATTCTCACCAATACATCTATCATCAAAAGCATGTATTCTTACTAATACATATAACATCAAAAGCATGTATAAGTAAAACTAAGTATTCTAAGTATACGAGTCCTAAATCTAAATATTTCTAAGTATCTAGGTGTAGAGAACAGGTTACCTCATCATCGACCTTGTTGTTCAATGAGACAATCTTCATCATCAGTGACTATACTACTCCCCCTTTCGAGGAGGGTCCTTTTGGGCTACACCAAGCTTGTCTCGAAAGTATTCAAATTTCACTCGAGACAGAGGCTTGGTTAGTATGTTGGTAACTTCTTCACTTGAGGTAGAGGTTTGGTTAGTACATCGGTAACCTATTACAAATTCAAACTTTATAGTTCCTTTCTGTGTCATATCTTGTTAGATCCCTATGATCTTTGACTTATCATGGAACACTAGATTCTATGTCATCTTGATACAACTCTATTTGTCACATAGGATCACAGTTGGTTCTATCTCTAAGTCAAGCAATCCTGAAGCCAAACTTCTTCACAACTAGCAGAGCAAGCAGCCATATATTCTGCTTGTACTGAGAGCCACACTAGACTGCTTCCAGTTAAACCACGAGATCATGGCTAATCCCAGACAATAACATCCTCTCGATGTGTTCTTCCTGTCTGATACACTTCCTGCCCAATCAGAATCTGAATAACCATCTGAAGTCATGATCTTCAAGATAGCATAGATCAAATTCTATCGTGTCCTTTATGTGCCTCATCACATGCTTTGCAACTATCAGGTGAACACATCTAGTTTCCACTAGATACTGACTCAAGGTGTTCACAACAAAGCATATATCTAATCTAGTATATGTTAGATACATCAATGACCCAATAATTTGACTGTATAGAGTTATATCCACTAACTCTGATGAGTTATCCCCTAACAGCTTCAAGTTGGAATCCATAAGAGTGGCCATTCCAACACCTCAAGTCATATTTCTCATCATACTTTCCCTGGTTGCGAAATATTTCTTCTGAGCTTTGCCATACTTCCAGACCTAGGAAGTAAAGCATCAATTTGAGATCTTTCATTTTCATTTCTGCATTGAATGATCTTCTGCATATCTATCTGTGCCATCTCTCGTTAGATGGGTCTACTGATATGAACCTCAATATTATTCGAACGCTGTGGTGAGTTCCTTCTTGCATCCATGTCATATGTGTATAGAAATCATATTCAACCTTGTATCAAAGGTTGAGATCCACATCACCCATGGTGATCATTAAGCTTATCAATTTATTATCGATCCTAGGTACCTATACAGAACCTGATTCACACTTCTTCTTTAATTACACCATACTTGGAGCAAACATCTTGTCGTGATTCTCTTCCCCTTTCTAAGAGAATCTTCTAGCCATGAGCCTTCTATATTTTGTTTGATTTGTAAATCTTCTTGTTTGAACATCCACCACTTGTACGGTGTCCATCATTCTTCATGACCTTTCCTACAAATCAAAATTAAGTACATGATTAGTAATACTTCATAATCATCAAATCATATTGACATGATAGCCTATTATGCATACAAATATCATTTACATAGTGATGCAACTATTTTGACCAATACTTTGGCACAACACTTTCCCATATCCTGTATGCATACAGTGGCTATCTAGATGCCTTCCATCTCTACCAGAACATACTATCGAGAGTGTGCACAACTCTCAGCATGTCAGCAAAGAGGTTTCATTCTAGACAAGCAACAATGGAATGTTTGTCCAACTTACCAATCATATGCATATTAGTAGTATACTGTTCAATGTTCTATGAATATTTACACTCAGCATGATATATTATAGGAATACAAATATGCATACAACCTATTACAGGAAATATCATTTACTATTTCAAATAACAACTCAAATACTTATCTTTTATGTTTGTGTGGTTGCCTCCCGCTTGATCTTCTGTATGTCTTTTGAACTTCTATTCATTCTGTACCACTGTGCATGTTCAAGTGTCATCCTCATGATCTCATACACAAACATACACCCATTAGTATGTTCTAAATGTTATCAAAACATTATAGTTCTAAATTCTTGAAAATGTATAGTCATGATTATAGTTAATAAACATTAGTATTCAAGATTTCAGGGAAGTATTCTTTTACTCATGCATATCATTAATCAAGATAAAAGACATAATATGCATAATCCCTTGATTAATAACTTTATGAATAAGCATAACCAATCATACCAAGTATACTTATATAAGGGATCCTAACACAAGGTAAGATTCATGGGAAACATACCTAGATTAGTATACCTATTTAGTTATGTACAACATACCTAAACAATCTCTTCAATGATTTAGAGATCTTGAGCTAGAACCTGCATGTCTCATAGGTTAAGCATAATATAACAAAGTCATACATACCTTGTAAGTAGAACAAAGATTATGGATGAGTCTTTGTATTCATGTTTTCATGGTCATGGAACCTGATTTGTCTTTTGTGATGTACCTGTATCTTGTTAGCAGACAACATCAACCTCACACAACATCATAATGCATTAGTACAATCATATAGCCCTAATCAATGAATGTATTTGATCATTCACATGCATTCATACTGTTACTAGGGTGATAAGACAATTCTCACATTAATCAAGATTGTACTAATAAATAATATGAAGACAAACACATCATGAACTTAATCAAGAATTAGATTTCAAGACATACCTGAGCCTCCTTAAGTCATACCTGTCGAGACTTCTTGTAGTCTTGTTATGTAAGGCCTTAGCCTCAAATCCCCCTGAAACTTGATCTGGATCTTGATTAGGGTTTTCTAGAGAAACCCTAAAAATTCAATCTTTGACTTTCACACTTCTGAATGGATGAAAGAATATGTCTTGCTGAGTTGATCAAACTAGCATACTTCAATTTTGGAATTTTCAAAATTTGACCCCTCAAAATTGCCTTTGAAACTTCTGGATCTTCTGGACAGGATCCCGAACTAGGGTTTGATGAAGCCCACCCTTCTGCCCAAACAAAAGGTTTGATCCAAGGCTCTAAACTCTTATTTTTCTTAGGAGTTTCCAGCCGTGGTTACAGACTTCAAAAATTCCAACTTTTGCTGAAGCCCTAATTTTCCATCTTTCCGATCAAAATCCCGAACTGGGGTTTGATCAAGCCCGGTATTCCACCCAACCAAAAAATTCGATCTTGGTCTCTAAATTTCGATTTTCCTGAGTAGCATTCAGCCGTGGACTCCGATTCCAAAAATTCTAACTTTCTCCGAAACCCTAAATTCCGGAAGCCATGAATAAAGGTGCTCGAAAAATAATTCTGTTTTGATAGAAATATGCACCTGATTGTTTCTGCTATAACTCTGAAATTTTTGCTCCACAGGGTCTGAAACCCTTTTTCTGCAGTAGCCTGACCTGTCATCTTTCCATCCTGACAGGTCTGACCTCAATTGGATTTTCTGAGAGAGAGTTATGCCAAGTGTCGCAACGTGACCTGTTTATGGGATAAAACAGTAGAGCGAACTTGTACGGCGTGCCACGTGTCACTGTTTGAACTTTGGCCTCTGAAAACTTTTTCTGAGATATCTCGCCCTGTTATATTTTCATCTTGACAGGTCGGACCTCAATTGGACTCTCTGAGAGAGAGTTATGCCAAGTGTCGCAACGTGACCTGTTTATGGGATAAAACAGGAGAGTGAACTTGTACGGCGTGCCACGTGTCACTTGTTCACCTTCGGCCTCTGAAAAAGTTTCTTGAGATAGTACCATCTGTGTACTACCTGTCACTTTTTACTAAATTTCATTTGGAGCTTCCTAGCCCAAGTTATGACCTTTTTTCCAAGGTTACCTGATTTTGATTAAGATCTGGAAGAGGCAGAAACCCTAACTTGTACTGATCATAACTCATAAAGTACAACGAATCGGAGGGTGCCCTTTGGACACAAGGTACCTGGGGATGTTATATTCGACCTGTAAACGTTTCAGACCCTGAACCTTCGCAGAAATGGACTTATAGCGAAAGTTCTACGAAGACTGGTTTTTGCTATGTAAAACCCTAACCTTCAAATTATCGTAAGTAAAGCAAGTGTCGTAAGTGCCATAGCTTGTCTTCCTTCAGGTTAGCTCTGATACCATGTTAAGATTTAATATGCTAAGACATAAAATAGTAGCATTACATTCCATTTCACAATAATAGCATATACAGGATCACTGAAGAAACAACTAGCACAGCATAAACACAAGAGACAGAGATTTATCCTGGGAAACCCTCATGGGGTAGAAAACCCAGCAAAGCTTCCTCAATATAGATGACCAGCAATATACAAAGATGAAACCCTGAGACATGATCTCCTCCTCCACAATAGCAGACCTCTCCTCCACAAGTGATCTATCCTCAAGTGAGTGAGTGTATCAAATGAGGAACACATCTCCTCTATTTATACACTACTCTGATATGTATTTTACACAAGTACATGTAGGCTCGTATTTAACCATTAGGTTAAATACCCCATTATAACTAACTGGGCCAACCCCCACATGGTGGGTCTAATAACCCTAGTTACCACACCCAACTCGGAGGAATAAACATCTCCGGATTTATAGTATAATCACATCGGAGGTATGGAACATCTCCGGAATAAATAATATACAAATATAATATTCTTTGAAGTTACAATATTTCAACAGTTCGGGACGCTTAGGCAGTTCTATCCAAGTTTTGGTCACAGGATTGCATATGTCATTTTCATCTTTTCCACTGCAGCAAAGTAATCTCTTGCAACTAGCCACAATAATAACTGGGCTTGGAAGAAACTCCACAGATAGAGTGTGAAATTTGTAGCTACTTTCTGTGCTAATCCACAACTTTCTAAGGAAACGAGAAGGTCGCATTCCCCAACAAAGAACAACTTTCTAAGGAATCGAGAAGGTCGCATTCCCAAACCAAGAACAACTTTCTAAGGAAACGAGAAGGTCACATTCCCAACCCAAGAACAACTTTCTAAGGAAATGAGAAGGTTGCATTCCCCAACTATGAAGAAAGGCCGGATTCGCAGAAACTCCCTTGGATGGAAATGGGTTGTCATGTCTAGAAACATGTCTAGAGGCACAAACATGATGAACTACGAGCTGATACCCGATACTCCCTTGGCTAGAAATGGGTCGTCATGTCTGGAAACATCTCCATGCACGAAGAAGAAGCCGACAACATGGTCTGGTACTAAAAAGCCATTTGACGACTACTGCAAGCCTAACACTGAAGACCGCAGCAGTACATGTTGTCTTTGAGAAGAAATAATCCAAGATAGTCGCTTGCATACCAATTAGTTATTGAAAGAAGACTGACATAAAGAATATTGACAAAAATGTGATTGGTGGCAAAAACAATAATGACAAATCCATGTATTGGGACTTCGACAGTGCTCAAAATGCCCATATATCATGGTCTAGGGAGGATTTTCAAGGGAGCCGATTTTGAAATGCTCATATATCATGAGGAGAACTGGGGAGAGATCACAAGACTCAAACATTTCTCATAAAAATAGGACAGAGAACAGAGGCAATAAAGAAAAATGCTATGGCTTTGATTCCTGAAGATTTCAGTTTGCTGTGATATGGGGCATGGTTAGCTTATATATAGTGAATGGCCAGTGAGTTGATGGATTGACCGGGATGGGACGGATGGGTAATGTAATTATCACAGTATGGCGGTATGGTGGTCATAGATATCATCTGCAACGACAATAGATTTTTCTAGAGTAATTGTAGATATTACTCGTGTGAAGAAAATAATCTCATCATGCATCAGTCGACATTATGTCTTGTCACAAACAAAATATACACCATGATATAGATGTCGCTCACGTTCCATGTTTCACAATCTAAGCGTTCCACGTTTCACAATCTGAGCATTTCACATTTCACAATCTGAGCATTCCACGTGTCCCCCTGGAAACCTAGATATCGACATTTAACAAAAACATTTATAGACGTTTAACTTTCATCAGATTCTCCTTAGAATCTACTTAATCAGATTTTATTTTTCACAGGTTGAATATTTTTACAATTACCTCATAAATGAAGGGGAGACCCACCCTTCTTTTGCCCAGTATTTAATTCATATTAGTTCTAGAATGAAAGGGTTGGTAGAGGTCTCATGAGGTAGGGGGGGGAATCAGCCAAAGAAAACTAGAGACACTCTGATTGATGCAGAGATTGTAATTTTTTGCAACTTTGAAGTAATACAGTTAGTCCTTCTCTTCATTCCTCTTTTGTTAATTGATCAAATTTCTTTGATGAATTTATGAACACTATTTAATTTTTGTAATCAATAATCCATACATTCATCTACTAACAGTTTGGATTTGTATTTAATCATGATCTATGTGTCTTTTATCTTTTAAGTGAATTTATTTAATTAAAACATTTATCTATTTCTGCAAATGATAAACATAAATTAATAAATTCATGTTAATTTTCCAATTAGCATTCTAGCTACACAATAATCTTGCATGTGCCTAAATTATCCTTAAAACTACTATGAGTAAATTTTCATTTCCTAATTGTGTTTTGGTTAAACCTAGTAACATTGGTATACTCAATTGTTATAGCTTGAAATGACACCTCTCCGTCCGTGACGACACTTGCTTCCCTTGGTCGCATTACGACACTTCTTGAGATCAAGTTTAGTCACACAACAGGACATTTGTGGATGGAGGAGTCATTTGGGACACTAAAAATGGTTGAAATAACCTCATTCTTGACCCATTTGATGTATATGACCCTTAGGAACATTTGTCCAGACCAAACCATCTCCTGAAAATGAGCAGAAAAGCCTGTTTTTGGCCATTTTTTTAACATGAGTGCTGGTACACAACCATGATAGTAGCGTGTATACCCTACTGAGCGTGACTCCACTGTTGAAATAGTAGCGTGTGTACGCGAATTTGTCTACTATAGAGTAGCGTACACCCTTGTTTTGGTCAAAATCTCGAAATTCGAGTAAGTTAAGTTGGTTGGTAAACCTCTTGAGCGGTTGTAACTTCTTTTCCTATTCCTCACTGACTATATAAGGAGGGTAGAAGGGCCACGCGATAGGACTAATCCCAATTACAAAGTTATGCTAGAGGAATGGGACCGTCATTCCCCTCTCTTGTGCTTTAGTTTTGGTAAACCCTAGCACAGTTGCTTAGAGGCTGGAATCCTTGGAGAACGGAAGCAAGAGACCTTGAATATAGGTTTCGTGAAGTGCCAAGCTTGAAGGAAGGTATAACTTTATGTACTTGCTTTCATTCATCAATAAAGATCCGACGTTCTTCTCTTTCCAAATATGACCCATTAATGTGTCTTAGATTTTATTATTGTTTGATTATAGTTTGCTGTCTCTTTATATTATGTATATCAGTCTTATATATGTAGTCAAATGTGTTTGAGAAGGGTATTAAGTTGTTTTGTAGGTCTGGGCATTGCGACACTGGATAAGCATTGAAGGGTGAGGGAGGCAAAAGCTAGGATAAACCTTCTGAATGAGGTGTCTACATCTCCAAACCCTAATCTCTTCATTATTTGTTGTACTTGCAGAATGCTTGTAAGTCTATCTTTATCACTGTAAGTTGGTAGTTTCTCCCCTGAACTATAGGTGCATTTTCCCCACAACAGAATGGTGACTCCGCTAGGGAAAGCCTAACTGCTTAGGGGTATCCAAGGTCATTTCTTTAGTCTTGTTTGATGGTATTTGTTCATTTTCTTGATTAGGATCAGTTAGTAGGCTCTATTTGACCCTCCTTGGCTCTTACAGACCCTTCCCAGCCCTTGCAAACCCCTGTGGACCCAGGTGTGGTGGTTTTAACCCCATTTTTCCAACTTTTTCCACTTGTATGCTACTGTTTGTACCACACAGTAGCACCCATATGCTACTTTTCCTCTGCATAGTAGTGCCCATACTGCTATGAGCACTAGTTTCCTTCATACATAGTAGCACTCAAAATCTGGGTTTGAAATTTTTGAGTTTTTGGGTTGTGGACCCAAATCTGGGGGCTGTGGCTGCATTTTTTGGGGTCCCTGATGACCCTAGATCTGAGTTAAATCACTATAAGTGGTCTCCCATCCTTGTACTGATCCTACATTCATGATTTGAATCTCTTTTGATCAATTTGGGCTTGTTTGGAAAGTTTTGGGGTTTGTTGACCCAAGTTGGGGGGTTGTGGACCTGTTTGGTGTTTTGTACCCTAATTTGAGTCTGATTGAACTTGCTTGCCCCATTTCCACTGGATTTGAAACCTATTGAGTCTTCTTGACCCTGTTTGTATCTATTTGAGTGAAATTTATCTTTTAGTTGGTTTCTTATCCTCCCTTATGCTTTTAGTTTTTCTTTTGTAGTGAAAGCTCAAGTGTTTTGGCTGTTGTTCAAAACCTTGTTTGCATTGTTTATGTGCATAACTGACTTTACCAAACCATACTTCTTCATAGTTCATTTGCTTCGTTTGGGTCTAAAAGTAGTTTTTGTACTCTTTTCCCAATGGTTGGCATGCTTACATCTATAAGAATTTGAAAGTCATACTTGGTAGCTTTTACTCTTTCATAAAGAGAAGCTGGAAGTTTCTTTGCTTTGCTTTGATAATAGGTTAGTTTTAGTTTTGTTTCTTACCTTTGAAATAATAAAGAATTTTGATTCATCTTCTGAATAGAGTACCTTGCAAGTGGCTTAAAAGATTTTAGAGTGCTTTGCATAAAAAAGAACAAGTTTTCTTTTGCATACCTATTCATTTGAGTAGCTGCATTCTTAGGTTTTGAGTTTAATTTTGTACATTTAGACTTTATTTTTACCTTTTTTGCATTCGAAAGATTAAAAATTGCATTTGCACATGCATTCTAGATCAGAATTTTAAGAATTGCATTGAAAAGAAAAAGATTTGTTTGGTGGTAAATATTTCATTTTCAGTACTCTATCTCTATTATAACCACTCTCACACACCCACTACCTTTTTTAGTAAGCAAGTAACCTTTAAAATGAACCCTAATAAAATGTAGTGACATTTTCTTTTCTAGGTTACACTACACCAACTAGTCTTGGTTAGGATCTTGGGTTTAAAACACCTTAAAACACCCAAGATCACACATTACGCAAAAATCGTAGTTCGACTATCACAGGTAAATCCATTTCACTCAAAGCTTGCCTGGGATCTATGCAGTAGGTCTTGTGAGATCAGATTGTTGGGAGTACTCCTCCTACTTTATGTTTCGAGCATATACTAGGATTGGACCGCGTATGGGGACTCTTTTGAGTTTCAGGCTCAGTTACCCTACCCACGCCTTCTGATTTGACCAGGGACTGTTCCCCCAGGAGTTTTCGGTGTTGTGGTATCCTTAGTATCTGAGTTTAGGTTCATACACAGGTGACAGCAGAGGGTATATCTGATGTACCTAAGACAGACGTGGGAGGAAATCCCTTGTAGGTCTTTGGGAGGGCGGTTGGGTGATTCCAGCGCTTGCACCCTTATTCATTGTATTGTGGACCCCGGGTAACTGTCTTTCTTCCTTAGTTGATTTGTTCTGGGCCCTCATCATCCCAGACTCTTCTCCGGAAGGCATCTATTTGCCTGGTTTGATTTACCTAGGACCTTTTTTAGTGGTGTGCTATTTGTGCTACTTGTTTTAGTTTTCCTTAGAGAACTTCTTGTTCATTTGAGTAGGAAACTATGTCTAGCATTCCGACGAGTGCCAATCAAGGTACCCCTGTTCCAGGGGATCCTTGTGCTCTTCCACTCATTGGAAACATTGGTGCTCCCTTAATGGCTACTCTGAATCTTCCTGGATTCACTATTGGGCTGCCAGTTTGGTTTTTTTCCACTCTGAATGCCTTGCATGCTCCTGACGCTTCTTTTGTGAGAACCTCAAATCAAGAGCATCAAAACCCTGTGCCTCCCTTTCCAGTAACATCTTCTCCTCCTCCTTCTACCTCATGTGGCGAAAGTAGCAATACTAGTAGCCAACGGTCTAAAAGGAATAGATGGAGGAAGAATAGGAAGAAGACGCCAAAACAAGGGGGCAACAACCCAGCCTCTGCAAGTCATGCTGGGGGCAAGCACCCTTCCTCTGCAAGTCATGCAGGGGGCATATACCTAGCCTCTAGAGGTCATGCTGGGAGAAAACTTTTAGTCACTGAAAATCATACTGAAATTTTGTCTTCAACCACTGTCAGTCATGTTGAGGACACATCATTGATCACTGCTAGTCATATTAATGACAAGTCACCAGATCAGCCATTGCAAGTCATGCTGAGGGAGTTGACATTGTCGACAAACCAAACAAACAGAAGCTTAAGTTCCCTTGTAAGTTTTGTGAGGGAGATCACCTTACTTACTTGTGCCCTGTACTTCCAGAAATGCAAAAAGTGTGGTCCTTAGTTCAAAAGTCTGATGCTTCTGAGCAACCAGCCTCTGTGAGTCATGCTGGGGGAAAGCTGTCAGCCAATGCTAGTCATGCTGAGAGTACTGACGTTGTAAAGGAGTCTAAACCTATAGGATGGAAACCAAATTTCCCTTGTAAAATTTGTAAGGGAGATCACCTTACTCACCGGTGCCCTGCCATTCCAGAGGCACGAACAGTGTGGTCCATGTCTGAAGGAACCTCTGTTCCTGAGTTGTCTATAGATTCCCTACAGTCAGATCAAACTTTGGTTGATAAATTGGTTGAACCAATGCAATCTTTGGTCGACCCCACTCTTCCTTTGGAGAGTGAAGTGATTGAATCGATGCAATCTTCGACCGATCCCATCAGTCCTTCAGAGATTGATTCACCTACTGCTGAAGTCTTCTGCATTACCAGTTTGGATGTTCCTGAAAAAGAGGGCACTTCATCTATGCCATGTGAACCCCTACCAAGCCTTAGGACCGTTTCCTTTGATTGGAATAGTCTAGCCAAACCTCGTCTTCCTTCTTCGACACCTTTACAGATAAAGGTTGATATCGGGAACCATACGGTTGATCGATGCATTGTTGATGAAGGTGCTTTTGTTAGTATCTTATCCACTTATGCTTGGAGAGATTTGGGTTTCCCTAATTTTATTCCAGCTGTTAATTGGCCGTTAACCTTCGATAAAAGACCTAGTGAACCGTTTGGATTCCTCCATCAGGCACCTGTTACTTTGGGTGGAAAAATAGTCTTAGTTGATTTTATGGTTTTAAAGGACCCTATGGACTTTGATATGATCCTCAGGCATGATTACGTTTATGCTATGCATGCTATGGTGTCTACGCTCTTTCGTGTGATGCATTTCCCTCATAACGAAAGCATCGTCACTATTGACCAACTTGCATTCGTTGATCCTCCTTATTACCCAACTGTAGACCAGTCTGATCCCTCGTCATTAGGCACTACTATGTCACATGGGAATGTTGTGGCATATTGTTCCTTGTGTTCAACTGCTACTGAGAAGAAGTCTCTGAGTTCATGCTTACCTTCTCGGGACTTGGTCCCAGCTTTTGACCAAATGACACCTCCATATGAATGTTTAGATATGTATTCTATCTGGTATTATATGCTTCCTTCCGATGAATTTTTCCTAGAGTCTATAGTACAGTCTACCATTCATTTGGATGTTGATCCGGTCACAGTCATGTCCAGCCCCGGTTTGACCTTAAAGTCTGATCTTCCTACTGTTGAGTCTTTGGACACTCCTATAGATCTGCAAATCGGTGTTCCTGCTGAGTTTCATTATGCTTCTAGAATTTTCAACTCCCGTGATGGTGAATTTGTTTTTGCAGATTCCATCATGTCCTTCAACTTTGATCTTCATCCTGAAGTTGATCTTGTTGATTGTAATTCCTCGGGCTTGGGTACCATAGAGTCCTCATTTGAAAACTCTATCTTTTTTATGCTTGTTGTTGATGATAGTGAAGTTGAAAGTATTTCTACCACAGTGACTTGTATCGGGTCTTTCTTTACATATGTTTTAGATATGATCTTGGTACTGATGTTTCTTAGAGACATGATTCTTAGCTGGATATATACTTGCTTACTGGTCCTTTTCGACACCTTGTGCGACCATGTCAAGTATATTCGGAACCTTGCATATAGGTTTAGGCTTCCTTTCTGTTATGTTGCATTTGAACCTTTTGCCATCTGAATTCGCCATAGGGTCGAACCTGTTGGATATTGGTGTGTTATCCATCTCTTTATGCATCATGCACAAGTCTGACAGCAGAGCCTACCTAACATGGGTCACCCTAGTCAGCACCATTATGCCATTCTGGTGCCCATGCTGAGTTTTTCTCATAGGCTCACGAGCCTTTTTAGATTTACCATGACTTTGAGAAGAAGCCTCATATATTTCTTCCTCATATATTTCTGGCCATCCCTAATAAGGCTCCCATCTTTGTGTTCAAATTGCATATGCATCTGTTATGATCCCACTTGCGCTAATGATCCTGAAGCCAACTTCCACACTTTTAGCTCGTTATATAAGCCTCCATCTCTAATCTCATTTCCGCTAATCCCTGTATCATTTTGCCTTCTCAATTTGACACCTTTTACCTGGAGGAGACACACCCTGAGTGTCCTTATCTTGCTCATGTTCCTTGCATTAGGCATAGCTTTGTTCCATGCGCTTAGAGCTAGTTTTGCATGTCCCTGACACTCGTCTCCTCCCATTTCGAGCATTCTTCTTTTACTTTGAGCTCGTTAAAAACAGTAAGGAAGTTACGAGCATTCTTTTTCCTTCACTTTGAGTTCGTTAAAAATAGTAAGTAGGTTTCGAGCATTCTTCTTTTACTCCGAGCTCGTTAAAAACAGTAAGGAGGCTATGAGAATTTCTTTCATCTTCCCTTCGAGCATTCTTCTTTTACTTAGATCTCGTTAAAAACAGTAAGTAGGTTACGAGCATTTCTTCCACCTTTCCTTCAAGCTCGTTAAAAATAGTAAGGAGGCTATGAGCATTTCTTTCATCTTCAATTCGAGCTCATTAAAAATAGCAAGGAAGTTGCAAGCATTTTTCTGTATCTCCTTTGAGCTCGTTAAAAATAGTAAGGAGGTCATGAGTTTACTTTTCCGGACTCGTTAAACCTTTACGGAAAAGATCCATATGGAGTTCTTTTAAGCCCTTTTCAGACTCCTTAAATAGGAAAAGTTTGTCAAGCATAGTTTTCTTTTCGGGCTCGTTAAAATAAATGAACCGACATCCACTTAGGTATAGAATTACCCCTTTTCCGGGCCCTGGTGGATAATTTACAGAAAAGGTATACTCTAGGTATACTCTTGTATGCGTTAGAAGAGTTCTTCTTCCATCATTTTACACTTTTTTGGGGAAGGAGACTAACTTTACGAAAAAGGACCCTTAGAGTCGTCTTTAGGGTTTTTAGACTCTCGAAATGTGAAAACACCAAGCGAGCACATACCAATCTGGGCTCGATATAAAATCCACGGATAGGTGTATAGAGGACTGTTTAAGTTTTTCAACTCTATAAGCAAGAAAACACCGCCAAGCACAGACCAATTCGGGCTCGATATAAAATCCACGGATAGGTGTATGGAGTTTTCTTCTAGGTTTTTCAGACTCCTTAAATATGAAAATACCATCGAGCATGCTTTAGTTCTTTGCTAAGCTCGTTAAAACATGAAAAAGGAAAGGGAAGGGAAGAATGTTAACATATCTTTCAATATGATGGCAGCGAGTCAACTATCTCCTTGAACAAAGCACCTGTTTTGAGTCTATCAAACAAGTTGGGTTCTAGTGTTGGCCTTAGGGTAAACTTGATCTTAGAGTTCTTACTCCTCTGGTTGGTTAGTCTTCCAATCATATGGAGAATTTGTTAATGTCTCCTACATTGCAGACTTGCATCGTGGTCCCTTTGTGTTCAAAGCTGCCTAAGTCACTCTTGTGTTGTGCTCACTATTCAAGGATATAACCTATGTCGGTCATTCTGCAGTTGCCTTGACCTCATGTATCGGCCATTCCTTGGTGTCAGTATGTTTCATCATGTGTTTAGTCCAACTCCAAATCAGGTCATACTTGTTGAGTGTCCCTCCTGTTGGATGATGGAGGATGCATTAAGGCCTCCCTTCAAACGGACTTCTTCCCATCGACTTCAACTCATTGTACTCTGGGAATGAAGTTTAGAGTTTCAGTTAGTACCTTGGGGATTGCAGTCATTAGTGGCAGTTTCCCTCGCTATTGGATAGATGGGAATACATCAATGTCTCCTATCCGATGGATTCTTCAAGTGTTCGACAGAAAGACCACTTATTTGCACTTGCTTGAATGTACTAGGTACCTTGGGTTCCTTTTTCATTATTGGTGGACACCCTTGCATTTGTTAACGGTATACATCAATGACCAGTAATCAAACAATACCTCCCATGTTCGACATCAACTCATTTATTCGCATGGATAGGTTTGTACCTTGGGTTGTTTTTGGATGAAGACCTTGGGATCCTCGATAGCATCACCTCATTTATGTTATCGCCCAAGCTGCCCAAGACTGAGCCACACTCTTTTTGGCTCTTGATGAGACATAGATCCATCTTGTTCTCTATGGCTATGTTCTCCGGTTTTGACATAGATCCACCTTGTATTTATGTGGCTATGTTTACACTTATGTTCCTCATGGATCCACGCTTGTATTTTAGTGGCCATGATATATGCATCAATATTTTGGATCATTATTGTATCCTCTTGGAGGTCATGTTCCACCATTTGAACATGAACAGTTACCCCAAGGATAAGTTTGTCTGACATTGCCTTTGCTTTTAGGTACTTCAATTGAGCCTATGATTCTTGGTTTCTCCGTTCCTCCATGATTCAACTCTTTGTTAGTTATAATATATTTCGGCCATCGTTTCACGCACTCCCTCTGACCTCATACATTAGGGGGCATCTGTTATAGCTTGAAATGACACCTCGCTGTCCGTGACGACACTTGCTTCCCTTGGTCGCATTACGACACTTCTTGAGATCAAGTTCAGTCACACAACAAGACATTTGTGGATGGAGTCGTCATTTGGGACACTAAAAATGGTTGAAATTACCTCATTCTTGACCCATTTGATGTATATGACCCTTAGGAACATTTTTCTAGACCAAACCATCTCCTGAAAATGAGCAAAAAAGCCTGTTTTTGGCCATTTTTTTAACATGAGCGCTGGTACACAGCCATGATAGTAGCGTGTATACCCTACTGAGCGCGACTCCACTATTGAAATAGTAGCGTGTGTACGTGACTTTGTCTACTATAGATTAGCGTACACCCTTGTTTTGGTCAAAATCTCGAAATTCAAGTAAGTTAAGTTGGTTGGGAAACCTCTTGAGCAGTTGTAACTTCTTTTCCTATTCCTCACTGACTATATGTTAAATTTTCTGAATTTACTTCAATATGATCTAGGATCTTAACTGAGAGAACAACATGTACAGCATATCTACAGCATATCAATCATGGAGACAATAATGCAAGCACACAAGAGACACAAAGATTTACTTGGGGAAAACCATAAAGGTGAAAAACCCCAATAACTTCCTCAGAGATAGATAGAGCAATGATACAACCAACCAAGAGATAGACATAACCTAGCAGCAGATCCTCCTCCTCCATAAGTGCGCCTCTCCTCCTTGAGAGCATGTGTGAGAAGTGAGTGAGTAAATAGAGTGCCTCCCGCACTCTATTTATACTTGACTTGACTTGCCTTTTTACCTAACTCATGTAGGCTCGAACTTAACCACATAACATAATCCTGAGTGGGCCGACCCCCAATAGGGTGGTCTAATAACCCTTTGACCCACATGACTTATACAGGGCCGACCCCAAACAAGGTGGTCTAATAACCCATCAAGTATAAGTTACGACACTTAATATAAATGACGACACTTCCTTATAGAGGAATAATACCATCTCTATAGGAATACAATATACATATATGTGAAATACATTCCGAAGTTACATATACATCAACACTATATAAGGAGGGTAGAAGGGCCATGTGAGAGGACTAAGCCGAATTACAAAGTTATGCTGGAGGAATGGAGACCCTCATTCCCCTCTCTTGTGATTTAGTTTTGGTAAACCCTAGCACAATTGCTTAGAGGATGGAATCCTTGGAGAACGGAAGTAGGAGACCTTGAATCTAGGTTTCATGAAGTGCCAAGCTTGAAGGAAGGTATAACTTTATGTACTTGCTTTCATTCATCAATAAAGATCAGACGTTCTTCGCTTTCCAAATATGATCCATTAATGTGTCTTAGATTTGATTATTGTTTGATTATAGTTTGTTGTCTCTTTATATTATGGATATCAGTCTTATATATGTAGTCAAATGTGTTTGAGAAGGGTATTAAATTGTTTTGCAGGTCTGGGCATTGCGACACTGGATAAGTATTGAATAGCGAGGGAGGAAAAAGCTAGGATCAACCTTCTGAATGAGGTGCCTACATCTCTAAACCCTAATCTCTTCATTTATTTGTTTTACTTGCAGAATGCTTGTAAGTCAATCTTTATCACCGTAAGTTGGTAGTTTCTCCCCTGAACTATAGGTGCATTTTCCCCACAACATCAATGTGTAAATTTAAATAAAAAATAGTAACCTCCCTATAATCAATGTGCCATGTGTCACCATATGATTGCTCCACGTGTCACCCTAGGGTACTAGATAAGAAAATGTTAACAACAAAATTTATAGACATTTTGCTTTAAAGACTTTGCTGGCAAGTGGAAATATTCTAGGAGAAAGAGCGGTGTATCTTTCTCTGCTCTTTCTCCAAGGTGTTCTATTGTTACAATTCCCATCTAAATGAAGGGTCGGCCGACCCTTCTTATTCCCAATATTTTTTCCATAATAGTTCGACACTTCAATATTGGTCGGTAGATGATCCTTCTTGTGTTGTCCATTATGGCTATGGATTAATTGCTCGATAAAGGTTTTGACAATTAACTACCAACAGAAGGGGCGACCGATCCTTCTTGTATAAAGAAAGAAGTTGGGAGAAACAAATTTTATAGTTAACAACATTTATAGCCATTTTGCTATAAAGACTTTGCTGGCAAGTGGAAATATTGTCAAAGAAAGAGAGTCCGCTCCTTCTCCAAGGTGTTCTATTGTTACAATTCCCTCCTAAATGAACGGTCGGCAGACCCTTCTTATTCCCAATATTCTTTTCATAGTAGTTCAATGTTACAAGAAGGGTCGGTTGGTCCTTCTAGTATTATCGATTATGGATATATCTGAATTGATGGATAAAGGTATTGACAATTAACTCGGAAAGGAAGGGTTGGGAGATCCTTCTTGTCATAAAACACAAGTAGGGACAAACCATTTTTATATGATATAACTTCCAAGGTGTTCTATTTCTACAATTCCCTTGTAATTGAAGGGTCGTTCGACACTTCTTATTTCCCATATTATATTTATAATAGTTCCCGCAAAGAAGGATCGTTCGACACTTCTTATTACCCATATTATATTTATAATAGTTCCCTCCAAGAAGGGTCGGTCGACCCTTCTTATTAGCAACATTTTTTTCAAAATATTTTGACATTGCAAGAAGGGTCGGTCGCTCCTTCTTGTGTTCTCCATTATGGATATCACTGAATTATTGGATAAAGGTTTTCACAGTTTACTACGAAAAGAATAAGTGGCTGATCCTTCTTGTCAGAAAATGGAAGTCGGGACAAACTATTTTTATATGTTATAACTTCCAAGGTGTTCTATTTTATAATTCCCTCAAAATTGAAGGGTTAGCCGACCCTTCTTAAGTTGGCCATTAAGGGGTAGCTGATCCTTCATGTCGAAAAAAGGAAATCGAGATGAACAAATTTTTTTTATGTTATAACTTAGCCGATTGACTTATTATTCAAACAATGACTGAAATTTTAGACATTGATTTTTTCACAGAGAAAGGAAGGAAATTTACAGACTGTGAGTACTGGAAATAACAATTAACAGAGAAAGGAAGGAAATTTATAGAAGTGTTGGTTATAAACATAAATAATTTGACATTGAAGCACCGCCGAATTCCATGCAAAAATCATTCTCTATGAATACATTAATACTAAGGAATCTAGCTGTTAGTTTCAGTTATTGTAATGCCCCTCAAAGGGATTTCATTGATTACATAGTCCCATAACAACAATTATCCATCAACTAATTGCAAAGCCAAGCATTTCTCATAATACAACAAAAAGACAGAGAACAAAGGCAGTAAAGAAAATTGGCATTGCTATCCGGAATATTTTAGTTTGCTGCAATAGGAACCCAAAATAAGTAATGGTAGAAGACTCAAGAAGTCTTCTATTTCTCGTAGGTTCACTAACTTACAAGACTAACTGACTTGACAAGTGGTGATCCACATGACGGTTTGACATGTTCTATGAATTCGTTGAATGGAGGACCTAGTTGGGCGATCGACCTAACCTCCTCCAACATCTCCTCCATGAACAATGACTTTGTTAGCCTCGAAGAAATAAAAAAATAACTGGAGTTGGATGAAGAGCGCGTTGATGACTGTGAGTTGGTCATGTCTAGAAACGTGTCTGGAGGCACATAGATGATGAACTACAAGCTGACCCCCGATACAAGCAACACATTCATGCCTTCCCAAACACAACATAATGCTAATTAAAATTTAACAGTGATTGAAACGACGGTTTGACATGATCTCTGAAGTAGTCGAATGGAGGACTTAGTCAAAATATTCTTGCAAATACTGGTAAGCTCTCCAAGAGTCGTCAACAAACTTTGATATAGAATGCTATGTAAATTGAGATTTTGATTCAACTACTCGCACAATTTCTCACCTTCTCGAGGACCGAAGCCTTCTGGTACTAAAAAAACCTTCGACGACTGCTGCAAGCCTAATGTTGATGACCGCAATAGTGCATGTTGTCTTAGAGAAAGCAAAGTACTACAACTTCTGCTGCTTCTTCTCACTATGTCCCATCCTCATTACATAGAAATCAGTTATTGAAAGAAGAGTGATGGAAAGAATATGGACGAAAACGTGATTGGTGCCAAGGAACATAATGAGAAATCCATGTATTGGAACTTTGAGAGTGCTCGAAATGCCCATATATCATGGTGTATTGGGACTTCGAGAGTGCTCGAAGCCTTCTACTTGACGCAGTTAGAAGAAGCTGAAAGCATGGTATGGTACTAAAACAACATTCGAAGACTACTGATGGGATTTCCCTCCAATCATATCCCTTCATGTCTACTTTTAATACCCGAATATTAGAAAGCAGATAGCCTAGATGCGGTGGTATTGCATCTCTCTCGAATACCTGCATAGCAAACAAATAACTCTTTATCACGCTTCCGTAAAAAGAAACCATTTCCAATGTAACGTCCCAGTTATTGACCCCATTACATTCAAATGTAATTGATGTAATATTGTTATGAAATCATGGTGAGGAGCTCAAGGCCAAGGCCCCGCCATCGATTTAGTGATGCATATGGTTTGCATGCTAGCAATGCACATTGGAAATTCAAATATCATGTAATATGCATTTTAATAAAAATACCCACAACTAGCTGAGCAATGCAACAAAGAGATGGGGGAATGATTTCACAAGGAATTGGGAGGGAAAACATTCAAACCCTTGAGCCAATCAAGTCAAGCCAAGTGTCAATGGGAGAACCCATCAAACCCTCAACTACCCATGTTGACTTTTGTACCCAACCATTGATTTCTCCCAAGAGTTGGTTGAGGTAGTAAATGCCTTGGGAATGGAGAGGTATGGCTGTCCAAATTCGGGTATGGGCAAGCCACCCTTCATGGAAAAATGTGTTGGTCTCCTTGGGAAAGAAAAGAGCCCCGAAATTGCTCTCTAAGCCATTATCCATGATCATTCTCCCTCCCTCATGAGTTTTAGAGCTACCTGGGCGTTTTCTAGGCATGTTGCAGCATTTCTTCTTTTTCCCCAGTAGAGAAGGGCGTTTTCTGTGTGGTATACCAATGGGGAAGAAGGGAAATCGAATGTGGGGTTCAATAGAGACCGTTTTGGGCTGTTGAA
Organism: Larix kaempferi; assembly: GCA_027924585.1. Lineage (NCBI taxonomy): Eukaryota > Viridiplantae > Streptophyta > Pinopsida > Pinales > Pinaceae > Larix > Larix kaempferi. The sequence goes on along the minus strand of BSBM01001446.1, from coordinate 1,624,828 downwards.
GGCTGAGATATTGGGGAAGAAATCGTTTTTCCTCCCTGTGGTTGTTTGCCCCATCCCACAATCCGTTTTTGGTTGGAAACGTTTTTTAGAAAACCCATGGCCATCTTATTGGTAAATCCTACTGTCTAAATGTGTATCCCTGCCCTGTTTGTGCATGCTGGGTGAGAGGAGAGTATGTTGGGTATGGGTTATGGGTACCCATAGCTTTGGCTTGAGCTTGAGAATAAGCATCCATTGTTCAAGTGTATCCTGATAAACCCAATTGGACTAGCTTGGCTGTGATGAAATGGTTAATGGGCTGTGTGTGAGCTAGAATGTTCCCTTTCCTTGTGAGAATCATGCCCATCTCGGGGGTGGCCTTCGGACGGACTCAGTATAAGCTGTCGAAGAGCCTATTGCTGGGTGGAACGTTGCAGCAACATAGCTAGTTGCTTGGGTAGTTGAAAAATGAAGATAAGTGTTTTTATGCCTGTATATTTACTTCTGCACTATATTAATTCAATAACTGTTGATATGCTGTATGCATGAGTGATGTGTGTGGATGTTATTTTAATTCCGCTGTGCATAGTTGAATTGTTTTACATCTGCACATTCATATTTTTATTTATATGAATCTAACTAATGGGCTGAGATCATGTGAAAGCCCTGAATTTGGCATCATGTACCCTGCCTTGCCATGATTGAATGGGTGGGTACGTGACATCCAACAAATGCAAAAATAATCATTTTATTGCAGCCATGGTAGTGCGTGAGCACACATATCATCATGCACAATAAAAACAGAGAAACTATTCCTAAATTGCCAAGTGCACCATAACAGGGTATGGTCAGACAGTTTGTCTAGGCAGCCCGCTTATACGGGTTATCCCTAGACAGTGTTAATCTCCCTAGATAGTTGGTTTAGGAAGCTCGCTTAGATAGTCGGTCTGGGAAGCCCGCTTAGATAGTTGGTCTTGGCATCCCGCTTAGATGGGCTAGCTCCTAACACCGTAGTTAGTGGAAGCAAAGGAATTCAACCAATGAAATATACTTTGCAAATGATAAGAAAATACTTAAATTAGACGTGTGTATAATAATGACCACAAAAATTCATTCTTACAGAGAAAAACCTTTTGCGGATATGTAGTCCTTCAAGGTTATGAACTTGCTCCAATAAGTTGAGAAGAGGAAGAGGCTTTGAAAAATGGTGCATTATCTCCACAAATCTCTCTGTAGAAAAATGGTGCATTATGGATGAATTCCAATTCGAATGAACTGCCAATCCACTAAAATTACTTCCACATTCCATTTTCAGGTTGTGAAACAGTACCCTGTTGACTCTTACACCATTTTCATGAATTGAAACAAGGGTAAGAAGAAGCCGACAACATGATTTGGAGGCACATATATTCGAATATACTTCCTGGACATGACAGTATTGCATATCTCTCGAGTACCTGAATAGCAAACAAGTAATTGTTTATCACGCTGATGGAAAAAGAAACCATTTCCAACAAATGCAATGTAATCGTTTAGTGCAGCCAGGGTAGTGCGAGATCACACATATCATCATGCACAATAAAAATAGAGAAACTATTCATGAATTGAAACAAGAGTAAGAAGAAGCCGACAGCCTGGTCTGGTACTAAAACAACATTCCATGACTGGTGCAAGTGTTGACGACCGTAACAACACATGTTTTCTTAGAGAAGAAATCCTCCAAGACTGCTAATATCCCTATGTCTCCTCCTCATTGCATATCCAATAACATAATGACAAATCCATGTATTGGGACTTAGACAATGCTAATCTCCCTAATATGTCCCCATATCAGTTTGTTGTGATATGGGGCATGGTTAACCTATATATAGTGAGTGGCCACTGTGTTGATGGATTGAATGGGATGGGAGTCTGGGACAGATGGGGAATGGTAATTATCACAGTATGGCAGAATCATGGTGGTCATAGATATCATCTGTAGCGAGTATAGATTTTGCTCGAGTAATTGTACACCTATCACTCCAATTTGACTACAGATATTGTTGGAGTAACCGTAATCATACACGTATCACTCCAATCCAACGGCCAACATGCATGCTTCCAGTGCATTAAATGGCCTACAGTAAGATGATTAATATTCGTCGTAAAATCACTCGTGTGAATAATCTCATCATGCTTCAATCCACATTATGTTTATGTCTTTTCGCCAACAAAGTCCTGGATGGGGAATGGTAATTATCACAGTATGGCGGTCATAAATTCCTTACACCATCTTCATCTCAACCATAAATTCCTTACACTTTTCCTCAGCAATTCAACCATAAATTCCTTACACCATCTTCATCTCCAACTGTAACTTCTCATTTCTCCACAAACTGCAATCTATACTTCTCATAGTAAGCTCAGTATACTCAATGTGTCAAATTAAATAAAAAATAGTAACCTCCCTATATTCAATGTGCCAAATCAAATATGCCATGTGTCACAATATGATCATTCCACGTATCACCCTAGGATACTAGCTGTCAACATTTTAACAACAAAATTCATAGACGTTTTTCTTTAAAGACTTTGTTGGTAAGTGGAAATATTCTCAGAGAAAGAGCAGTCACTCTTTCTTCGCTCTTTCTCTAAGGTGTTCTATTGTTACAATTCCCTCTAAATGAAGGGTCGACTGCCCCTTCTTATTCCCAATATTATTTTCATAGTAGTTCTCCGTTGCAAGAAGGGTCGGTCGTTCCTTCTAGTGTTCTCCCTTATGGCTATGGACTAATTGCTCAATGAAGGTTTTGACAATTAACTATGAAAAGAAGGGGCGATCGATCCTTCTTGTCTTAAAACGAAAGTCGGGAAAAACCATTTTTATATGATATACCGTCCAAGGTATTCTATTTTTACAATTCCCTCCTAATTGAAGGGTCAGCCACACCTTCTTATTTCCAATATTATTTTCATAATAGTTCAACCCTGCAAGAAGGATCGGTTGACCCTTCTTATTGCCAATATTATTTTCATAATATTTCGACACTGCAAGAAGGGTCGGTCGATCCTTCTTGTGTTCTCCATTATGGCTAAAGCTGAATTACTGGATAAAGGTTTTGACAATTAACTACTAAAATAAGGGGCAGCCGATCCTTCTTGTTGTAAAATGAAAGTGGGAACAAACCATTTTTATATGATATAACTTCCAAGGTCTTCTATTTTTACAATTCCCTTAGTCAATCCTTCTTGTTTTCTCCAATATGGATAAAGATGAATTGCTGGATAAATGTTTTCACAATTAACTACGAAAAGAAGGGGTGGCTGATCATTCTTGCCAATATTTCCACTTTCACAACTTGATTTTGCAGTTTTGAAAGGTTTGCGGATGTAGAAATATTCTTCAATAATTGTTGTCTTCTACATCCCCAACCCTTCTTTTCCTTCCCACATGTTTACGTTTTAACCGTCAATTTGTCTTGATCCTGTGGATGATATTACACTGGGTGATTAGCTTGCCCATTTTGTTTGTTGGTGTTAGCACTAGCTTTGTGGACTGAGCAAAATAGAATGGAGGTTCAATTTTTAAAAAAGAATGGACAAAGCCTTGGTGGTTTGACCAAAATAGAATCATCTTGGTGAGGTGTTTTAGACAGACGTGTGAGATCTAACCCACAAGCATCTTAAGGAGCAGATCAACATCCAATGGAGTAGATCGATGGTCAGGAATTACTTCTCCAATACGACATACGCGGAGGAAACAAATTTTTGGATCTGCGAACTTTTGGTAGAGGTTCGTAGGTTTGGATGATGCAGATGTGACTAGACCGAGATCTATGGCGGAGGTTTTGTTCATGGATCTAACTTGCACGAAACATCAACACAATCCAAATCCGTGAAGTTGGTAAAATTCACACCATTTGATGGCCAGGATTCATGCAAGATCCATATCAACGGTGGGTGACTTCCCATAATTTTAACTAGTAGAAAAGGTGACATGTGGCGGGATTCAAGGTCACCAAGGATCATAGAAAATAGACGCCCAGGGAGGCTTCCACTCGCCTGTAGCGGTGATAGAAAAGGATAAATAATATAAAAAAACTCGCCTGCATGGAGAGCTGGATTCTATCTATCTTATTTTGCATCGGAAGGAGACAAGAGCAAACTATGCAGAAGAAGACTGACACTCTGATTGATGTAGAGATTGTCCTCCTCTTTTGTTAATTGATCAAATAAAAAAGAGTAACCTCCCTATTAATACTCAATGTGCTTAAATATGCCACATGTCATAATATGATCATTCCAAATGTCACTCTAGGATAATAGATATCAACATTTTAACAACAAAATTTATAGATGTTTGTCTTTAAAGACTTTTCTGGCAAGTGGAAATATTCTCAGAGAAAGAGTGGCCGCTCTTTGTCCAAGGTGTTCTATTGTTACAATTCCCTTGTAAATGAAGGTCTGGCCGACCCTTCTTATTCCCAATATTCTTTTCATAATAGTTCGGCATTGCAAGAAGGGTCGGTCGGTGCTTCTCGTATTATCCATTAAGTCTATATCTAAATTGATGGATAAATGTTTGACAGTTAACTACGAAAATAAGGGGCAGTAGATCCTTCTTGTCGTAAAATGGAATTATTGACAAACCATTTTTTATGATATAACTTCCAAGGTGTTCTATTTTTACAATTCATTCGTAATTGAAGGGTCAGACGATGCTTCTTATTTCCCATATTATTTTTATACTAGTTCGACGCTGCAAGAAGTGTCAGTCGACTGTTCTTATTACCAAAATTCTTTTCATAATATTTCAACACTGCAAGAAGGGTCGGTCGATCCTTATTTTGTTCTCCATTATGGATATAGCTGAGTTGTTGGATAAACATTTCAACAGTTAACTACGAAAAGAAAGTGTGGATGATCCTTCGAAAAACAGAAGACGGGACAACCTATTTTTATCGGTTATAACTTTCAAATTGTTCTATTTTTATAATTCCCTCAAAATTGAAGGGTCGACCGACCGTTCTTTTTTTTGTAAGTAAGCAGAGCCAGAAATTCTATAAATATGGTATAAAAAGGTACAAAAATGGTACAAAGTTACAAACAGAGTGATCTAAAATCTCACTCAATCCCTTCCCGAGTTGGGAAAATCGGGCGCCCATAGATCAACTTAACAACTTAACCAGATAGTATGACATGGATCATCTTAGCAACTGCACTAGATAGCATGACACGGATCATTTTAACAACTACACTACATAGCATGACACAGGTCATCTTCAAAAATGAGAACACAAAACCTCTCGGAACAAAACAGCCTAGCAGCAAAGAAAGGGAACAAGTTGTTAGCTTAATTGAGAACAACAGTTTGAACAGGAAGAAAACCAACAACTAGTACTGCCATCAAAATATAACCGCAGACATAGGGCAAAGAGAGAAAAAGCCATCCTGATCAACGTGTGGTTCTCGGCGCCCGACTCCGGGCCTCCTGCGGGTCATGGATGCTGAGTGCTTCCACTAAGGTCTCCAAAGTGCACATACTCTCCATTTCGTTCTGCTGATTCACTTTCATTCGCTCGATAATATCTTTAATGTCTTTGACAATTTTCTCTCACGCCTGGATTTCGCGGGCCAGAACAATTTTGCCCGCCCATAATGGGTTGGTTACAATCTAACTGCCTTGCTTCTCCTCGAGCTCCTGCTACAACAATATTTCCAAATGAGAAATATGGGACTCAGTAGCCATAGGAGTTTCCTGCTACCAGTTGAAATCCAGATGGTGGTCATCCACCAAGACGCTCACCTAGTTGGACGAGCCTTCACCGCTTTGCCTGCAACTCTCCCTGGAGGTTCATTTAGATCCATGACGATTGCAAAGATGCATGCGAGGGGCCATAATGCTTCAGAAGATGGTTCCATATGGAAGAGAAAAACTTCCATTTATCTAAAACTATTTAATCCATAAATGGAGCAAACACAACATGCCTTTTCTCTGGGTAGGGCAAGCTACTTTCTCAATTCGGACCTGCCTGCATCGGTTTGTCATTTTGGATTTATAATCCATAAGCCTGCCAATAGATATGGTCATCCTACCAGGCCTTGATTTGCGATTAATGAAAATGATAACCGTTCCATCCCTTCCCGAAGACAAGCATGTGAGGCCTCGCATGCTTGGTAAGCCTTCGAGTCCAGGCCTGGAATTTCAAATTCTCACTGCCTGTCAAGTCAAAATTTAATGGCGATTACTAATTTTCATTGCCTATTATTTTTACATTTGATTAAACTTTATAAAGTGTTAATTTTTTTTTTGTTATATTCAAATATTACTTATATATGTGCAATTTGTTTTGCCATTTTAGTCTAAAATCAACCTAAGATCCACAAAATTCATGCTTTACAGACTTATATTATCTTGTGCAGAGTACAAGTTCAAAAATATAGTCGCCTCATGCATTAGTTATTCTGCTTCAATGAGCAATTAATTGACCTCCACCATTAACAATGCTCCACTAATGAATACCAACTAGTATTCACCCTTCCCGCCTACTACTCTGACACTCTACCACGTAATTACTATGTACGTTGGCTGCAGCATTTAATTGTTATATAGAATTGAATTAAACACATGTAAAGCTGGAAACATGGCATACTAAAATATAATGCAAAAAAGGCATCGTCTTGGAAAAGGATGACCACATAAAGGCTGACAGCATACAGCTTAAAGGCTGACAGCATGCACCATCTTTTTGAAGAAGATAAGATCAACTAGATTGCAAGTCTTCTAGTCAAGATTTGCAGCAAAAGATACGACTTGGAAAAGAATATGGAGAGGATTTAGGGCTATGATTCTTTTGGTCCCTTAGGCTGATCAGCCTCATGGACATTATTAAAATATTTCGTTCATTCATTCTTCTAGCCACGTGATCGCATGAACCTTCTGGCATGCCTGCTTTGAAGGCTAAACGTGCTTCAACACCATTGTTAGCCAACTCATCTCCAGTTATTGTTAGTTTTTCAGAATTTTCAATCTGATATAAGATCTTAATTGAGATAATAACATGTACAAGATATCTACAACATATCTAAAACATATCAATCATGGACACAATAATGCAAACACACAAGAGACATAGAGTTTCACTGGGGAAAACCAAGAAGGTGAAAAACCCCACAACTTCCTCAGAGATAGAAATAGCAATGATACAACCAAAGTAGAAGAGATAGTATTCTCCTAGCAGTTGATCCTCTTCCTCACATGTGCTCCACTTTCCGAGTGATGGAAGAGTGAGTAATGAGTGATTAAATAGAGATCTCCCGATCTCTATTTATACTTGTCCTGTCTTTCCCAATAAACCAGTGGGGACTATTTGTCTAGCTTAGCCTAATAGCCCATGGTTACATTAATCTAGGCCGACCCCACACTTAGTGGTCTAATAACCCATTTACCCACATGACTCATACAAGGCCGACCCCATCAAGGTGGTCTAATAACCCATCAAGTATAAGTTACGACACTTACAATATAAATGACGACACTTCCATATGGAGGAATAATAACATCTCTATATGAATACAAACACTTCCATATAGAGGAATAATAACATCTCTATAGGAATACAGTATACATGGGTAAAATACATTCCGAAGTTACATATACATCAACACTCCCTCTTAACTAGGAAGGTATTTCTTGACACAGATCTACTAGCACAAGTCTTCTTCTCTAGATCATCATCAGTGAATCATCGTCCTTGAGTCATCGTCACTGCTGCTGCTATCTCAATCAATCTCCTATCTACTCGTCATAGGAAGTTCTACAGAGCCAATGCTTTTTCATACTGTATGTAAGCCCACCACCTATAGGTCTTCATCATCATTGGCCATACTGTGGAATCCTCATAACTTATTATGTGTGTCACAATTCCTCGAAAGAGTATCCCAAGACCATTTATGTGCCGAAGCATGACCGGAAAGATATCCCAGATCCACTTACATGTGACTATCACAAAACATTAAAAGAGTGTCTTGACTAGAAAGAACCCTAAAGAGCATCCGAGGCCTTTTACGTGACTAGCACAACCTATCTAGATCTCTAGGACGTATTACATGTGACCCCTCACCACAATGCCTTGAAAGAGCATCCCATGACTTAGTACGGGCACACATCCCAACCTATCGGATCTCCCAAGTCTACTTACACACCATAGGACAATGCCTCGAAAGAGCATCCCAGGCTATTACGAGCACACAGCTCTACCTGTTAGATATCCCAGGTCTACTTATATGTCCTCCCAGAGCAATGCCTCGAAAGAGAATCCCAGGCTGTTACGAGCACACAACTCTACCTGTCAGATCTCCCAGGTCTACTTATATGCTCATCCACACAACCTGTTCACGGCCACAGAGTACCAACTTGATACTCACCATACATCATCACTGCATTGTCTTGATGCATGTCATATGGAGCAACATCCTGAAGCTCATTATCCATGATCAACCTGATCATATAATGCATCCACCTGATGCATACCAAGTATCTACCTGATACATATCATCATACATTATCCACCTGATCATACAATGTATCCACCTAATAGATACACGAATACATGATCCATCTGATCATACAATGTATCCACCTGATATATATCAAAATACATGATCTACCTGATCATACAACGTATCCACCTGATACATATACATATACATGGTCCAAGCATCCAACATGATGCATATACATATACATGATCCAACTGATCATAACAAACATCCAACATGATGCATATACATATACATGATCCAATTGATCATAACAAGCATCCAACATGATGCATATACAGAGCAGTAACTAGAGCATAGTCCTGATGCTCATCATCTAACACTTACATCCATAGCCATGGGAAGGATCCTCCTCTCCCCATGCTTGGAATGGCTCTTGCAAATGTGTCCATCACTTCTTCTTCGAAGTATCTTCAATCTAAAGAGCACCAAGCCTCTCTCTGAAGTACTCAAACTTCACTTTGGCTAGTGGTTTCATCAACACATCTACAACCTACTCATCCGTTGCAACATATAGGAGCTTCGTGACTCTTCTCTGCACCATATCCCTAATTTAGTGATATTTGATCTCAATGTGTTTCGACCAGTTGTGGAACACTGGTTTCTCAGACAGCTTCACACATCTCTCGTTGTCACAAAAGCTCCCAGTAGCATCCAACGGGAGATCAAATAACTCAGACAGTAGCTTCCTCAGCCATACTACCTCACAACTAGCCGAACAAGCTGCGATATACTTTACTTCGGCTGTACTTAGTGCTACGCAAGACTGCTTCCTGCTAAACCAAGAGATCACACCTGATCCCATACTGAAGCAGCACCCAGAAGTGCTCTTCCTATCTACAGCATTGCCTGCCCAGTCAGAATCAACATAACCCTGCAGGTTAAACATTTGATTTGCATCATACTTGAGCCCATAATCAATTTGTACCCTTCAGGTACCTCAGAATATGCTTTTACAACAACCAGGTGAACACCTCTTAGATCCGTCAGGAATTGGCACAATGTATTCATCGCAAAGAAAATATCTGGTCTCGTGTTCACTAGGTACATCAAGGACCCAATCATCTGATGATACATAGTGACATCAACTGGATCAGATGGAGCATCACACAGAAGCTTCAGGTTCGATGCCATAGGTGTGGCCATGGCCTTACAGTCCATCATCCCAAACCTCTTTCAGGATATCTATTGCATAATTCCCTTGTCCAAAGAAGATTCCATCTGCACTTTGCCACACCTCCATGCCTAGAAAATAGTGCATCATCCCCAAGTCCTTCATCTCGAACTCGGCAGCAAGATTCCTCTTCGTATTGGCAATCAATCTATCCTAACTTGTTACAAAAAAGTCATCCACATATAATAGTAGTATCACTGGATTTCCTTCCTCAACCTTGTAATAAAGGTTGGAATCCGCTTTACTCTTGGTAAAGCCCAAACTGGATAGGAAGCCATCTATCCTACCATACCAGGTCCTAGGTGCCTGTTTCAAACCATACAGAGCTTTCTTCAGTTTGCACACATGTGACTCTTAGTCATGTGTCTCAAACCCAAGTGGCTGCTCCACATACACTTCCTCTTCAACTACACCGTTCAAGAAGGTTGTCTTGACATCCATCTAGTGTACCTTCCATTTCATCAGTGCAGCCAGAGCAAGTATTGATCCAATGGAAGTGTATCTAGCTACAGGTGCAAAAGTCTCTTCATAGTCAATTCCTTTTTTTCTAGGATAAGCCACGAGCTACAACCTCTCTTTGTATTTATCCATGCTACCATCTACAGCATGCTTGATCTTATAGATCCACTTGGAAGTCACAACAAACTTCCCTTCAGGTCTTGGGACCACATCCCAAACATGATCGATTGGTACTTCTCGACCATGGCATCCTTTTACTGTATCCCGTATCCTGGGAACTTCATATTCTTCAATATCTTCAATAGATAGTTTGAACTTCGTTGCTGGAATAGATGTTGTAGTGCTTCTTTTGTAAGTGATTGTATACAATCTTTCCTACAAAGGAAGTTAAATTGCATGATTAGAAACATCTCATAGTTTTCAGAACAAATTCTTAAACATAAAGAAATATGTCATACAATCATGGAATTATTTTATCCAATGCTTCAATACAACATTTATCCATATCCCGTAACTTTCTAGATGCTTTCCAATCTCTAACAGAACATTTGTTAAGAGTGTGCACAACTCCCAACATGTCAGCAAAGAGGTTTCATTCTAGATAAGTAGCAATGGAATGTTGTACAGTGCCATAGGCCACTTACCCATCACATGCATATTAGTAGTATACTGTTCATTAATGCAATTATTCTAATATGTGTAATACACACCCTAAGTCTAGGAACATAGGCATATACATCATTGAACAATATTATTTAAACAAACAAGTATGCAAGAAATGACAATTCAAATATTTATCTTTGTTTGGTTGTAGGGTGTGTTGACACCATGTCTGAGAAAACCTAAGTCTTAAAAAGTTTTGCTAAAATTTCCTAAAGGAGAAGAAATCACCACAAAAGGGTTGAATAAAGGTTTGCAATACAAAAACATAAAAGAAAAAACCCACATTTACAAAGTCCGAAAGCAAATTTAGGAAAGGATTAAATCCCGACCAAGTTTCACCGAGGGAGATGATAGAGATCAAGATCTATGGCTAATATCACTCCCCGCATCGCCAAAGTGATCGTCGGCAAATAGTTGTGGGCGGTAGCGGAATCAATACCATTGGGGCACGTGTCTGAACCTCATTCCTCCGCATATGTGATATGGTGGTATCGGAAACCACCATAGCGTAGGGAGGAACCACCAAATATGGAAACATGGCGGGGCTATATTACGTGGCAAGGTGGGACCAGACACGTGGCGGGTGGAGAAAACTCAGCAGGGCCATAGCACATGGCGTTATACTTTGTAGCAATCGGAGGGCCGATATAAACCTTAATCAAATCAATAGCCATTGTTTCATTCGCGTCTAGGAAGGTGCACATTGGATATGAGGAAGAGCGGTCACGGAGAATAAACCACTCTAACAGGTGTCAGCAGGTGATTGATCCACGCAGGAAATAAACCGGAGAAGAAAACAACTTTTTGATCGCGGATTCCACCAAATGGAATAAAGGGAGATGAGATCTGATGGCCCAAAACAAAGTCTCGATATCAACGGTCAGATATGAACCGCATTCATAAAGGTGCAAAGAAGTTAATTTAAAAGACTTATATAAAACAAAATGGGCTCCACATAACGGCATTCTACATGTGTCGCTATCCTAGAGAGCTCTGAAGACTGGTGGAGGTCTGCGATTGCGACAGAAGGTGAAAGGTGGGTACATACAGGTAGGGTCTGGTGACCTGTCCTACTTTTTAAATAGAATTTTGTTTAAAGAAACGTTTTAATGAAGACTGTGCACGATATAGACGTTTTTAAATCAAAAGAAGCCCTAGAGGATAGAGACGAAGACGTCTACAATACCCTAATTAGGTTACTAGTCTCTGATATAAAAATTAGGTTGTCTGAATTGTTAAAGGAAGGGACAGACCCCCACAGAGTTCACCAGTCGTCTTTGATAGCCTTTTTCCCCGAACAAATCCCTTTTTTCCCAGAATTCATATCATGGTGTGTCGAAAATTACTCTCGGGAAGAAAAAGTCGTTCTAAACAGCCAAAAAACCCGAGTCATTTGCGAAATAAAGCCAACAGAGTTAATTAAAGCCCTAGAAGTAGATTGTTCCCAAACCCTTGACCCTGAGGTTTTTTCTGAAGTCTCTATTATTGAAAATTATCATCGTGTTTCTCAAAATGATAGGGAAATATTTTTGTCATCATGTCTCAAGCCAGAGACCAGCATTTCGGAGGTCCCATACCCTATAGATATCAATCTTTTTAATGAAAATACCCAGTTAGTTTTGACATTATTGGCCTTAGTTCTAGGTTTGGATACGGATTTGTATGTAACCGAGTTTCAATTGAGTCTGTTGTACAAAATGAGCACAGTCCAGTTAGGGATTGATGAAAATCAAATCCCTTGACTTAATTTTGAAGCATTCCTAACAGAAAAGATTCATGACCAGATGGTCAATTTTCCCACTCTCAGACATTTCAGGTTTCAGGCCTTTTTGATGAAAATGATTATGATAGCCAATGAAGAAGAGTTGCAGTTCCCAGAAATCATTTTCATGACTTTACTAGAAAATAACATGTTCAATTACATCAATTACATGCTCTCAGAGATTTATAGAATGATTTTTGGAAAAAATCTGCCTAGAGTACTACCGGAAATGCAGGCATCCATGCAATTGAGTATAGAATACGCAACAGGAGATTGGTTTGTGTCGAAAGATAGTACAGTAATCAAATTATATGGGTTCAGACATAAACCCTATGTGTTACCAGCTTTTCTTACTTTAAGGGTTTTTGCCTTGGAATTCTTAAGACAAAAGTTGATTGTGGAAGATAACAATTTTTTGGTTCACAGACAAGCAACAGACATTAAATACCCATTCACATTTGGTCCGTTCACAATAAAGAATAAGAATGTTGTTGTGTATATAGAGAAGTTGTTGAAGGATATGAATTTTGAGTCAGATACGGCTATGGAGTATGACCTGTTAAACATCATATCAAAACGAAGAATGGAGCATCGTATCAAGGCCCTGAACCATCAGATTGTTGAAGGAATGTCGAACATAGCCAATTGGCTAGAATATAAAGAAGAAACCATTCCAGATACATCCGACAAAGAAATGGCATTGATTGACACAACAACAAAGACAGAAAGCGAAATAGATATTGCATTGGTGGGATCTAAAAGACCCATACAGGACATAATGATCATTGAAGATGAAGAAACAGAAAGAGGGAAAAGATTGAAAATGAATGAACCACAAGAGTTAACAACAATTTTAGAAGAGGCTAAAACAACTGAGGAAGAAATACCAGAGATTACAGTTAAAGAGTACAACATTGAAGAAACCCCTGTAGAGGGTGATGTAAATAGACCCCAGAATATCATGGATGTATTTGATGAGCATAGTCGAAATAAACAGGAGTCCGCAAAACAAACCAGTCAATTGTTTCCGAAGGTTAGAAGTATATCTAATACTGAGGTAAGCCTATTTACTAGCAGAAATATCAGAGAGAATTCCTTGAAATTTTCAGTTGTCACAAAAAATAAGATTTCAGAAATGAATATAGATTTGTCTAAAATAAATGCCCCGGATAAAATTTTATTGCATAGACAAACTGGAGAAGTCATATATTCAGACTATTTGGGGGCCATATTAAGGGCAGACAAGTTGAAAAGTTCACTAGATAAATTGAATAATCAGTTGAGACAGGAGAAGGAAGAGAATAAGTCTCGACAGCAACAGATTAAAAAATTGCAGGTAGATTTGATAAATAAAGAAGGAGATGCAGCAACAAAATTGCTCAAAGAGAAAGATGATACAATCCTGATGTTGAGACGAAAATTAAAAATTCCAGACACTGTACTTATCCAAGGAGCAGAATTGACAATAGTGGAAAAAGAAAAAGAAGAATTATCTAATGAAGTCAATGATGTTACTGCTAAAATGTTAAAGCTTTCTGATGAAAAAGATCATTGGGAAAAAGAGAAAATCATTTTAGAAGGATAGTTGGTAGAAGCAAGGAAAAGATTAGCAGAAAGTGGTCAGCAACGAGTACAAACAGACACATAGGAAGATAAAATGGGAGTAGATGATATTTTACAGGCTATGTCCCAAGTAAGCTTGAAAGAAAATGAAATCAAAGAATTATATTCATCCTGGACTACTATGCATGCTTAAGTGTGCACTAGTGTCATGATTGTGCCATCCTCAAGATCTCATACATAATCATACATTCATTAGTATAGATACCAAAACAACATAATCTTAAACATGTATAGTCTTGATCATTTCAAACACAGATAATAAACATTAGTATTCAAGGTTTCATGGAATACTTCTTTTACTCATGCATATTCTTATTGACCATAGGACTCTTCTGGTTAGTCATATCATCAATCAAAGTAAGAAGCATAATATGCCTAAACCCTTGATTACTTACATTTCTAACTTCATGAATAATCATTATCAACCATACAACAGTATAAGATGCTAACACAAGGTAGGATTCTAACTTGATATATGAAAAACATACTTGGTTATCATATTTGCTAGTTATGTCTAGCAATGTCTTCTTATTATCTTCAGTGACTTGTGCTAGTAACCTGCATATCTCATAGGTTAAGCATTGTAGAACCAAAGTATACATACCTCGTAAGTAGAGCTTCTATGTGATCCATGACAATGGATGAATCTTTGTCTTCATGTCACCATGGTCATATGTTCTTGAAATAGAACATGATTTGTCTTTCTTGATGCACCTTTCATTGTTAGCAGACAACATCAATCTCATACAACACCACAAAGCATTAGTATATTCAAAAGTGTCAAAACCCTAATCAATGAATATCTGCATTCATAATTTTATTAAGGTGATGCGATAAGTCTAAAGTTAATCAATATTGTACTAACCTTAATGAAGACAAACATACCATAAACTTAATCATGAATAGATCTCGAAACATACCTCGATAAGTCATACCTGTCGAGATTGCTTGTAATATTCTTATGTAAGGTCTTAGCCTCATCTCCCTCTGAAACAGGAACTTCTTCACTTATGCAGGTGACCAATCCATTCTCTCCTAGGATTATCCCAATCCTTTTAATTTGCAGAAACTGGATCTGGAGCTGGATTAGGGTTTGTCAGGAAAACCCTAAAAATTCAAACTTATGAAAGGATAGAAATATGCACCTTGATGAGCTGATCAAGCTCGTATACTCAGAATTTAAAAACTGCAAAGTTTCACCCCTCAAAATTGCCTTTGAAACTTCTGGATCTTCTGGATAGGATCCCGAAATAGGGTTTGATAAATCCCACCATTCTTCCAAACCAAAAGGTTCGATCCAAAGCTCTAAACTTTGATTTTTTCTGAGGAGCTTCTAGCCGTGGTCACTGACTTCAAAAATTCCAACTTTTGCAAAAGCCCTAATTTTCCACTTTTTTGACCAAGTCTTGAACTAGGGTTTGATCAATACCATCCTTCTACCCAACCAAAAAATTTGATATTGGTCTCTAAATTTTAATTTTGATGAGTAGCATTCATCCGTGGTCTCCGATTACAAAAATACAAACTTTCTCCGAAACCCTATTCCTGGAGCCATGAATTAAGGTGCACAAAATCCCATTCTGTTTTGACATAAATAAGCACCTAATTGTTTCTGTTGTAACTCCAAAATTACGAATCCACAGGATCTAAAACTTCTACCTATGGTATCCCAACCTGTCATCTTTCCAATCCCACAGGTCTAACCTTAATCGGATTCTCCAAGAGAGTTTTATTCCAAGTGTCGCAACGTGACCTGTTTATGGGATAAAACACGAGAGTGAACTTGTACAGAGTTCAATGTGTCACTGGTTCACTTTCGGCCTTTGAACCTTTGGACTGTGAAAGTATAGTCCATTCCCTACCTGTCACTTTTTATGAAATTTCATTTGGAGCTTCCTAGCCCAAGTTATGACCTTTCTTCCTAGGTCACTTGTTTATGATTCAAATCTGGAAGAGGCAAAAACCCTAGATTGTACAGATCATAAAACACAAAGTGCAACAAATTAGAATTTATGCTTCGGAGGAAAGGTACATGGGGATCGTATAATTGACGTGTAAGAGTTTCAGATCTAGAAACATGGCCGAAATGGATTTATAGAGAAAGTGCTATGATGACTGGTTTTTTCTATATCAAGCCCTAGCTTCGCAAGTGCAACAAGTGTCATAAATGCCATACCATTACTTCTTTCAGGCTAGCTCTGATACCATTTTAGTTTTTCAGAATTTTCAATCTGATCTAAGATCTTAACTGAGAGAATAACATGTACAACATATCTATAGCATATCAATCATGGACATAATAATGCAAGCACACAAGAGACATAGAGTTTCACCGGGGAAAACCAAGAAGGTGAAAAACCCCACAACTTCCTCAGAGATAGAAAGAGCAATGATAGAACCAAATTACAAGAGATAGTCTTCTCCTAACAATTGATCCTCTTCCTCACATGTGCGCCACTTTCCGAGTGATGGAATAGTGAGTAATGAGTGATCAAATAGAGATCTCCCGATCTCTATTTATACTTGTCCTGTCTTTCCCAATAAACCATTGGGGCCGACTTGTCTAGCTTAGCCTAATAACCCATGGTTACATTAATCCAGGAAGAACCCACACTTGGTGGTCTAATAACCCATTTACCCACATGACTCATATAGGGCCGACCCCATCTAGGTGGTCTAATAACCCATCAAGTATAACTTACGACACTTACAATATAAATGATGACACTTCCGTATAGAGGAATAATAACATATCTATATGAATACAAACACTTCCGTATAGAGGAAAAATAACATCTCTATAGGAATACAATATACATGGGTAAAATACATTCCGAAGTTACATATACATCAACAGTTATGTGAAATATACAGTCGGTATAGATGATATCTATGACCACTATCCTGCCATACTGTGATATATATCCTTCCCCATCCGTAACATCCAAGTCAATTCACCAATTCTAAATCATGATACCCGGTATCGCAGCAAAATGAAATCTTTGGGAAGTCATGGCACTCTACTTTATCACCTTTGTTCTGTTTCCTTTATCGCCTCTGTTCTGTTTCCTTTGTTGTTTTATAAGAAATACTTGAGTCATATGGTCACTCTCTTCGTGATATATGAGCATTTCGACGGCAGTTCCTTGACAAATCCTCATGACAACATGATATATGGGCATTTCGAGTACTGTCGAAGCCCCAAGACCAAGATTTGTCACTAATGTGACTCATAGCTTCTAGTGGAAGCAAACAATAAAGTATAGCTTCTAGTTGAAGCCAAAATAAACTCTATAAATTCTCTGTAGTAGAAAAGTCTGTGTTTGTGAGCTCAAGCTCGTAGTACTGAAATGTATTAAGAGCCCAAGCTTTGTAAAAGGTGAAAGATCCTCCTTTTAAAGCCAATGTTCTGGATGACAGCACTGGTAGAGTAAAAGAAGATTATGAGATTCAATCTATGTATATACGACACCCTCGAAGTAAGAGAAGGAAGATCACTGAGAAACATGTTGATCGAAATAATACAGTCATCTGGGATTAATCAAGTGCCTGTGACTCCACCAATTATTTTGAAGGAAGGACAAGTGGCCGATTTTTTGGTTTTTTAGGACAATGTTGTCGATCATCATGAATATTTCAACTGCTGTCACAGATAGCTAGTGGATTGCTAGTATCTTCCACAGTTTGTTACAAGTTACTTCCCGGAAACCATGTGATGAAAATATTTTGGGAATTTTGTGAAAATATTGTCGGTATCAGTCGCTCCCGAGGATTCCTTTTAGTTTCGATTTGTAATCCATGTTTTATGGGAAGTCTATATTTTGTAAGTATTTTTGTAATTATTATTTAAAGGGTAGGGGGGAGAAAATCAGCAAAAGAAGACCAGAGAAACTCTGATTGATGCAAAGATTGTAATTTTTTGCAACTTTGAAGTAATACAGTTAGTCCTTCTCTTCATTCCTCTTTTGTTAATTGATCAAATTTCTTTGATGAATGTTGATTTTCACTTCAGATTATTTAAGAAAACTGTTTAATTTTTGCAATCAATAATCCATACATTGATCTAATGTAGTTTGGATTTGTCATTACTCATGATCTATGTGTCTTTTATGTTTTAAGTGAATTTATTTAATTAAAACATTTATCTATTTCTACAAAATTATGATCAACATATTAAATTAATAAATTCATGTTCATTTTTCAATTAGGATTCCATCTACATGGTAATCGTGCATATTGTGCCTAATGATGCTTAAAACTACTATCAGTGAATTTTCATTTCCTGATTGTGTTGTGGTCAAACCCGCATTAGTAACCTCGCTATACTCAATGTGCATATTTGATTTGGCACATTGAGTATAGCGAGGTTACTAATTTTTATTTGATTTTGCACATTGAGTATAACGAGGTTACTAATTTTTATTTTTATCCGCGTGTCACCCTAGGATACTAGATATCAACATTATAACAAAAAAAATTATAGATGTTTTGCTTTAAATAATTTGTTGGCAAGTAGAAAAATTCTCAGAGAAAGAGTTCTCCAAGGTGTTCTATTTTTACAATTCCCTCTGAAATGAAGGGTCAGCCGACCCTTCTTATTCCCAATATTCTTTTCAGACTAGTTCAACACTGCAATAAGGGTCGGCCGACCCTTCGTAATCCCAATATTCTTTTCAAACTAGTTCGACACTGCAATAAGGTTCGTTCGATCCTTCTTGTCGGAAAATGGAAGTCAGGACAAATGGTGTTCTATTTGTACAATTCCCTCGTAATTGAAGGGTCGGCTGACCCTTCTTATTCCCCATAATATTTTTATAATAGTTCGACACTTTAAGAAGGGTCGGTCGATCCTTCTTGTCTTCCCCATTATGGATATAGCTGAATTGTTGGATAAAGTTTTCCACAGTTAACTATGAAAAGAAGGGGCGGCTGATCCTTCTTCAATAGTTGTTGTCTTTTACATCCGCAAGCTGCAACCCTCAATTGCATATTGCGGTAAGAGTTATAAAATAGCTTTGCGCTAGGTGTTTCCGTAACCTGCAACCCGCGAATATGGATTGTGGGAACCGGCTCAAAATAGTTTCACACTTTGCATTTCCGCAACATGCAACCCACAATTGCAGATTGCAGATTCTAGAAAGAATGTATATATTTATGAAATAAAACTCCGCGACCCCTCTTTTCCTTCAATATGTTTAGGTTTTAACAGTCGATTTGTCTTGATCGTGTAGATGATATTACATAGGGTGATTTAAATGAAGTTTATCTATGTTGTAGGAACAACATATCCCATGTTATAATTACTTTATCATTATGGGGGTTTCATCCTTATGCTTATTATGATTTTATGCCATTGCATTGTTTGGATTTGATTAGAATTTTCCCTTTGAAAATTTCTAGTTTTTTTTACTGTTTTAATGAAATTGCGGGAAGCTTTGAGTTTTTCCACCAAGTCGTTTTCAGCCCGCAAGATTTTCATTACTTTTTGGAAGTGTTGTCATTCCGCAACCCGCAAATTGCTTATTGTGGGAAGACTTTGTAAATAGATTTAGAACTTTTTGTTCTCGCAACCTGCAACTCGCATTTGTGGATTGCGGATTGCGGGATCCTTTCGATTGATTTTTTCTAAGTTGCGATCCCACAACCCACAACCTACAATTACGGATTGCAGTTTGTGGGAACAATATACGTAGTTCCAAAATAAAAATCCCCCAACTTGACCCCACATCCCGCAAGATTTAATCTGAGGTGTTGATTCGTTTTCATCCTACGGTCTAGGCTTGTTGCCCATCGAAAAGCAATAAATATGTGAATTTCCCTATTTTTCCTTATCATTTTTAATTTCGAAGATTACCTTGTTGCTTGAATTTTACTGCGAAGTTTTTTCCAGGTGTCTGTTTCCCGTTACTTTCAGCTGAAACATGTTGGTTTTAGTCATTCTTCTTTTTTAGTTATTTACTATTTCAAGATTTTGAATTGTTTTTTATTTTTTTTCATCCGTTTATCAGAAAACCTCCAGTTTCAAACATGTGGCGCAATACACATTGTAAAACTCCTCATAAGGATTTACTGAACAAAGACCCAAATTTTGGTATTTTCTCGGACACTAGTGATAAAATCTCTGAAACCTATTAGATAGACTGGTCCAAAATCTACTCAATTTTTGATAATGATGACCTATCAAACATTTAGAATGACCAGCTAGCGTATGAGAAAATTAGGGATTACCAGCTTCATGCCATTACTGCCAGACCCGCTATCTTGCCTTATACTGATGTGGATAAATGGATTATGGAACACGCTAACCCTAAAGACGGCATTCATTTGAATGATAGTGCAGGGTCACAATTGGCTACCTTCCGCCGTGAGGTTTTAATCAGAGCTTATGGAACCCCTTGACGTTGAGTTCATAGAATCCTCTAACATTAGGTATAATTTTATCAAAATGTTGAAGTCATGGATGAATAAACCTAACAGTTTTATCCTAGGGATGATAACTTGTACCCGGTTTCCTGGTTTAGAGAACTTTATTCCCTATTGGCTTCCATGCTATGCAGACTGTATGGTCTCCCAAATTGTTTTGTATTTAAATTTGAGTGGGCTCCTGTATCCCATCATGTTCTAACGACTGGTGAGTCATTCCCTTGGGAGTCTATCTTGTTTTTGAACTCAAAAGAAATGGAGCATATCAAAAGGCATCGGCTGTGAGGAAGCCACATTTCTTCTTTTCAGCTTTTGTCGTTGATATATTTTGTGTAGAATTCCAATATCCCAACATGGAATTGGACTCCATCAGCTCCTCCTATCCAGATTTATCATTCAACATTATGGGAGAACAATTATGTTCCTTTGATATATGACATTTGAGATCACTTCCTTGGAAGTATTTACTTCAAAATATTCATCGAGCAGGCTCCTGCTTTCTCAGTTGATGCCAGAACCTTCATTGCCATAATTGGTGACTGGTATGTGTATGAATCCTTCTCATATGTCAGAGTTTGGGGAAGCAGTACTGTACATCTGCTACCCAGGATAGTTCCTGACAGATTGGTCATTGAAGAGGTCTCCTATGAAACTGTTACCGATGGTGTGTATTTAAATCTATCTGGTCCTAAGAAGAAGGCGTGGCCTAAGTTCCCCTTGAACCTTGGGCCATTGGCCATCCCAACTTCAATTTGGAATATAGTGTTGGGTGACAAAATTGTTGCTTTAAAATTGGGTTATGCTGCCAAAAGAAGACATGATCCTAAATGTATTCTGGATGCCCATTTCAAGCAAAACCATGTTCTAGCACCTAATTTTTCTGCAGCATAAATATAAAAAATGAAAGATGGATTATAAATCTTACCTGGTAGAAACCTGAGGTCCCATTCCTCCTTCAGATTGGAAGGCTAAGGTATGAAAAATTGGTGTGGAAAAGGGTGAATATGATACACCATAGGAAAATTTGCAAGGGAATGTGTTGAAAGGCCTTTTGAAAAATCAAATAAACCTAAGTCCTAAGTCCGACAACCAAATATTACATAGGATAGCCAAGGGTAGACAGGATACCATTGATTGAGCGTGAGCATGAGATCGATGGCTCACACTAATGGTCTTGTAGCCAAGAGACGCGGGAGTTAGTCGCATGGGTGGTCGCGATGGGTTGTTCCACTAGACAGATGACAGGAAAGAAGCACGTCACTTCCAAAAAGAGGTAAAGTGGTAAGAAAAACCACCATAGAAGCACACGATACAGTAGTGGTAGGATCGTAGACGATATACGGTGCGGAATGCAATTACCCAAATCAACGGTGGCGCAATGAAGAAAATGTACGGATCATAGAAAAAGTGGACCCCATCTATGAAAAAAGTCGAAGAATGAAATGTGTCATCTATGCCCACCATGAATGAAAAGTGAGCACAGATCAGTGGTTCTTGATGATAGTCTCATCGGGAAGTAGCGCAATGGATACGGGGAATAGTGGTTGCGACATACGAAACCATTCGATAGGTGTCGACACAAGGGATGGTCGCAAGGTAGGAAAGCATTATTTAAAACTACATTGGGATGTCAGCGATACCACTTCATGGACACGTGGTGCTAGGGGGATGGTGCAGATTGGGACCTATAGGATGATCCAACAGCGGGTAGAGAAAAGGTGTCAAATCAAATGGTTAAATAAAGGCTGGATCTGATGGCGAAGAGTGGCATGTGAGGAACCAACGGCTGAGATCGTTGGGCAATTGGCAGATAAGACTGATGGTTAAATGAATGGAGTTTTATATATAATCATCGGCATGTGTTGTTGACATTTGTTTGTTGGAGCTGTCGAAGTCAGAAGCTTCTCGAATTGTGGGAGACGACGAGGGTGACAGGGATTTTGACAGCATAATTCTAGAGGGTTGCTAGGGACAGGTAGGTCCTTTTTTTACTAATTTTGTCAGGAATATAAGTGTTTTTACAGTAGAATAATGGAAGAAGGTTCAGTTGTAAGCACGAATAGGGTTAGGAGTACCCTGGAGGATAGGGACTGTAACATTTTTGACATAGTTATCTAGCTACCCATGGCCGAAATTAAGAGAAGTTTGAAGCATCTGCAAGACAAGGGCACATATGTACATAGGGTTTTCCAGTCTTCGTTCATTTTGTTTTGTTTAGACCAAATCATGTCATTTCCTGAGTTCGTCTCCGGGTGCACATCTAATTATGAAGGGTCCCAAAGAGTTATCATGAATAGTCAACAAAGTTGAATTATCTGTTCCATAGAGTCATTAGTCATGCATCATTAATTTGGAATCCTTGAGCTGCTAACGCCAGAGTCTAAGAGCTTCTCTGCAAAAGCAAATGCGACCCTCTACCGCCAAACCCCTCCCAAGAGTCGGCAAGCCTTTTTTACCACTTGCCTCAAAACGGACCAGGAGATAGGAGAAACCCCATACCCGTTAGATGTTAACCTATTCAATGCAAATACCCAATTAGTCCTCTCATTACTCGCGTAGTTTTTAGGTCTCGATACTGATAGGTTTGTGACAGAGATGTAGTTGAGTCGATTGTACATAATAAGTGTCGGGTCATCCCTAGTCAGTTATGAGTCGGTTCCAAGCCTTAGGTTTGAAGATTTTGTTGCAAAGGCCATGAATTTCCAATTTGTTGTGTTTCCAAACACTAGATGTTTCCGGTTTCAGGCCCATTTAATGAAACTAATCATGGTCAGTAACCAGAATGAACTGCATTTCACTCCATAGGTTTATGATGACATTCTGGAGGAAAACATGTTCATCTACATGAATTCTATGTTATATGTATTGTACAAATTATTGTTTGGGGAAGAACTGCCAAGGGTCTTGCCTAAAATGAAGACTTTGTTGCAGTTAAAAAGGGAGGTCACCGCAGGGGACTGGTTTTTATCAAAAGATTACACTGTCATCAGACTGTATGCGTTTGTGAACGAACCCTACATATAGCCCACCTTCCTGACATTGAGGATTTTCTCTTTAGAATTTATCAGGCAGAAGATGACCGTAGAAGATGAACATTTTTCAAAGTTCAAAAAGGCTAGCAATTTAAAGTATCCTTGGGTTGTCGGTCCGTTTATTGTAAAAAGTAAGGAATCTATTGCGGAGGTGCAAATTTTATTAGAAGGTTTGGAATTTAAAAAGGATATCGCCATGAGCTACGACCCTTGTCACATTATTTTTTATAGAAGAAAATTGAATAACCTTCGTGGGTTCGAGCATAAGGAGGTGGAAGGGTCGTTACGTGGAAAGAGCCTATTGTAGTATGAACTTGAGGCAACAGTAGCGCATATGTTGCAGGGAGAAGAGCTCACATTACTAGAAATGGCGATAGAGGTGGAGAAGGTACATAAGGTGGCGAAAGTAGGGGAGAAAAGAAGTTTGCAGGAAATTCTGGATGAATATGAGGAATAAGAAAGAAAGAGACTTAGGACTGAAGATCAAGGAGCAGTTGGCACACAACCCGATTTGGCTGTTTTGATGGATAGCGAGGGAAATAAAGAAGGGGAAATTCAGATTCTCGGGGTACAAGTGTTAGAATACAATTTCCAAGAAGCAAGGCAAGGTGGGGAAACAAGCAAGTTCTCGTCAAGAGAGGAGATGTTTGAAAGGTATGCTCAGAACAAGTAGGCTTCTGTCCAGTTCATATATGACTTGCTACCCAAAGCTCGAAGCCTGTCGAAGTCAAATGTTGCTCTGGTGACTAGCCGAGATATTAAGGAAGGCACTCTAAATGTGGCAATGGCTACACCAAGCAGTTTAATTGAGGTGAAATATGATTTAAAAAACATATCATCCTCTGACAAGTTCCAGTTGCATAAGAAGCTCAGGGATGTTATCTACAAGGACTATATGCAGGCAGTTCTAAGAGTTAGGAAGTTAGAGGAAATTGTTGAAAAAATAGATGTCCAGTTAAAACAGGAGAGGCTCGGGAGAAAATCCCACCAGCAGTAGGTTAAGAAGTTGCAGCTCGATTTGATCGCTAGCGATGGTGGTGGAAAAGCTACCAAACAACTGTTGGCAGAGAAAGAAACCTTAATCCAAACATTGCAAAATAAGGAAAAGGTTTTGAGCATTCAATTAATTCAGGCTCCTGAGGTGGCTAAATTAGAGCAGGAAAAAGAGACCCTAACCAGGGAGCTCAATGAAAGCCGAGCTGAATTGTTGAAGTTGGTTGAGAAAAGGATAGATTGGGAGAAAGAGAAGCAAAGTTTGGAACAACAAGTCGAATATCTGAAAGATAAATTTCCCATTTTGGGCATGCGGTCATCGCAGATAAGTCGAGAGGAAAATGACGATGGTGCTGATAGCCTTTCGTGGGCTATGTCTCAAGTCAGCCTGAAGGAAGGAGAAATTAAAGAACTAAAGGAAAGAACTCTAAAATTAGAGGAGCATAACACACAGATGGAGGAAAAAATAAAGCGATTGCAGAAGCAGAATAAGGGGCTAATGGAAAAGAACCAAACATTTTTCTCCCAAGTAACTGGGCATATCCTGATGCAGACATGCAGGATCCTGATCTGGGATAACATCATAACAATAGCCACTGATTGTTAATTTTTCAGAATTTACTTCAATCTGATCTAGGATCTTAACTGAGAGAACAACATGTACAACATATCTACAGCATATCAATCATGGACACAATAATGCAAGCACACAAAAGACACAAAGTTTACTTGGGGAAAGCCATAAAGGTGAAAAACCCCAATAACTTCCTCAGAGATAGATAGAGCAATGATAAAACCCAAGCATAAGAGATAGACATCTCCTAGCAGTAACTTATCCTCCTCCACAAGTGCGCCACTCTCCAAAGAGTGTATGTGAGAATAGAATGATCAAATACAGTGCCTCCCGCACTCTATTTATACTTGACTTTACTTACCTAATAACCTTTACTAGGTCGGCCTTAACTTAACCACATAACACAATGAAGGCTGCTCTTTCTCCAAGGTGTTCTATTGTTACAAGTCCCTCCTAAATGAAGGGTCAGCCGACCCTTCTTATTCCAAATATTCTTTTCATAATAGTTCGACACTGCAATAAGGGTTGGCCGATCCTTCTTATGTTCTCCATTAAAGCTATAGTTGAATTGATGGATAAAGGTTTTGAAAATTAACTACGAAACGAAGGGGCGGCCACATGTCGAAAAGAAGGTTTTGAAAATTATCTACTTGTACGGTGTTCTACATGTCACTAGTTTAGTTTCGGCCTCTGAAAATGCTACCTACTAAATTAGAGTCCGTGAAATACCTGTCAAGTTTTACGAAATTTCATTTGGAGCTTCCTAGCCCAAGTTATGACCTTTTTTCCTAGGTCACCTATTTATGACTCAGATCTGGAAGACGCATAAACCATAGATTGTATAGATCATAAAACCCAAAGTAAAACGAATTAGAAGTTGTCCTCTGGACAGAAGTTACATGGGAATCTGATATTCAACCTGTAAAAGTTTCAAATCTGAAAACTTCGCCAAAATGGATTTATATCGAAAGTGCTACGATGACTGGTTTTTTCTATATCAAGCCCTAGCATCGTAAGTGCAACAAGTTTCATACATGCCATACCATGCCTTCTTTCAGGCTAGCTATGATACCATGTTAATTTTTCATAATTTACTTCAATCTAATCTAGGATCTTAACTGAGAGAACAACATGTACAGCATATCTACAGCATATCAATCATGGACACAATAATGCAAGCACACAAGAGACACAGAGTTTACTTGGGGAAAACCATAAAAATGAAAAACCCCAATAACTTCCTCAGAGATAGATAGAGCAATGATACAACCCAAGCATAAGAGATGGAAATCTCCTAGCAGCAGCTTCTCCTCCTCCACAAGTGCGCCACTCTCCAAAGAGTGTGTGTGAGAATAGAATGATCAAATAGAGTGCCTCCCGCACTCTATTTATACTTGACTTGACTTCCCTAACAACCTTTACTAGGTTGGCCTTAACTTAACCACATAACATAATGCTGACTGGGCCGACCGCCAATAGGGTGGTCATAATAATCCTTTGACCCACATGGCCGACCCCAACAAGGTGGTCTAATAACCCATCAAGTATAAGTTACAACACTTACAATATAAATGACGACACTTTCGTATAGAGGAATAATAACATCTCTATAGGAATACAATATACATATATGTGAAATACATTCCGATGTTAGATATACATCAACACTGATCTCAGGCCTTGTTTGATCTCCATAGGTGCCAGAGAGAGAGCAATAAAGAAGGCTTTAAAAAGTTGTGCATCGACGCGAAAGAATCTAAGCCTGAGGCCCAAAGAGATAGCTCAAGATGCCATAGATTTTTTGGGACCCTTATCAGAAGAACAATTAGCTACATTTGATATCAAGAACAGAGTGGCCATGATCGCCTGGGCAAGGAAGATGCTAGGCAAGTATGCTCGTGTAGAAAGTATTGAAGCCCGCTGTGCGGCATTGGCTGATCAGGTTGCTAATATAAAGAGAAGATTCGAGAAGGTCTTCGAGAAGGGGATACCCTCCTTTTGGGATGAATAAAATGAGCTCATCTTACACAATGATTACAATAGCATGCTATGTGCCATAAAAATGGATCACGAAAAATTCCAAAGGTTAAGTCAAATTCTTACAGGAAAAATACTATTGGAGAAGCTTGCCGAAGATTTCGATATCATGGACTTGCTAAAGAGTCTAAGTGAAGGGGCACATGTCCTGTCCAGCAGAGATAACGTGGAGCTGAGGCTACTAGTGAAAGAAATGGTGTTGCATGAGAGCGTCACATCCGATCAATGGGGTTATCTGGAGAAGTATGGTAATATGAAATATTCCCTTAATGTTCCTCAGTAGTTTTTATTTTTACTCTCAAAAGGTGTTATTATTTTCAAAGACTCTCAAGACATTTCCATTTTAAAAATTAATTTGTAATGTTTTTGAGGTGCCTATTGGGAATAGCTATCCGGTGCAACCGCTTTACTATATTTTGATTTTAATCTTCAAGTTAATTATCACTCAGTAAGAAGATCGGTAAATGTGAAAGAAAGCGGTTAAGCTAGCTCGCCCATTTTTGGTAGTGGCGAGTATGTCTTGATGAGGTGGCATTTTCTTGTACATGTTTTCAGGTATGAATAGGTTGAGCCTCAGGCTCTAGGTAGTCATATATATTATATGTACTTGAAGTAAGAAGGGTTGAAAACTTTTTGGAGAAACATATATTGCTCTGTGTAATCTTTTGAGCTGTTTTTTGAATAAAGTTGATAGAGCTGAGCAGGTGTTTTGACAGAGATTCCTGTGTTATTGGTCTTACCATCTATTCCTTCTCTTTTCCCATTTGAATTGTGTTTCTCTCTTTGTCAATCCATTTTGTAATTGCATAGTCATGTTTGGTTCAGTGTAGTATTTGAATGGAATTCATAGAGATAATGCTCCATTCAAGTCATACCAAGCATTTCACCCTTATTTTTTGCTAAAGTCAATATAGAATTCATGTTTTCCATGCTTTATATTGATGGATTGTTCATCTCTCTTCTAAATCACCAACTAAAAGCTCTTTGATTGTGAGTTGGTGGCTACCTTTACCCTGTACGAAGGTATCTGCAAAGTATTTGTCAACGATGTTCATGTTTAAACTGCAAGCTATACTTCTCATTTGGAACCCCACTGATATAATATCCACGTTGTTGGTTTAGAAAACAATGGAACTTAAAAAAGTCCCCAAACATTAAATGCTACCATTAATATCCTTAATATTCATTTAAACAATCTCTAAACTAATTTTAAAAATCAAATATGAGACGTGTCCCAATATAACCATTCCACGTGTCACAAAATTTATAGAAGTTTTGCTTCAAAGACATTGCCGGCAAGTAGAAATATTCTTAGAGAAAGAGCGGCCGCTCTTTCTCTAAGGTGTTCTATTTTTACAATTCCCTCGTAGATGAAAGGTTGGATGACCCTTCTTAGTCCTAGTATTCTTTTCATAACAGTCTGACACTGCAAGAAGGGTCGGTCGATCCTTATTGTATTATCCATTATAACTTTAGCTTTATTGATGGATAAAGATTTTGACAAATAACTACAAAAAGAAGGGGCGGCCAGTCTTGTCGTAAAACGGAAGTTTGGACAAACCATTTTTATATGATATAACTTCCAAGGTGTTCTATTTTTACAATTCCCTCATAATTGACACGGCAAGAAAGGTCGGTCAGCCCTTCTTATTACAAATATTCTTTTCTTAACATTTCGACACTGCAAGATCCTTTTCTGATCCTTCTTATCAGAAAAGGAAGTCAGGACAGACTATTTTTATATGTTATAAGTTCCAAGGTGTTCTATTTTAACAATTCTCTTGAAATTGAAGGGTTGACCAACCCTTCCTATTCCAAATATTATTTTCATCATAGTTTGACACTGCAAGAAGGGTCGATGGATCCTTCTTGTGTTCTCCATTAACATTGGGCATTGGTCATAAATGAATCTAATAGCAATTTTAGCAGAAAATTGGTGAATACTTAGATGCAATAAACCAGAGGATAAACATATGAATTCTGATTTTATATTACTTTCATCAACGCATGAAGAATAACACAATGGAAAAGATTTAGGGCAAATAACAATTAATAGAGAAAGAAAGCAAATTTACACACATAATTTACAGCAAATAACAATTAACAGAGAAAGGAAGGAAATTTACACATAGTGATTGCTGGAAATAACAATTAACAGAGAAAGGAAGAAAATTTACAAACTGTCATTAATGAATAGTTTTTTCATCAGTGGTACAATTATATTCAACACATTCCATGTGTAATTTCAAAAACAAGCGACTCATGCATGCCTTCCCAGACACACTATAATGCTAATTAAAATTTAGCATTGATCAACACGACGATTTGACATGTTCTATGAATTAAAAATTAGCATTGATCCAACTAATCCATAATGATAAGTTTTTTAGATTTGATATAATTAAACTTGTACTCCATCTTAATCCAAATTTTGTTGGCGCATGTTATATGTTATTTTGTTATAGATGTGATAATTGCATCTCTTAGACCCAAAGGTTTTAATCATGGCAATTCATTACATTTTATCAACATGGGATCTTTATTGATCTTCTTAAACACAAAGACCAATATGGGCAATTTGTTAGTCGTCATATTCCATAGAAAATTTCTTGTTATTCAATTTCAAGAGATTTCCCTCCTAACATTTACATACTATGAACAAGATGCAGAAAAAACTTAATAAATTAATTAATTCATACATACTATTTCTGCAAATGACTAACATAAATTAATAAATTCATGTTATGTTAATTTTTCAATTAGCATTCCAGCTACAGGGTAATATTACATGTGCCTAATCCTTTAAACTAGTATCAGTTAATTTTAATTTCCTGATAATTTGTGTTGTAGTTAAACCCACATTAGTAAACTCGCTATACTCAATGTGCCAAATCAAATAAAAATTAGTAACTTCGCTATAATCAATATGATCATTCCACGTGTCGACCTAGGATACTAGATATCAACATTTTAACAACAAAATTTATAGACATGCTGCTTTAAAGACTTTGCTGGAAAGTAGAAATATTCTCAGGGAAAGAGAGGCTGCTCTTTCTCTAAGGTGTTCTATTGTAACAAGTCCCTCCTAAATGAAGGCTCAGTCGATCCTTCTTATTCCAAATATTCTTTTCATAATAGTTTGACACTGCAATAAGGGTCGGTCGATCCTTCTTGTGTTCTCCATTAAAGCTATAGTTGAATTGATGGATAAAGGTTTTGACAATTAACTACGAAAAGAAGGGGCGGCTGAACCTTCTTGTCTTAAAACGGAAGTCGGGAAGGGTCGGTCAGTCGGCCGACCCTTATTTACAATATTATTTTCATAATAGTTCGACCCTGTAAGAAGGATCAGTTGACCCTTCTTATTCCCAATATTATTTTCATAATATTTCGACAATGCACCAAGGGTCGGTCGATCCTTCTTGTGTTCTCCATTATGGATATAGATAAATTGTTGGATAAAGGTGTTCACAATTAACTACGAAAAGAAGGGGCGACCGATCCTTCCTGTAGGAAAATAGAAGTCAGAACAAATTTGTTATGTTATAACTTAGCCGATTAACTTGTTATTCAAACAATGACTGTATATTTTAGACATTGAAATTTTCGCCTTAAAATTTTGAACATTTACAAATGAAAATTGCAATTTTCAAATAAAAAATTGTTTTTTTTTTCAAGTTCATTCTTTTCAAATTAGAAATTGAATTTTTTTATTTTAAATTCACACTTTTCAAATCAAAATTTGCATTTTCTGATTTAAAATTCACACATTTCAAATAAAAATTTGCAGTTTTTTAATTTAAAATTCACACTTTTCAAATCAAAATTTGCATTTTTGGATTTGAAATTCATACTTTTTGAATTGAAATTCACACATTTTGAATTGAAATTCATAGTTTTATAACAAAAAACTCAAATTTTAAGGTTCATAAGTAGTAAAAAAACACACTATTCGAATCGAAAACACACGTTTCAAATCAAATATTGCCACAATCAGAACCCATTTTTTCACTTTAGAAAGGTTGATATTGAAACTTTCAAAGTCTAACTTCACACTTTCTTAGTCCCAAATTTGCCTTTTCTTGAATGTTTGCGGTATTTTCAACTTTGTTCAAATTTTCATGCAGCAACTGCTAACACGACAGTATTTTGCTACTATGATATAAACAAAAAATACACACCAACTACATGGGAGAAGCAACCCCTGATCACTAGAGAGCTTAACAACATAAGGCAAGTCCCATAAATGGCCTTAAGCATTTACTTCCCACGCATTCAAGGTAGCATCAGGAATACGGAGGCCCATGTATTGTAGTAAGAATTCCATATTCCGGTGCAACTCCCTGGTTTTGTCTTGAAGCGAGTTCTGCACCGGATTCACTTTTTGCATACGCTCCATAAGAGCATACCCCACCAAGTTTTTCATTACCGAGTAAAGTGCAATAGATTGCTTGTACAGGGTTAAATGACCAGCAATGTTCCGTGGGTCCATGGCATCCTGGAATTCCAGCTCCCATATTTCCTCCTGCAGAGTATCTTTACCAAGATGTTCTTCCGATGTAGTCATGGTAGCATTTGGAATATGGAGGTCCATGTCTTGCAGCAAGAGGTCCATCTTTCGATTCATCTCCTTGGTTTCATCTTGAAGATTGTTCTATACCACATCCTCTTTTTGCATACGGTCCGTAACAGCATACCCCACTAAGTTTTTCACTAACCAGTAACGGGCATCAGTTCACTCGTACTGGGTTAAAAGGCCAGTAGTGGTCTAGGGGTCCTCGACCCAATTTCCCATCTTCCGGCTTTCCTCCTGTAGGGTATCTTTACCAAGATATTTCAAGAGCTCCCGCTCCACACCTTGTATTTCCTTCTGCACTTCATACGATAGGTCCATTTGGAAAATCCTACATTGCGTCCAAACTATCCTATGAGCCAAAGAGACTCTGCGACTATCCAAAAGGATATGTTCACTGTTGAGCCTCTTTCTCTCCACCTCTTCCTCCTGACAATGGTCATCCATAATGCTCATCGATGTGAATTTTACTCGTACAATTACTTTCCAGTTCCTCATCAATCTCACGAAAATGGATGGAATTTCAAATTTAATGTACCTGTCAATTAAAATTTGATGACGGTAACATGTTTTTAGTAACAATAGTCATTTTACGTTTTATGTAAGAATAGTGAAAAAATAGTGTGCAAATGACCATTCCAGGAAAATATGCTGAATCTTTAATATCACGATAATGACACAGTAGTCTAATAATTTGGGGATTGGGATGGAACCATGGTGGGATCGCCAGGCTCCTTGATATCATAATAAATATGTAGCAACAAGGCATGGCATTTATAGGAAGCCTAGGTCGCTCGATCATCCCATCTTCCCAACAAATAAGAAAATACAATAACTTAAGCAATAACTAGCAATTTGAGCATGCGTTGGCAGAGATCTCTTCTTTCTAAAAGAAATGAAATTACATAAATTAATGTATGGATCATTCTTATGAAAACAACCCTTTCTTTCAAAAATCAATGACGACACCATAATCAATAAACAATTATATGAAAAATAGAGTTCATCCTATCCCTATTGAATGCAACATGCAAAGTCATAGAATATTGCAACAGTTAAACACAAAGGTCGATCCCACAGGTGGTCACCATATATATATATATAAAAGATAACAGTGATAAAAATGGGTATATCAGCCTCGAGAGCCTCTGTCCATGGCGTCATCATGGTAGTTTCAATTCAAGCACTGATCCCATACTTTTCTGGGTAAATAAATAAAATATATGGAGGATTTCCAGTGCATCTATGGTAACAAAGCAATGATCCAAGCAATAATTTACTACTTTTCAAAAATAAACGAAGGCACAATAGAGTTCATCCTATCCCTATTGAATGCAACATGCAAAGTCATAGAATATTGCAGCAGTTAAACACAAAGGTCGACCCCACAGGTGGTCACTATATATATATATATATATATATATATATATATATATATATATATATAAGATAATAGTCATAAAAATGGGTATATCAACCTTGAGAGCCTCTGTCCGTGGCGTCGTCATGGTAATTTCAGTTCAGGCAATGATCCCATACTTTTCCGGGTAATTAAATAAAATATATGGAGGATTTCCAGTCCGGCACGCTAAAAGAAAGTGCATCGATGGTAACAGGCAATGATCCAAGCAATAATTTACTACTTTTCAAAATCATCAATATAAAACCCTTAAGCCATATGAAACTTGAAAACATTTGACATACCTCAAGCAAGCCTATACTATTTTATTATTTACATCAAAATTGGTACAGAATGCCACACTACACTCAGGTTACAAATGCATCTAAGAAGCACACTGCACTCAGGTCACAAGCGGATCAAACAAGCATAAATCTGATGAAAAATTTCAATTCATTAAACCATGTAAATATTCCCAATCTTAATTACTAAACTTCTTAATTGCAAGAAGTACCAAACTAGTAATTTTACTACTGTACTAATTGTACTATTTGTTTACGACGGATAAGTGAATTAATTTTGGTGGACATCGATTTGTTGGGTTTAAATTTCAAGCAGACCTGTCAAATACGTTCCAGTGAAGCAAATACCTTCTACACACCATCAATTTCCAGGCCTCTCACGAACTGTTGGATAATTGTACAATCACTTGACAAAATCTACAGAGATGATATCTTACTCCAGCAAAATCTATAGAGATGATATCTTACTCGTGCAAAATGCACAGAGATGATATCTTGCTCGAG
The DNA here is from genome assembly GCA_027924585.1 of Larix kaempferi. Taxonomy (NCBI): domain Eukaryota; kingdom Viridiplantae; phylum Streptophyta; class Pinopsida; order Pinales; family Pinaceae; genus Larix; species Larix kaempferi. The sequence goes on along the minus strand of BSBM01001446.1, from coordinate 1,590,790 downwards.
CAAAATCTAGTGTGATAATTACTGTTCCCCATCCATCCCATCCATGTTCATTACTAATTTTGGAAAAATAAATATTTAAAAGTTTTAAATCTGTAATAAAAAATTAGTAACCTTGCTATACTCATTGTTCCAAATCAAATAAAAATTCGTAACCTCGCTATTCTCAATGTGCCAAATCAAATATTCCACGTGTCACAATATGATCATTCCACGTGTTAACCTAGGATACTAGATATCAACATTTTAACAGCAAAATTCATAGACGCGGCCGCTCTTTCTCCAGGTGTTCTATTGTTACAAGTCCCTCCTAAATGAAGGGTCGACCGACCCTTCTTCTTCCAAATATTCTTTTCATAATAGTTCAACACTGCAGAAAGGGTCGTCCGATCCTTCTTTTCTTCTTCATTATGGCTATAGCTGAATTGATGGATAATGGTTTTGACAATTCACTACGAAAAGAACGGGCGACCGATCCTTCTTGTATAATTTTCTCATATTATTTTCATAATAGTTCTACACTGCAAGAAGGGTTGGTCGACCCCTCTTATTACCAATATTCCTTTCATAATATTTTGACACTGCAAGAAGTGTCGGTCAATCCTTCTTGTGTTCTCCATTATGGATATAGCTGAATTATTGGAAAAAGGTTTTCAAAATTAACTACGAAAAGAAGGGGCAACAGATCCTTCCTATTGGAAAACAGAAGTCGGGACAAACTATTTTTATATGTTATGAGTTCCAAGGTGTTCGTTCTATTTTAACAATTCCCTTGAAATTTAACGGTTGACCCACCCTTCTTATTCCCAATATTATTTTAATAATAGTTCAACACAAACTTTCGTCAGAGATTAAATATTTTATTAATCAGATTCTCCTTAGAATCTACTTAATCAAATTTTATTTTTCGCAGGTTGAATATTTTTACAATTATTACCTCTAGAATGCAAGAAGGGTCGGTAGAGGTCTCATGGGGTAGGGGGGGAGAAAATGAGCAAAAGAAGACTGGAGACACTCTGATTGATGTAGAGATTGTAATTTTTTGCAACTTTGAAGTAATACAGTTTGTCCTTCTCTTCATTTCTCTTTTGTTAATTGGTCAAATTTCTTTGATGAATGGTGATTTTCACTTCAGATTATTTATGAACACTATTTATTTAATTAAAAAATTTATCTATTTCTGCAAATGATTAACATAAATTAATAAATTCATGTTAATGATTAACATAAGCTACAGGGTAATCTTGCATGTGCCTAATTATCCCTAAGACAACTCTCAGTGAATTTTTCAATTAGCATAAACTACTATGTGCCAAATCAAATAAAAATTAGTAACATCGCTATACTCAATGTGCCAAATCAAATATTCCATGTGTCACAATATGATCGTTCCACGTCTCACCTTAGGATATTATATATCAACATTTTAACAAAAAAAAATTCACACGTTTTGCTTTAAATACTTTGCTGGCAAGTAGACAAATTCTCAGAGAAAGAGCGGCCGCTGATTCTCTAAGGTGTTCAATTGTTACAATTTTCTCCTAAATGACGGGTCGACCAACCCTTCTTATTCCAAATATTATTTTCAGAATAGTTCGACACTGCAAGAAGGGTCAGTCGATCCTTCTTGCATTATCCGTTATGGCTATAACTGAATTGATGGATAAAGGTTTTGAAAATTAACTACGAAAAGAAGGGGCAGCCGATACTTATTATCGTAAAATGAAAGTTGGGGCAAACCATTTTTATATGATATAACTTCCAAGGTGTTTTATTTTTACAATTCCCTTGTAATTGAAGGTTCAATTGACCTTTCTTATTCCCCATATTATTTTCATAATAGTTTGATACTGTGAGAAGGGTCGCTCGACCCTTCTTATTACCAATATTCTTTTCATAATATTTTGACACTGCAAGAAGGGTCGGTCGATTATTCTTGTGTTCTCCATTATGGACATATCTAAATCGTTGGATAAAGGTTTTCACAATTAACTATGCAAAGAAGGGGTGACCAATCCTTCTTGTCGGAAAAGAGAAAACGGGACAAACCATTTTTATATGTTATAACTTAGTGGATTGTGTTGTTATTCAAACAATGACTGAATATTTTAGACATTGAACTTTTCACCTTAAAATTTTGAAAATTTATAAATGAAAATTGCAATTTTTAAATAAAAAAATTGCAGTTTTTTTATTTGAAATTCACACATTTGAAATTTGAAATTGCATTTTGTGATTTTAAATTCACACTTTTCAAATCAAAATTTGATTTTTTTTATTTGAAATTCGTAGTTTTCAAATCAAATTTTGCATTTTTTTATTTTAAATTCACACTTTTATAATCGAAATTTGCATTTTTTGATTTTAAATTCACACATTTCAAATCAAAATTTGCATTTTTGGATTTGAAATTCACACTTTTCAAATCAAAATTTACATTTTTGAATTTGAAATTCACATATTTTGAATTGAAATTCATGGTTTTATAACAAAAAAACTGCAATTTTAAGGTTCATAAGTAGTCAAAAAACACACTATTCGAATGGAAAAACACACTTTTCAAATCCAATATTGCCACTTTCAAAACCCATTTTTTCACTTTCAGAGTCTAAATTCACACTTTCTTACTCCAAAAATTGCTGAATTTGTCCAAATTTAATGAAATAAGTGTTGATAGTCTTTGTCATGGTTGGGTGTTGGTATCAGTGTTTAAGGGTTTTCCTAAAAGAAATCAAATAACCTGGAAAAGGATTGCCTAATTTATGGATGGATAGTGAGGGAAATAAAGAAGCGGAAATTCAGATTCCTGGGGTACAAGTGTTAGAATACAATTTCTAGGAAGCAAGGGAAGGTGGGGAAACAAGCAAGTTCTCGTCGAGAGAGGAGATGTTTGAAAGGTATCATCAGAACAAGCAGGCTTCTTCCCAGTTCATATATGACTTGCTACCCAAAGCTCCAAGCATGTCGAATTCAAATGTTCCTGTGGTGACTAGCCGAGATATTAAGGAAGGAACTCTAAATGTGGCAGTGGCTACACCAAGCAGTTTAACTGAGGTAAAATATGATTTAAAAAACATATCTGCCTCTGACAAGGTCCAGTTGCATAAGAAGCTCGGGGATGTTATCTAGGAGGACTATATGCAGGCAGTTCTAGGAGTTAGTAAGTTAGAGGAAATTGTTGGAAAAATGGATGTCCATTTAAAATAGGAGAGGCTAGGGAGAAAATCCCACCAGTAGTAGGTTAAGAAGTTGCAGCTCGATTTGATTGCTAGCGATGGTGGTGGAAAAGCTACCAAACAACTATTGGCAGAGAAAGAAAGCTTAATCCAAACATTGCAAAAGAAGGCAAAGGTTTCGAGCATTCAATTAATTCATGCTCCTGAGGTGGCTAAATTAGAGCAGGAAAAAGAGACCCTAACCAGGGAGCTCAGTGAAAGCCAAGCTGAATTGTTGAAGTTGGTTGAGAAAAGGACAGATTGGGAGAAACAGAAGCAAAGTTTGGAACAACAAGTCGAATATCTTAAAGATAACTTGCCCATTTTGGGCATGCGATCGTCGTAGATAAGTCGAGAGGAAAATGATGATGGTGTTGACAGCCTTTCGCGGGCTATGCCTAAGGTCAACCTGAAGGAAGGAGAAATTAAAGAACTAAAGGAAAGAACTCTAAAATTAGAGGAACATAACACAGAGATGGAGGAAAAAATAAAGGGATTGCAGAAGCAACATAAGGGGCTGATGGAAATGAACCAAACGTTTTTCTCCCAAGTAACTAGGAAGATCCCGATGTAGACATGCAAGATCCTGATATGGGAGAACATCATAACAATAGCCACTGATTGTTAATTTTTCAAAATTTACTTCAATCTGATCTAGGATCTTAACTGAGAGAACAACATATACAACATATCTACAACATATCAATCATGGACACAATAATGCAAGCAAACAAGAGACACAAAGTTTACTTGGGGAAAACCATAAAGGTGAAAAACCCTAATAACTTCCTCAAAGATATATAGAGTAATGATACAACCCAAGCATAAGAGATAGACATCTCCTAGTAGTAGCTTCTCCTCCTCCACAAGTGCGCCACTCTCCAAAGAGTGTATGTGAGAATAGAATGATCAAATAGAGTGCCTCCCGCATTCTATTTATACTTGACTTGACTTGCCTAATAACCTTTACTAGGTCGGCCTTAACTTAACCACATAACATAATGATGACTGGGCCGACCCCCAATAGGGTGGTCTAATAACCCTTTCACCCACATGGCCGACCCCCAATAGGGTTATCTAATAACCCTTTGACCCACATGATTTATATAGGGTCAACCCCAACAAGGTGGTCTAATAACCCATCAAGTATAAGTTACAACACTTACAATATAAATGATGACACTTCCGTATAGAGGAATAATAACATCTCTATAGTAATGCAATATACATATATGTGAAATACATTCCGAAGTTACATATACATCAACACTCCCTCTTAAATAGGAAGGTATTTCTCGACACGGGTCTTCTAGCACAAGTCTTCTTCTTTGGATCATCATCACTGGATAATCGTCATCATCATCCTCACTGCTGCTGCTATCTCAATCAATCTCTGAATCTACTCATCATAGGAATTTCTACAGAGCCAGTCCTTTTTCATACTGGATGTAGGCCCACCACTTGCATTTCTTGATCATCACTGGCCATACTGTGGAATCCTCAGGACTTATTACGTGAGTCAACAAAACCTCGAAAGAGCATCCCAGGACTAATTACGAGCACATAGATCAACCTATCGGATCTCTCGAGACCTTTTACATGCTACTGCACAACCTGTCCACTGCCACAGAGTATCATCCTAATACTCATGATCATTGTTCACAAAGCACAACCCATATGTACATCACACAACACTTACATCTACGCCATGGGAGAACACATCTACAACCATGTGACAATGGCATAGCACTTATATTGCATCCATGGGAGAACACATCTATATCCATGCTCAAATGGCCCAGCACTTATATCGCAGCCATGGGAGAACACATATACAACCATGCTCGAATGGCCTCAACACTTATATCGCATCCATGGGAGAACACATCTACAACCTTGCTCGAATGGCCCCAGCACTTATATCGCATCCATGGGAGAACACATCTACAACCATTCTCGAATGGCCCTAGAAATTACATCACGACCATGGGAGAACACATCTGCCACCATGTCAGAAAATCCCATCAATTACATCGCGACCATGGGAGAACACATCTACAACCATGTCTGAAAAGCTCATGTGCATCTGTGTCTTTGGAACTCATCACACATACTCCAACTTATTATGTAACGTATCCACCTAATACATGTCATCACATATGATCATCCTGGTCATCATCACAGCATCGTCCTGATGCATGTCATCTGGAGCAACATCCTGAAGCTCGTCATCCATGATCATCCTGATCATACAATGCATCCACCTGATGCATACCAAGTATATATATGATACATATCATCATACATGATCCACCTGATCATATAATGTATCTACCTGATACATACACAGATACATGATCCACCTGATCATACAATGTATCCACCTGATATATATCAACATTTATGATTTACCTGATCATACAAACATATCCACCTGATGTTAAATTTTCAGAATTTACTTCAATCTGATCTAGGGTCCTAACTGAGAGAAAAACATGTACAACAAATCTACAGCATATCAATCATGGACACAATAATGCAAGCACACAAGAGACACAGAGTTTACTTGGGGAAAACCATAAAGGTGAAAAACCCCAATAACTTCCTCAGAGATAGATAGAGCAATGATACAACCAGAATACAAGAGATAGTCTTCTCCTAGCAGCAGAGCCTCCTCCTCCTCAAGTGTGCCACTCTCCCAAGTGTGAGTGAGAGAATATAATGTGTAAAATGAGAGAGACACACTCTCTATTTATACACTAACTTGACTTGACCTTTACTCAACTAGGTCGGCCTCAACTTAATTACTTAGCATAATGTTGACTGGGCTGAACCCCACTAGGGTGGTCTAATAACCCTTTGACCCACATGGCCGACCCCTAATAGGGTGGTCTAATAACCCTTTGACCCATATGACTTATACAGGGCTGACCCCAACAAGGTGGTCTAATAACCCATCAAGTATAAGTTACGACACTTACAATATAAATGACGACACTTCCATATAGAGGAATAATAAAATCTCTATAGGAATACAAACACTTCTGTATAGAGGAGTAATACCATCTCTAGAGGAGTACAAAATACATATATGAAATACATGGGTGAAATACATTTGGAAGTTACATATACATCAACACTCCCTCTTAACTAGGAAGGTATTTCTCAACATCAGTCTTCTAGCACAAGTCATCTTCTCTAGATCATCGTCACTGGATAATCGTCATCGAGTCATCATCATCATCACTGCTGCTGCTATCTCAATCAATCTCTGAATCTACTTGTCATAGTAAGTTCTATAGAGCCAATCCTTTTTCATACTGGATGTAGGCCCACCACCTGCAGGTCTTCGTCATCACTGGCCATAGTATGGAATCCTCGGGACTTATTACGTGCGTCACAAAACCTGGCTGTAGCATCCCAAGCTATTACAAGGACACAGCTTTACCTGTAGGATCTCCCAGGAGCACATTACATGTGACCCATCACAAAACCTGGATGAAGCATCCCAGGCTGTTACGAGCACACAACTCTACTTGTTGGATCTCCCAGGAGCACATTACATGTGATCTCACCACAAAACCTAGATGAAGCATCTGAGGCCTTTTTCATCTTGTCCAAATCTCCCAGGAGCAAATTACATGTGGTCCACCACAAAACCTGGCTAAAGCATCTGAGGCCTTTTTCTTCCTGTCTAGATCTCCCAAGAGCAAATTACATGTGGTCATGGCAAAACCTGGCTGAAGCATCTGAGGCCTTTTTCATCCTGTCTAAATCTCCCAGGAGCAAATTACATGCCATAGGACAAAACCTCGCAAGATCATCTAAGGATGTTACGGGTACACAAATCTGACTTGAAGATCTCCCAGGGCAGAAATTACATGTCCTCCCAGAGCAATGTCTCGAAAGAGAATCCTAGGCTGTTATGGATACGCAACTCCGACCTATAGGATCTCCTAAACATGATCATCTGCACAACCTGATCCACGACCACAAAGTATCATCTGATACTCACCATACATCATCCTGATGTACACATGATCATCCTCATCATCATCACTGCAACATCTTGCTGCATATCATATGATGAAGCTCATCATCCACGATCACCCTAATCATACAATGCATCCATCTGATGCACACCAAGTATCTACCTGATACATATCATCATACATAGTGTATCCACCTGATACATAGATACATGATCCACACAATGTATCCATCAACATACATGATCTACCTGTTGATACCTCATACATATCAATATACATGATCTACCTGATCATACAATGTATCCACCTGATACATATACAGATACATGGTCCAAGCATCCTACATGATGCATATACAAAATACATACAAATGATCCAACCGATCATATTCAACATCCAACATGATGTGTACATACATATAAATGATCCAACTGATCATATCCAACATCCAACATGATACGTACATACATATAAATGATCCAACTGATCATATCCAGCATGCAACATGATGCGTACATACATATAAATGATCCAACTAATCATATCCAACATCCAACATGATGTGTAGATACATATACATATAAATGATCCAACTGATCATACAAAGCAGAAACTAGAACATCATCCTGATGCTCATCATCCAGCGCTTACATCCATAGCCATGTGAAGGATCCTCCTTCCAACCTGCTTGGAATGGCTTGAGAAAATGTGTCCATCACTTCTTCCTCGAAGTGTCCTTGATCTATAAAACACCAAGCCTCTCCCTAAAGTACTCGAACTTCACCCTGGCTAGTGGCTTCGTTAGCACATCTGTAATCTGCTTGTCCGTCGCAACATACAGGAGCTTCACAGCTCCTCTCTGCACCATATCCCTGATATAGTGATATTTGATCTCTATGTGTTTCGACCTGTCATGAAACACTGGGTTCTCAGACAAATTCACACAACTCTGGTTATCACAGAAGATACCAGTAGCATCGAATCGGAGATCAAATAAGTCTGACAGTAGCTTCCATAGCCATACTGCCGCATGACTAGTTGAACAGGCTACAACATACACTGCCTCATCTGTACTCAGTACTATGCAGCACTGCTTCCTGCTAAACCAAGAGATCACACCTGATCCCATACTGAAGCAGCACCCAGATGTGCTCTTCCTATCTGTAGCACTGCCAGCCCAATATGAATCAACATAACCCTGTAGGTTAAACTTTTGATTCACTTCATACTTGAGCCCATAATCCACTGTACCCTTCAGGTACATCAGAACATGCTTTACAACAACCAGGTGAACACTCCTCAGATCCGTAAGGAACTGGCTCAATGTGTTCACCACAAAGCAAATATTTGGTCTCGTGTTCCTCAGGTACATCAAGGACCCAATCATCTGACGATACATAGAGACATCAACTAGCTCAGATGAAGCATCACATAGAAGCTTCAGATTCGATGCCATAGGTGTGGCCATGGCCTTGCAATCCATCATCCCAAATCTCTTCAGGATATTTACTGTGTACTTCCCTTGAACAAGGAAGATCCAACCTGCACTCTGCCACACCTCCATACCTAGGAAATAATGCATCATTCCCAAATCTTTCATATCGAACTCGGCAGCAAGCTTCCTCTTAGTATTTGCAATCAATCTGCCATCTCCTATTACAAATAAGTCATCCAAATACAGGAGTAGAATCACATGATTCCCATCCTCAACCTTGTAGTAAAGGCTGGAATCCGCTATACTCTTGGTAAATCCCAAACTGGATAGAAAGCTCTCTATCCTACCATACCAAGTTCTGCACATATATGACTCCCTGTCATGTGTCTCAGAACCAAGTGGCTGCACCACATACACTTCTTCTTCAACTACACCATTCAAGAAAGTGTATCTTCCTCTTCATCACTGCAGCATGCTTGATCTTGTAGATCCTCTTGGAAGTCACTACAGACTCCCCTTCAGGTCTTGGGACTGCATCCGAAACATCTTCATGATCGAATGGTACTCCTCAATCATGGCATTCTTCCCAGATCCTGGGAACTTCAATATCTTCAATATTTTCAATAGATAACTTTGTTGCTGAACAAATGTTGTAGTCCTTCTTTTGTAGGTGATGGTATACGATCTTTGCTACACAACAAGTTAAATTGCATGATTAGAAAACATCTCATATTTTTTAGAACAAATTCTTACACATAAAGAAATATGTCATATAGTCATGCAATTATCTTAGCCAATGCTTCAATACAACATTTATCCATATTTTGTAACTTTCTAGATGCCTTCCAATCTCTACCAGAATATTGTTAAGAGTGTGCACAACTCCTAACATGTCAGCAAAGAGGTTTCATTCTAGATAAGTAGCAATGGAATGTTGTACAGTGCCATAGGCCACTTACCCATGTATATTAGTAGTATACTGTTCATCAATGAAACTATTATAATATGCATAATACACAACCTAATTCTAGGAACATAAGCATATACATCATTGAATAACATTATGTAAGAAATGACAATTCAAATACTTATCTTTGTTTGATTGTTGGGTTGACTCCCTCTCAGTCTTTGCTTCTTTTCCGCAACTCCATTCTGACGTGGATTGTGAGAAGTGGTCAACCCCCTCTTAATATCCGCATCCTTGCAGAAACTACTGGAGTGTGCTCCCTCTTCATCTTTGCTTCCTGGATTACCTGTCCTTGAACTTATATTCATTCGTGATCCCTATGCATGCTTGATAGTATCATCATTGTGTTATCGTCTAGGTCTCATACATAATCAAAAATTCATTAGTATAATCTTAATATTATCAAAACACAATAATCTAAAGCATGTATAGTCAGGATCATTTCAAACACAGATAATAAACATTAGTATTCAAGGTTTCAGGGAAGTCTTATTTTACTCATGCACATTCTTATTTGATCATAGGACTCTTTTGGTTTGTTAAATCATTAATCAAGATAAGAGATATAATATGCATAAAACCTGTGATTACTCAAGCTTATACCTTCATGATTCTTCTGGTTAGTCATATCATCAATTATGGTAAGAAACATAATATTCATACAACCATGACTATTCAAACCTATGACTTCATGAATAATCATTATCAACAACACAACAGTATAAGATCCTAACACAAGGTAGGCTTCTAGCTTGATATAGGAAAAACATACCTGGATTAGCATGCTAGCTAGTTATGTCTAACATACCCGCATAATGTCTTCTGGTTCTCTTCAATGACTCGTGCTAGTAACTTGCATGTCTCATAAGTTATCCATTGTAGAACCAAGTTATACATACCTCGTAAGTAGATTTTGTAAGTGATCCATGACAATGGATGAATCTTTGTCTTCATGTCATCATGATCATATGTTCTTGAACTAGAACATGATTTGTCTTTCTTGGTGTACCTTTCATGTTAGCGAACAACATAAACCTCATACAACATCACAATGCATTAGTACAATCATAAGTGTCAAAACCTTAATCAATGAATATCTTCTATTAAGGCAATACAACAAGTCTAGTAATTAATCAAGATTGTACTGTAATGATATGAAGGCAGACATATCATAAACTTAACTATGAATAGAATTCAAAACATACCTGTAAGCCATACCTGTTAAGATTGCTTGTAATCTTCTTATGGAAGGCCTTAGCCTCATCTCCCTCTGAAACATGAACTTCTTCACTTATGCAGGTGACCAATCCATCCTCTTCTAGGATTAACTCAATCCACTTGATTTGCAGGAATTGGATCTGGAGCTGTAATAGGGTTTGTCAGAGAAACCCCAAAAATTCAAACTTTGAATTTCAAACTTCTGAAAGGATAGAAATATGTGCCTTGATGAGCTAATCAAGCTGGTATATTCAGAATTTGAAAACTGCAAAGTTTCACTCCTCAATTTTTTCTTTGAAACTTCTGGATTCATTGGATGTGACCCCGAAATGGGGTTTGATGAAGGCCACTCTTCTTCCCAATCAAAAGGTTTGATCCAAATCTCTAAGCTTCTATTTTTATGAGGAGCTTCCGGCCGTGGTCACAGATTTAAAAAATTCCCATTTTTGCAAAAGCCCTAATTTTCCACTTTTCTGATCAAAGTCCCGAACTAGGGTCTGATCAAGCCCGGCCTTCTACCCAACCAAAAATTCTGATATTGGTCTCTAAATTTCTATTTTGATGAGTAGCATTCAGTCATGGTCTCCGGTTACAAAAAATCCAACTTTATCCAAAACCCTAAATTCTGGAAGCCATGAATGAAGGTGCTAAAAAATAATTCTGTTTTGACAGAAATATGTACCTGATTGTTTCTGGTGTAACTCTGAATTTTTTGATCTACGGGGCCTGAAAATGTTTTCAGAGATAGCCCAACTTGTTATCTTTCCATCCTGATAGGTCTGACCTCAATTGGATTCTCTGAGAGAGAGTTATGCCGCGTGTCGCAATGTGACCTGTTTATGGGATACTACAGGAGAGCGAATTTGTCAGGAGTGCCACGTGTCACTAGTTCAACTTCGGCCTCTGAAATTTTTTTTTGTGATAGTACAGTCTATGTACTACTTAAATTGTTTTACGAAAATTCATTTGGAGCTTCCTAGCCCAAGTTATGACCTTTTTCCCAAGGTCATCTGATTTTGACTTAGATCTGGAAGAGGGAGAAACCCTATATTGTACAGATCATAAATCACAAAGTACAATGAATTAGAGGTTGTCCTTTGGATAGAAGGTACACGGGGATATGATATTCAACCTGTAAAAGTTTTAGATATGAAAACTTCTCCAAAATGGATTTATAGCGAAAGTGCTATGATGACTATTTTTTTCTATATCAAGCCCTAGCATCGTAAGTGCAACAAGTGTCATACATGCCATATCATGCCTTCTTTCAGGCTATCTCTGATACCATGTTAAATTTTCAGAATTTACTTCAATCTGATCTAGGATCTTAACAGAGAGAACAACATGTACAGCAAATCTACACCATATCAATCATGGACACAATAATGCAAGCACACAAGAGACACGGAGTTTACTTGGGGAAAACCATAAAGGTGAAAAACCCCAATAACTTCCTCAGAGATAGATAGAGCAATGATACAACCAGAATACAAGAGATAGTCTTCTCCTAGTAGCAGAGCCTCCTCCTCCACAAGTGTGCCATTCTCCCAAGTGTGAGTGAGAGAATTGAATGTGTAAAATGAGAGAGACACACTCTTTATTTATACACTAACTTGACTTGACCTTTACTCAACTAGGTCATCCTCAACTTAACCACTTAACATAATGCTGACTGGGCCGACCCCCACTAGGGTGGTCTAATAACCCTTTGACCCACATGACTTATACAGGGCCGACCCCAACAAGGTGGTCTAATAACCCATCAAGTATAAGTTACGACACTTACAATATAAATGACAACACTTCCATATAGAGGAATAATAACATATCTATAGGAATACAAACACTTCCGTATAGAGGAATAATACCATCTCTATAGGAGTACAAAATACATATATGAGATACATGGGTGAAATACATTCCGAATTTACATATACATCAACACCTGAGACATATACAAACACATGGTCTAAGCATCCAACATGATGCATATATACATACATATAAATGATCCAACTTATCATATTCAGCATCCAACATGATGCATACATACATAAATGATACAACTGATCATATCGAACAGAAACTAGAACATCATCCAACACTTACATCGATAGCCATGTGAAGGATCCTCCTTCCACCATGCTTGGAATGGCTTCAGCAAATGTCTCCATCACTTCTTCCTCGAAGTGTCATCGATTTGAAGAACACCAAGCCTCTCTCTGAAGTATTTGAGCTTCACTTTGGCTAGTGGTTTCGTAAGTACATCTGCAATCTACTCATCCGTCGCAACATACAGGAGCTTCACTGCTCCTCTCTGCACCATATCCCCGATATAGTGATATTTGATCTCAATGTGCTCCGGCCTGTTGTGGAACACCAGGATCTCAGACAGCTTCACACAACTCTATTTGTCACAAAAGATACCAGTAGCCTCCAACGGGAGATCAAATAACTGATACAATAGCTTCCGGATCCATACTGCCTCACAACTAGCCGAACATCCTGCAACATACTCTACATCCACTATACTCAGTGCTATGCAGGATTGCTTCCTGCTAAACCAAGAGATCACACTTGATCCCATACTGAAGCAGCACCCATATGTGCTCTTCCTATCTACAACACTGCCAGCCCAATCTGAATCAACATAACCCTGCAGGTTAAACTTTTGATTCACATCATACTTGAGCCCATAGTCAACCGTACCCTTCAGGTACCTCAGAATATGCTTTACAGCAACTAGGTGAACACCTCTGGGATCCGTCAGGAACTAGCTCAATGTGTTCACCGCAAAGCAAATATCTGGTCTAGTGTTCATCAGGTACATCAAGGACCCAATCATCTGACGATACATAGTGACATCAATTGGATTAGATGTAGCACCACACAGAAGCTTCAGGTTCGATGAAATAGGTGTGGCCATGGCCTTGCATTCCATCATCCCAAACCTCTTCAGGATCTCTACTGCATACTTCCCTTGTCTAAGGAAGATTCCATCTACACTATGCCGCACCTCCATGCCTAGAAAATAGTGCATCATCCACAGTTTCTTCATCTCGAACTCGGCAGCAAGCTTCCGCTGCATGTCAGCAATCAATCTATCCTCACCTGTAACAAACAGGTTATCCACATACAAAATTAGTATCACTGGGTTGCCTTCCTCAACCTTGTAGTAAAGGTTGGAATCCGCTTTACTCTTGGTAAAGCTCAAACTGGATAGAAAGCTGTCTATCCTACCATACCAAGTTTTGCACATATATGACATCCCGTCATGTGTCTCAAAACCAAGTGGCCACTCTACATACACTTCCTCTTCGACTACACCATTCAAGAAAGTTGTCTTGACATCCATCTGGTGTATCTTCCATTTCATCACTGCAGCTAGGGAAAGTACTGATTTGATGGAAGTGTACCTGGCTACAGGAGCAAAAGTCTATTCCCTTTTTCTGAGAGAAGCCACGAGCTACAAAACTTGCTTTGTATTTTTCAATGCTACCATTTGCAACATGCTTGATTTTATAGATCCACTTGGAAGTAACAACAGACTTCCCTTCTGGTTTTTGGACTGCATCGCAACCATCATTCTTCATGATTGACTGGTACTCCTCGATCATGGTATTCTTCATGAATCCTAGGAACTTCAATATTTTTAATATCTTCAATAGATAACTTTGTTGTTGAACAAATGTTGTAGTCCTTCTTTTGTAGGTGATGGTATACGATCTTTCCTACAAAACAAGTTAAATTGCATGATTAGAAAACATCTCATAGTTTTCAAAATAAATTCTTATACATAAATAAATATGTCATACAGTCATGCAATTATCTTAGCCATTGCTTCAATACAACATTTATCCATATCCCGTAACTTTCTAGATGCCTTCCAATCTCTACCAGAACATTGTTAAAAGTGTGCACAACTCCCAACATGTCAGCAAAGAGGTTTGATTCTAGATAAGTAGCAATGGAATGTTGGACAGTGGCATTGGCCACTTACCCATGTATATTAGTAGTATACTGTTCATCAATGCAACTATTCTAATATGCACAACCTAATTCTAGGAACATCAATATCTACATTATTGAATAGTATTATTTAAACAATCCAATATGCAAGAAATTCAAATACTTATCTTTGTTTGTTTGTTGGGTGGACTCCCTCTGAATCTTTGCAACTCCATTCTGATGTGGATTGTGGGAAGTGGTCAACTCCCTCTGAATATCTACATTCTTGCAGAAACTACTGGAGTGTACTCTCTCTTCATCTTTGCTTCCTGGATTACCTGTCCTTGAACTTATATCCATCCTCGATCACTATACATGCTTACAAGTATCAATATTGTGATATCCTTGAGATCTCATACATAATCATACATTTATTAGTATATTCTCAATACTATCAAAAAACAATAATCTTAAGCATGTATAGTCATGATCATTTCAAACAAAAATAATAAGCATTAGTATTCAAGGACTCTTATGGTTAGTCATATCATAAATTAAGGTAAGAAACATAATATGCCTACATCCGTGATTACTCAAACCTATACTTTCATGACTCTTCTGGTTAGTCATATCATCAATTAAGGTAAGAAATGTAATATGCATACACCCTTATTCAAGCCTATGAATAATCATTATCAATCATGTCATGTATACTTATATAAGAGATTCTAACACAAGGTAGGATTCTAACTTGATATAGGAAAAACATACCTAGATTAATATGTTAGCTGATTATTGACTTGTGCTAGTAACATGCATATCTCATAGGTTAACCAAGTTATACATACCTCATAAGTAGATCTTCTATGTGATCCATGGCAATGGATGAACCTTTGTCTTCATGTCACCATGGTCATATGTTCTTGAACTAGAACATGATTTGTCTTTCTTGATGTACCTTACATGTTAGTGGACAACTTAAACCTCATACAACATCATAATGCATTAGTACAATCATAAGTGTCAAAAACACTAATCAATGAATATCTTCTATCATGCATTCATAATTTTATTAAGGTGATACAACAAGTCTAAAATTAAACAAGATTGTACTAACCGTAATAATATGAGGACAAACATATCATAAACTGAATTATGAACAGAATTCGAAACATACCTGTATGAGTCATACTTGTCAAGATTGCTTGTAATCTTCTTATGTAAGTCCTCAGCCTCATCTCCCTCTGAAACAGGAACTTCTTCACTTATGTAGGTGACCAATCCATTCTCTTATAGGATAAAACCAATCCACTTGATTTGCAGGAACTAGATCTAGAGCTGGATTAGGGTTTGTCATAGAAACCCTAAAAATTAAAGCTTTGAATTTCAAACTTCTGAAAGGATAGAAAGATGCTCCTTGATGAGTTGATCAAGCCGCTATATTCAGAATTTGAAAATTGCAAAGTTTCACCCCTCAAAATTTCCTTTGATACTTCCGGATTCACTAGACATGACCCCGAACTAGGGTTTCATAAATCCCACCCTTCATCTCAAAAAAGGTTCAATCCAAAGCTCTAAGTTTCTGTTTTTCTAAGGAGCTTCCTGCCGTGGTCACAGATTTAAAAAACTCCAATTTTTGCAGAAGCCCTAGTTTTCCAGTTTTTCGATCAAAGTCCCGAACTAGGGTCTAATCAAGCCTGGACTTCTACCCAACCAAACATTCTAATATTGGTATCTAAATTTCTATTTTCATGAGTAGCATTCAGCCGTGGTCTCTGATTACAAAAATTCCATCTTTCTCCGAAACCCTAAATTCTCGAAGCCATTAATGAAGATGCTCAAAAATAATTCTGTTTTGACATAAATATGGACCTGATTGTTTATGGTGTAACTCCGAAATTTCTAATCCACAGGATCTGAAAATTCTACCTCTGGTATCCGGACCTGTCATCTTTCCAACCCCATAGGTCTCACCTCAATTGGATTCTCTGAGAGAGAGTTATACCAAGTGTCGCAACGTGACCTGTTTATGGGATAAAACAGGAGAGCAAAATTGTACGGTGTGCCACGTGTCACTGGTTCAGTTTCGGCCTCTGAAAACTTTACCTCATAAAGTACATTCCCTAAAATACCTATCAATTTTAACAAAATTTCATTTGGAGCTTCCTAGCCCAAGTTATGACCTTTTTTCCTAGGTCACCTGTTTATGACTCATATGTGGAAGGGGCAGAAACCATAGATTGTACAGATCATGAATCACAAAGTACAATGAATTAGAAGTTGTCCTCTGGACACAAGGTACATGGGGATATTATATTCGACTTGTAAAAGTTTTAGATCTGAAAACTTCACCAAAATGGATTTATAGCGAAAGTGCTACGATGACTGGTTTTTTCTATATCAAGCCCTAACATCGTAAGTGCAACAAGTATCATACATGCCATACCATGCCTTATTTCAGGCTAGCTCTGATACCATGTTAATTTTTAAGAATTTACTTCAATCTGATCTACGATCTTAACTGAGAGAACAACATGTACAGCATATCAATCATGGACACAATAATGCAAGCACATAAGAGACACAAAGTTTACTTGGGGAAAACCATAAAAATGAAAAACCCCAATAACTTCCTCAGAGATAGATAGAGCAATGATACAACTCAAGCATAAGAGATAGACATCTCCTAGTAGCAACTTCTTCTCCTCCACAAGTGCGTCACTCTCCAAAGAGTGCGTGTGAGAATAGAATGATCAAATAAAGTGCCTCTCGCACTCTATTTATACTTGACTTGACTTGCCTAATAAACTTTACTAGGCCGGCCTTAACTTAACCACGTAGCATAATGATGACTGGGCCGACCCCCAATAGGGTGGTCATAATAATCCTTTAACCCACATGGCCGACCCCCAATAGGGTGGTCTAATAACCCTTTGACCCACATGAATTATACAGGGCCAACCCCAACAATGTGGTCTAATAACCCATCAAGTATAAGTTACAACGCTTACAATATAAATGACGACACTTTCATATAGAGGAATAATAACATCTCTATAGGAATACAATATACATATATGTGAAATACATTCCGAAGTTACATATACATCAACACTGATATCAAGCCTTGTTTGATCTCCATAGGTGCCAGAGACAGAGAAATAAACAAGGCTTTAAAAAGTTGTGCATCGACGCGAGAGAATCTAAGCCTGAGGCCCAAAGAGATAGCTCAAGACGCCATAGATTTTTTGAGACCCCTATATAAAGAACAATTAGCTACATTTGATATCAAGAACAGAGTGGCTATGATCGCCTGGGCAAGGAAGATGCTAGGCAAGTATGCTCATGTAGAAAGTATTCAAGCCCGCTGTATGGCATTGGTTGATCAGGTTAATAATATAAAGAGAAGATTCAAGAAGGTCTTCCATAAGGGGATACCATCCTTCTGGGATGAAGAAAATGAGCTCATCTTGCACAACTATTACAATAGCATGCTATGCGCCATAAAAATGGATCACGAAAAATTCCAGAGGTTATGTCAAATTCTTATAGGAAAAATACTATTGGAGAAGCTTGCCGAAGATTTCAAGATCATGGACCTACTAAAGAGTCTAAGTGAAGAGGCACATGTCCTGTCCAGCAGAGATAAAGTGGAGCTGAGGATACTAGTGAAAGAAATGGTGTGGCATGAGAGCATCACATCCGATCAATGGGGTTATCTGGAGAAGTATGGTAAAATGAAATATTTGCTTAATGTTCCTTAGTAGTTTTTATTTTTACTTTCAAAAGGTGTTTCTATTTTCAAAGACACTCAAGACATTTCCATTTTAAAAATTAATTTGTAATGTTTTTGTGGCGGCTATTGGGAATAGCTAGCCGGTGCAACCGCTTTACTATATTTTGTTTTTAATCTTCAAGTTAATTATCACTCAGTAAGAAGATTGGTAAATGTGAAAGAAAGCGGTTAAGCCAGCTTTCCCATTTTTGGTAGTGGCGAGTATGTCTTGATGAGGTGGCATTTTGTTGTACCTATTTTTCGGTACGAATAGGTCAAGCCTCAAGCTCTAGGCAGTCATATATATGCTATGTACTTGAAGTAAGAAGGGTTGAAAACTTTTTGGAGAAACATATATTGCTCTGTGTAATCTTTTGAGCTATTTTTTTAATAAAGTTGACAGAGCCGAGCAGGTGTTTTGACAGGGATTCCTGTGTTATTGGTCTTACAGTCTGTTCCTTCTCTTGTCCCATGTGAATTGTGTTTCTCTCTTTGTCAATCCATTTTGTAATTGCTTCATGTTTGGTTTAGTGTAGTATTTGAATGGAATTCATAGAGATAATGCTCCGTTCAGGTCATACCAATCATTTCACCCTTATTTTCTACTAAATTCAATATTGAATTCATGTTTTCCATGCTTTATATTGATGGATTGTTCATCTCTCTTCTAAATAAACAACTAAAAGCTCTTTGACTATGAGCTGGTGGCTACCTTTCCCCTGTACGAAGGTATCTGCAAAGTATTTGTCAAGGATGTTCATGTTTAAACTGCAAGCTATACTTCTCATTTGGACCCCCGCTGATATAATA
This sequence comes from Larix kaempferi, assembly GCA_027924585.1. Lineage (NCBI taxonomy): Eukaryota > Viridiplantae > Streptophyta > Pinopsida > Pinales > Pinaceae > Larix > Larix kaempferi. Next base: position 1,571,433 of record BSBM01001446.1, on the reverse strand, counting down.
TCCACGTTGTTGGTTCAGAAAATGTCGGAACTTAAAAAAGTCCCCAAACATTAAATGCTACCATTAATATCCTTAATATTCATTTAAACAATCTCTAAACTAATTTTAAAAATCAAATATGAGACGTGTCACAATATAAGCATTCCACGTGTCACAAAATGTATAGAAGTTTTTCTTCAAAGACATTGCTGGCAAGTAGAAATATTATCAGAGAAAGAGTGGCCACTCTTTCTCTAAGGTGTTCTATTTTTACAATTCCCTCGTAGATGAAAGGTTGGGTGGCCCTTCTTAATCCTAGTATTCTTTTCATAACAGTTTGACACTGCAAGAAGGGTCAGTCGATCCTTCTTGTATTATCCATTATAGCTTTAGCTTTATTGATGGATAAATATTTTGACAATTAACTACAAAAAGAAGGGGCGGCCAGTCTTGTCATAAAATGGAGGCTTGGACAAACCATTTTTATATGATATAACTTTCAAGATGTTATATTTTTACAATTCCCTCATAATTGACACTGCAAGAAAGGTCAGTCGGCCCTTCTTATTACCAATATTCTTTTCTTAATATTTCGACACTGCAAGATCCTTTTCCGATCCTTCTTGTCGGAAAAGGAAGTCAAGACAGACGATTTTTATATGTTATAAGTTCCAAGGTGTTCTATTTTAACAATTCTCTCTAAATTGAAGGGTCGACTGACCCTTCCTATTCCCAATATTATTTTCATCATAGTTCGACACTACAAGACGGGTCGGGCAATCCTTCTTGTGTTCTCCATTAATATTGGGCATTGGTCATAAATGAATCTAATATCAATTTTAATAGAAAATTGGTGAATACTTAGATGCGGTAAACCAGAGGATAAACATATGAATTCTGATTTTATATTACTTTCATCAAAGCATGAAGAATAACACAATGGAAAAGATTTAGTGCAAATAACAATTAATAGAGAAAGAAAGGAAATTTACACACATAATTTACAGCAAATAACAATTAACAGAGAAAGTAAGGAAATTTACAGATAGTGATTGTTGGAAATAACAATTAACAGAGAAAGGAAGGAAATTTACAGACTATCATTAATGAATAGTTTTTTCATCAGTGGTACAATTATATTCAACACATTCCATGTATAATTTCAAAAACAAGTGACTCATGCATGCCTTCCCAGACACACTATAATGCTAATTAAAATTTAGATTTGATCGACACGATGGTTTGACATGTTCTCTGAATTAAAAATTAGCATTGATCCAACTAATCCATAATAATAAGTTGCTTAGATTTGATATAATTAAAATTGTACTCCATCTTAATCCAAATTTTGTTGGTGCATGTTATACGTTATTTCGTTACAGATGTGATAATTGAATCTCTCATACCCAAAGGTTTTAATCATGGAAATTCATTACAGTTTATCATTATGGGATATTTATTGATCTTCTTAAACTCAAAGACCAATATAGGCAAATTGTTAGTCGTCATATTCCATAGAAAAATTCTTGTTATTCAATTTCCCGAGATTTCCCTCCTAACATTTACATACTGTGAACAAGATGCAGAAAGAACTTAATAAATTAATAAATTCATACATGCTATTTCTGCAAATGACTAACATAAATTAATAAATTCATGTTATGTTAATTTTTCAATTAGCATTCTAGCTACAGGGTAATATTACATGTGCCTAATCCTTAAAACTAGTATCAGTTAATTTTAATTTCCTGATAATTTGTGTTGTAGTTAAACCCACATTAGTAAACTCGTTATACTCAATGTGCCAAATCAAATAAAAATTAGTGACTTCACTATACTCAATATGATTATTCCACGTGTTGACCTAGGATACTAGATATCAACATTTTAACAACAAAATGTATAGACATACTGCTTTAAAGACTTTGCTGGAAAGTGGAAATATTCTCAGGGAAAGAGAGGCTGCTCTTTCTCCAAGGTGTTCTATTGTTACAAGTCCCTCCTAAATGAAGGATCAGCTGACCCTTCTTATTCCAAATATTTTTTTCATAATAGTTTGACACTGCAATAAGGATCGGTCGATCCTTTTTGTGTTCTCCATTAAAGCTATAGTTCAATTGATGGATAAAGGTTTTGACAATTAACTACGAAAAGAAGGGGCGGCCGATCCTTCTTGTCTTAAAATGGAAGTTGGGAAGGGTCCGCCGCTCAGCCGACCCTTATTTACAATATTATTTTCATAATAGTTCGACCCTGCAAGAAGGATCGGTTGACCCTTCTTATTCCCAATATTATTTTCATAATATTTTGACACTGCATGAAGAGTCGGTCAATCCTTCTTGTGTTCTCGATTATGGATATAGCTGAATTGTTGGATAAAGGTGTTCACAATTAACTACGAAAAGAAGGGGTGGCCAATCCTTCTTGTAGGAATACAAAAGTCAGGACAAATTTGTTATGTTATAACTTAGCCGATTAACTTGTTATTCAAACAATGACTGTATATTTTAGACATTAAACTTTTTGCCTTAAAATTTTGAACATTTACAAATGAAAATTGCAACTTTTAAATAAAAATTTGCTTTTTTTAATTTCAAGTTCACTCTTTTCAAATCAGAAATTGCATTTTTTTATTTTAAATTCACACTTTTCAAATCAAAATTTGCATTTTCTGATTTAAAATTCATAGATTTCAAATAAAAATTTGCAGTTTTTTTATTTAAAATTCACACTTTTCAAATCAAATTTGCATTTTTGGATTTGAAATTCATACTTTCTGAATTGAAATTCACACATTTTGAATTGAAATCCATAGTTTTATAACAAAAAACTCCAATTTTAAGGTTCATAAGTAGTCCAAAAACACACTATTCGAATAGAAAAACACACTTTTCAAATCAAATATTGCCACGATCAGAACCCGTTTTTTCACTTTAGAAAGGTTGATATCGACACTTTCAAAGTCTAAATTCACACTTTCTTAGTCCAAAATTTGCCTTTTCTTGAATGTTTGCGGTATTTTTAACTTTGTTCGAATTTTCATGCAGCAACTGCTAACACGGTTGTATTTTGCTACTATGATATAAACAAAAAATACACACCAACTACATGGATGAAACAACCCTTGATCACTAGAGAGCTTAACAACATTACAGTAAAATATAAGGCAAGTCCTGTCACGTCCCCATTTTGACCCCCTTTGATTTAAATTGTAAATGATGTAAATATTGTAACTTAATCATGGTGAGGAGCTCAAGGCCAAGGCCCCACCATTGATTTAGTGTTTCATGTATCGGCAATTAAAAATAGATGCCTATGGTTCTTGTGCTAGATGGGCACGATGTAAATAAGACATCATGTAAATACGAATTTTAATGAAAAATACCCACAACTAGCTATGCAATGCAACAAAGAGATGGGGCATAATTCTACAAGGAATAGGGAGGGATATTATTCAAACCCTTGGGCCAATGGTGTTAATCCATGTGTCAATGGGGAAACCCATAAACCACCAACTACCCATTTTGTCTCATGCACCCAAGCATTTAATTCTCCCAAGAAATTGGTTAAGGCAGTTAATGCCTGGGAAATGAAGAAGTATGGGCAAGCCATTTTCGTGCATGGGCAAGCCATCAACCTAGAAATTCGTGTTTTTGCTTGTTGGGCAAGAAAACACCCACGAAATGGTGCCCAAAGCCATTCTGAAGGGGGATTCTTCACTCATTCACGCAGTTGAAGCTAGCTGGGTCTTTCCCTACACGTTTTTCATCCAAATCCTGCATTTTTCCATGCCTGGGAGTTCATTTTTGCATATGCAGTAGCCTGGGAGAGAAGGGCCACATTTTGGGGACTGTAGGGAGGTCGTTTTTGCCCCTGAATGTCCAAGGACGTTTTTCTAAAAACGGATTTGGCTTCCTGGGTTTTCCACCAACTTCCCATTTCGTTTTTGTGGGTTCTCACGTTTCCGTGAGTTAGCTGAAACCCCATCTCATGCCTCTCACTATAAAAACGTTTTATCCTGTCCCATAATTGGGTTCTGCTGTTATGTGCATCCTCGTTTTTGGTTTGAGCCTGTGAGCTGAAGTGTTGGAGTGGTAGTGGACAGAAGTGGCTTGATAAACCTAGTGGGGGAGACAACCTCTCAAGAAGATCAAGAAGGATTTGGTGACTCTTCTATGCATACCCTGAGAGCACTAGATAGGGAAGGTATGGCTTGAGGGATTGTACAGCAATGAAAAGAATAATTCCTTGTGCTGGGTGTGTAGGTATTGTGGGTGCCAAGCTAGCTAGATCTTGCAAGGTTATCCATGGCTCTGTGCTGGAGCTCACTCGCTTAGCACTCTTCCTTTCCATCTCCTAGCAGCCTGATAAACCCAATTGTAGATTGGCTTGGCTCATCTTGATGTAGGCTTGGCTATGTGTGAGTCTATTGTTCCCTGGTTCCTTGTAGAGATCATGCCCAGCTCGGGGGTGGCAGTGGTGCTGAGAGATTGAGGAGCACACTGGCCTACGGTTGGGTGGAACGTTGCAGTTGCATAGCCAGTTGCGTGGGACTACTTTCGCATAAGATAAGTATTCTCTTGTGTTAAATTGCAATTACCATTTGATGAATATTACGAATGTATGTGGATAGGTTAAATGAATTTACTTCCGCTGTGTTTTTACGAGTTTATGCAATTCCACATGATCTTTTATAAATCTGCAAAGGTCTTTAATTGGCTGTCACAGAATCTTGAATGTATGATAGATATCAACAGCATTTACTTAACTTCCCTTGTGTTTCCATTGCATGAACATATACTTGTCTTTGTATCAATGAGTTTAATTTAATGGATATGGGGGCTAGATGCCCGGTTTAACCTCATGATCCTCTCCATCTAGCAGGAATGATGGGAGGGGACGTGACAAGTCCCAGAAATGGACTTGAGCATTTACTTCCAGCGCATTCGTGGTAGCATCAGGAATACGAAGGCCCATGGATTGCAGTAAGAAGTCCATCTTCCGGTGCAACTCCCTGGTTTTGTCTTGAAGCGAGTTCTGCACCGGATTCGCTTTTTGCATACGGTCGGTAAGAGTATACCCCACCAAGTTTTTCATTACCGAGTAAAGGGAAATAAATCGCTCGTACAGGGTTAAACTACCAGCAATGTTCCCCAGGTACATGGCATCCTGGAATTCCAGCTCCCATATTTCCTCCTGTAGAGTATCTTTACCAAGATGTTCTTCTGGCGTATCCGTGGTAGCATTTGGATTATGGAGGTCCATGTCTTGCAGCAAGAAGTCCATCTTCCAATTCATATCCCTCATTTCATCTTGCAGCTTGTTCTGCATCACATCCTCTTTTTGCATACTGTCCGTAAGAGCATACCCCACTAAGTTTTTCACTAACCAGTAACGGGCAACAGTTCACTCGTACTGGGTTAAATGGCCAGTAGTGTTTCAGGGGTCCTCGACCCAATTTCCCATCTTTCGACTTTCCTCCTGTAGGGTATTGTTACCAAGATATTTCCAAAGCTCCTGCTCCACACCTTGTATTTCCTTCTGCACTTCAGACGATAGGTTCATCTGGAAAATCCTACATTGCGTCCAAACTGTCCTATGAGCCGAAGAGACTCTGGGACTATCCAAAAGGATCTGTTCACTGTTGAGCCTCTTCCTCTCCACCTCTTCCTCCTGACAATGGTCATCCATCATGCTCGTCGATGTGAATTTTACTTGTACAATTACGTTCCAGTTCCTCGTCAATGTCATGAAAAGCGATGGAATTTCAAATTTTATGTACCTGTCAATTAAAAATTTGATGACGGTAACATGTTTTTAGTAACAATAGTCATTTTACGTTTTATGTAAGAATAGTCAAAAAATTGTGTGCAAATGATCATTCCAGGAAAATATGTTGAATCTTTAATATCACGATAATGACACAGTAGTCTAATAATTTGGGGCTTGGGATGGAACCATGGTGGGATCGCCAGGCTCCTTTATATCATAATAAATATGTAGCAGCAAGGCATGGCATTAATAGGAAGCCTAGGTCTCCTGATCATCCCATCTTCCCAGCAAATAAGAAAATACAATAACTTAAGCAATAACTAGCAATTTGAGCATGCATTGGCAGAGATCTCTTCTTTCTAAAAGCAATGAAATTACTTAAATTAATGTATGGAGCATTCTCCTGAAAACAAGCCTTTCTTTCAAAAATCAATGAAGGCACAATAATCAATAAACAATTATATGAAAAATAGAGTTCATCCTATCCCTATTGAATGCAACATGAAAAGTCATAGAATATTGCAGCAGTTAAACACAAAGGTCGATCCCATAGGTGGTCACCATATATATATATATATAAGATAATAGTGATAAAAATGGGTATATCAGCCTCGAGAGACTCTATCCATGGCATTTTCATGGTAATTTCAGTTCAAGCAATGATCCCATACTTTTCTGGGTAAATAAATAAAATATATGGAGGATTTCCAGTGCATCTATGGTAACAAAGCAATGATCCAAGCAATAATTTACTACTTTTCAAAAATCAACGAAGGCACAATAGAGTTCATCCTATCCCTATTGAATGCAACATGCAAAGTCATAGAATATTGCAGCAGTTAAACACAAAGGTCGATCCCACAGGTGGTCACCATATATATATATATAAAAGATAACAGTCATAAAAATGGGTATATCAACCTCAAGAGCCTCTGTTCATGGCATCGTCATGGTAATTTCAGTTCAAGCAATGATCCCATACTTTTCTGGGTAATTAAATAAAATATATGGAGGATTTCCAGTCCGGCATGCTAAAAGAAAGTGCATCTATGGTAACAAGCAATGATCCAAGCAATAATTTCCTACTTTTCAAAATCATCAATATAAAACCCTTAAGCCATACGAAACTTGAAAAAATTCGACATACCTCAAGCAAGCCGGTACTATTTTCTTATTTACATCAAAGTTTGTACAGAATGCCACACTACACTCAGGTCACAAATGCATCTAAGAAGCACACTGCACTCAGGTCACAAGCGGATCAAACAAGCATAAATCTGATGAAAATTTTCAATTCATTAAACCATGTAAATATTCCCAATCTTAATTACTAAACTTCTTAATTGCAAGAAGTACCAAACTAGTAATTTTACTACTGTACTAACCGTACTATTTGTTTACGACGGATAAGTGAATTAATTTTGGTGGACGTTGATTTGATGGGTTTAAATTTCAAGCAGACCTATCAAATACGTTCCAGTGAAGCAAATACCTTCTACACGCCGTAAATTTCCAGGCCTCTCACAAACTGTTGGATAATTGTACAATCACTCGACAAAATCTACAGAGATGATATCTTACTCCAGCAAAATCTATAGAGATGATATCTTACTCGTGCAAAATATACAGACATGATATCTTGCTCGAGCAAAATCTAGTGTGATAATTACCGTTCCCCATCTGTCCCATCCATCTTCATTACTAATTTTGGAAAAATAAATATTTATAAGTTTTAAATCCGTAATAAAAAATTAGTAACCTTGATATACTCAATGTGCCAAATCAAATAAAAATTAGTAACCTCGCTATACTCAATGTGCCAAATCGAATATGCCACGTGTCACAATATGATCATTCCACGTGTCAACCTAGGATACTAGATATCAACATTTTAACAACAAAATTTATAGATGCGTCCGGTCTTCTTCAAGGTGTTCTATTGTTACAAGTCCCTCCTAAATGAAGGGTCGATCGACCCTTCTTCTTCCAAATATTCTTTTCATAATGCAGGAAGGGTCCACCGATCCTTCTTTTCTTCTCCATTATGGCTATAGTTGAATTGATGGATAAAGGTTTTGACAATTCACTACGAAAAGAAGGGGCGGTCGATACTTCTTGTATAATTTCCTCATAATATTTTCATAATAGTTTTACACTGCAAGAAGGGCCGATTGACCCTTCATATTACCAATATACCTTTCATAATATTTCGACTCTGCAAGAAGGGTCATTCGATCCTTCTTGTGTTCTCCATTATGGATAGAACTGAATTATTGGATAAAGGTTTTCAAAATTAACTACGAAAAGAGGGGGCGACCAATCCTTCTTGTTGAAAAACAGAAGTCGGGACAAACTATTTTTATATGTTATAAGTTCCAAGGTGTTCTATTTTAACAATTCCCTTGAAATTTAATGGTTAACCCACCCTTCTTATTCCCAATATTATTTTAATAATAGGTCGACACAAACTTTCGTTAGAGATTAAATATTTTATTAATCAGATTCTCGTTAGAATCTACTTAATCAGATTTTATTTTTCACAGGTTGAATATTTTTACAATTATTACCTCTAGAATGCAAGAAGGGTTGGTAGAGGTCTCATAAGGTAGGGGGGGAGAAAATCAACAAAAGAATATTGGAGACACTCTGATTGATGCAGAGATTGTAATTTTTTGCAATTTCGAAGTAATACAGTTATCCCTTCTCTTCATTCCTCTTTTGTTAATTGGTCAAATTTCTTTGATGAATGGTGATTTTCACTTCAGATTATTTATGAACACTGTTTATTTAATTAAAACATTTATCTATTTCTGCATATGATTAACATAAATTAATAAATTCATGTTAATGATTAACATAAGCTACAGGGTAATCTTGCATGTGCCTAATTATCCTTAAGACTACTATCAGTGAAATTTTCAATTAGCATAAACTACTATGTGCGAAATCAAATAAAAATTAGTAACATCGCTATACTCAATATGCCAAATCAAATATTCCACATGTCACAATATGATCGTTCCAGATGTCACCCTAGGATATTATATATCAACATTTTAACAAAAAAAATTATAGACGTTTTGCTTTAAATACTTTGTTGGCAAGTCGACAAATTCTCAGAGAAAGAGCGGCCGCTCTTTCTCCAAGTTGTTCAATTGTTACAATTCCCTCCTAAACGACGGGTCGGCCAACCCTTCTTATTCCAAATATTATTTTCAGAATAGTTCGACACTGCAACAAGGGTCGGTCGATCCTTCTTGCATTACCCATTACGGCTATAACTAAATTAATGGATAAAGGTTTTGAAAATTAACTATGAAAAGAAGGGGTGGCCGATTCTTCTTGTCATAAAACGGAAGTCGGGACAAACCATTTTTATATGATATAACTTTCAAGGTGTTCTATTTTTACAACTCCTTTGTAATTGAAGGGTCGATCAACCTTTCTTATTCCCCATATTATTTTCATAATAGTTTGATACTGCGAGAAGGGTCGCTCGACCCTTCTTATTACCAATATTATTTTCATAATATTTCGACACTGCAAGAAGGGTTGGTCGATCCTTCTTGTGTTCTCCATTATGGATATAGCTAAATTGTTGGATAAAGGTTTTCACAATTAACTATGAAAAGAAGGGGAGACCAATCCTTCTTATCGGAAAAAGAGAAAATGGGACAAACCATTTTTATATATTATAACTTAGTGGATTGCGTTGTTATTCAAACAATGACTGAATATTTTAGACATTGAACTTTTCACCTTAAAATTTTGAAAATTTACAAATGAAAATTGCATTTTTTTTATTTGAAATTCACACATTTGAAATATGAAATTGCATTTTGTGATTTTAAATTCACACTTTTCAAATCAAAATTTGATCTTTTTTATTTGAAATTCGCAGTTTTCAAATCAAATTTTGCATTTTTTATTTTAAATTCACACTTTTCTAAACAAAATTTGCATTTTTTGATTTTAAATTCACACATTTCAAATCAAAATTTGCATTTTTGGATTTGAAATTCACACTTTTCAAATCAAAATTTGTATTTTCGAATTTGAAATTCACACATTTTGAATTGAAATTCATGGTTTTATAACAAAAAAAATGCAATTTTAAGGTTCATAAGTAGTCAAAAAACACACTATTTGAATGGAAAAACACACTTTTCAAATCCAATATTGCCATTTTCAAAACCCGTTTTTTTCAGTTTTAGAGTCTAAATTCACACTTTCTTAGTCCAAAATTTGCCTAATTTGTCCAAATTTAATGAAATGAGCATTGATAGTCTTTGTCATGGTTGGGTGTTGGTATCAGTGTTTAAGGGTTTTCCTAAAAGAAATCAAATAAGTTGGAAAAGGATTTCCTAATTTATGGATGAAAAATACCTATGCGAAGAAGTTCAAATACTGAAGACAGTAAATCTATATTAAAGAATTTAAATGCTGAAAACAGTAAATATGTTCCTAAGAATTGACTTGGTGAAAATAGGGAATTTAGACTATGAAAGTGAATGCTGAAAAAGTAGTAGATCTATTCTAAAATAATGAAAGTTATTTCTTTAATCTAAGAAGCAATTACCGTAAATCAAATGCATAAAACTAGAAGTCTTGTCTAACCTATTCAATTGCGAAAACCAAGTTCAGAATGCCATTATCTAATGCTATGAAGTAATCAGAACTTTAAGAAGTGAATATCATTAATTAACCACGGTATTGAAAGTAAGCAATCTTTATGAGCAACCATAATAATGGGAGAGTGCATAAGCTTTAAGATATGGATCATTGTTTCAAAAGCAATGCGAGTACATAAGGAAATAGATGCTTAAAATATGCTTTGGAAGAATGTTGTTCCAGGACTACTGAAATAGTATTACCGAACTACAAAATGCATTATAAACTACTACGGAATCAAACTGGTCACTTTACTACAGAAATCAAATTGTACTATTTAACGCCATTCAAATGCTTTCATATGCAATATAGATTTCAGTGAATGTAAATCACATAATGAAAAATACCTGAACAGTAAGATATCCTGACTTACGTGTTGGAGGGGCCCTCTCCAAACCCGTCCTCAGGAGTGAAGGAAACTTATAGACGCCGAATTGAAAGCAACATCAAATATTTATTCAAAATAGCAACTTCATAGTTTAACAAAAGTTTGTAACTCAAAGTATCTCGACAGTATAAAACGTAAAACAATCGTTCTAAAAAATGGAAACAAGATCCTCTCACTAGCCGAGAGGCCCATATATATATGCCTCTAATGCTTAACCAAACTTATATGTCTAATTGTCGATTCTGTTTGAACAGGTGTTCTCTCTAGAAATCACGAAAAAGGCATTGCGCTTTGCATGATCTTTCAGTCCTCTACTTGATCTACGTGTTTGTCTTTTAGTGTACATGGTACTGCTCAATCATACTCGATTTTCACATAATTAGTTTATTGAACACGCATTTAAACATACAAGAATAATCTTTAAAACAATTTCATTAAATAATCAAGGTAAATCATTTCTCCCACAAAACAAGTGTATTTCTTCACCCTTTCTTATGCTTTTGCTGTGGGGAAAAAGGTTATCAGATACCTATATCTTGGACTCATCATTTCCCCCCATACTTGAAGGATTCGCCCATCCTTGGGTGACAGATTTAGCTCATCGATGACTTCTCTGATGTCCCATGCTACTACCTTGGGGGTCCCTACCTGCCTATGGTAGCCCATGGTCTGATCCTCCTTGACTCGTGCTCTCCTCTCTTCTTCTTCGTTAATTTGTTCCTTAATAACTAGGGGAAGGAAGAATGGGGGATTCAGCCTCATTCCAATCCATCTGAGTTGATTCCTTATCAGAAATTCCTTGTAGAGTTTGGCTTTGAAAAGAGCATCTTTAAGCCTGATAGGGGAGTGGAGCCACTAGTACATGTGACCATTTTTTCCATGCAATTTCGTTGCTGTTGCACCACATTTTCGTGGCTATAGCGACGAACAGGACTCCCATTTTTCATTGCACTAATTTCATCTCTACAGCGACACTTCAAAACTGTCATCACTATAGCCATGGGCTATGGACAACACATGTTGGTTGTAGATGTACTTTCAAAAGGATCTAATATGTCATTCTAGTGACAAGTGCCCGTCAGTAAAGAGATACACATACCTCTGCTTTTTCCCTACTATTGCATAGGAAGAGTCGTTATAGCGACCCACAACGATCGCTATAAGGACACACATGCTTCTGCTTTTTTTTAGTATTGCTAAGGAAGAGTTGCTCTAGCGACATACAACCATCTCTATAGCGATGCACATACTTATGCTTTTTCCCTAGTATTGCTAAGGAAGAGTCGCTATAGCGACACATAGTCTAACAATATGGGGTAGCTATAGCGACAGATAGCCTAGCAAATGTCGACAAATTTGCTATACTAGCGACAGAATTCAATATGACATCTTCATCTCTAGTATAGCAAATTCCTCGACATTTGCTAGGCTATCGGTTTCTATAGCGACGGACATAGGTCGCTATAGCAACGACAAGCTCTATTTTAAAAAAATATAATAAATGTAAAGTGTGGTTGACTGGTATAAAACTTGGATACTATCAATGACAGCTTCAAGATAGCACGTCATAGATGCAAGCAAAACGTGGATACCCCATACTAGTTAACTATTGAAGGCATTAGCAGAAGAAACTCCATGGAAATTTGTGAAGGATAAGGGCATTGATATTGTCACAACAAATTTAGCAATGGTGATTGGCAAGATTTTGCATCTTACTCTAAATGCAAGTTGTTCTGCGATTCTACAAGTAATGAATACTAAAAACATGGTGCTTGGGTCAAATCAGATGGGTGAAATAAATTCATATAGACTTCCTTTATTTTCATTGTCCATCTTTCTATTCATTTCCATTACATTCTAAAGCTCTCATTTGGATGTTCATAGATGAAAATTTTCAGTGTTATGGCTAATGTCAACTTTGATAAGATATGAGATAAAATTATTTTATTAATGTCCATCTAATGACCGCAAAAGAGGTCAATTGGCCAAACCTAATACAGGCTTTATTTTAATGGCCTCAAATGTGACATGGAACTCAACCCCTAAAACAAGAAAAAAACGAAGTCGTAAACAGAATTCAACAAACATTACAATAGTTTATGCAATGCAAAAATAGCATAATCAAGGGTACGAGTGTCTAGAATGGCTAGAATATTCACTCAAATTTATAAAAAATGAGTGCATGGGAACAACAAAAATATATAGTTTTAAAATATTTAAAATATCCAAAACATAGGGAGAATAAGGAAAAAAAAAAAAATTCATAAGAAATTTAATTAACCATGATACATAGATACTATTAGCATCCATGAATCCATAAAGTTTGAGCATTAAACATCAACATATTGATCAATGATAACATATTGTCAATTGAAACTCAAATGATCCCCAACATTTAATTGTCTAATAATTAATTATAGAAGTAAGTTGTTACTAAATTTAAAATACCAAAAATGGGCAAAAATTATCACTGGAATGATTACATGCTTCCGTTTTTTTATTAGCATTCCATATGTTCATTGTGTTAGATTTTACCTTGTTTATCTCATATCCTATTTTTTAAATGTTTCCTATAAGTTGATTCCATGATCTATCATTTAGAATCTTGGAAAAGAATGCAATATGAGAATTTTCCAAGATTTTGTTCAACTTCTTGGTACTCTATGTCTATGCACATAAAGGAGGATTTGAATGTGTCCATGTTGCAATGTCTCTTTCTCCCATAGGAATCACTCCCTTAGATTATGCATCTTGGACCTATTTTTTAAGGTTTAGCTGCTACATAAATCATTTACAACTTGAGAAATCCTCTAACATGGACCCCTTTGTAGCCACGTCCTCTCCCAAAATAGCCATTCAAACCAGGAATAGTGCAATGCCTTTCTTCCTTTATGCATTTTTCCTTCAATTATGACATGAAACACTTGACTGTACCCTTATGAGATGGAATGTAGGTGGATTGATCATCATAGTATACCTTAAATACTTCATTGATCATTTATTTATGCATGTGTCAACTTATCAAGGAATCTCTCCTCAAGAATTCCCAAAAATAGAAATGAAAACTTTATCAAAACTTGAAAGAAATGTACATTCATTAAATACAAGGCTTAAAACTGAAACTGTATAATGCATTATGAGATATTTATGTAGAGCACTTTTCATAAATATGAAAGATGTTGGTTTAAAGTTAATCTTCAAGCAAACATCATGAATAAGTGATAATATCTAAACATAGTCAAGGGGTTGCTCTATCATTTCTTTTCCAACATGTAATTATCCTATTATTTCTTCCATCCAACAAAGAAATTAGAGAACATATTTACACCATATTAGGTTTCATAAGACTGTTATGTTTTATCTCTTGTTCATTGTATTTTTAATGGAACTTCAAGATGGTTAGTTCATATTTTCCTTCTAAAATGAACGGAAATGTCAAGTCAACAATAGTATGCTATACATTTGAGTCCATTTTATATACTAGCTTCTTACTTACAAGTTCAAACAATAGTATTCCAAATTTTTATACATTACGACTTAGATAATCTTACCCACACATATCATATTCAAGTGAAATATAACCTAGTAACCCCTTCACTCATTTGGTAACAAGTACTTCCCCTTTTTCCAAAACAAATATCAACAACCTAAGTTTTAAAGTTTGATTCTAGAAGTACATTGCTTTCCTCAATATATCTACAATTATGTAAGCATGGTAAAGTTAAGCAAGTTTCCTTATAAAGATTTGCATTAACACCTTCACGATGATAAAATGATAACAAGGGTGCCTCATTTCTGTCCTTTGCCTCTTCTTCTACTTCTACCTCCACTTTTATCTGTAGATTGATCTAGGGCCTCATCCCTTTTAGGGTTTTGAAAGTTTGTCTTACCTAGATTAGGCTCTTCTCTTTCATTAAGTGATTTTTGTATCTCTTTCACTATGTTAGTTTTTTCTTTAGTTTTCAAGAATATTCATGACACTCCCATAGTCTATGGATGATCGATTGTACTGTTTAGTGACATTGACATTTTCCTTTTTCATTTGTGGAAATTTATAAAATTTTCATATGTTATCTTATTTTATATGTCTCTACAACTCTTTTCCCTAAACTCTTTTGGCAATTCCATCAAATTGCTCTGTAGTTGTGTTTGATCAAACCTGCAAGCGAGTTCAATGTTTCCCAGTGCCTATAGAAATGGGTCCCCAACTATTATGCCACAACTCATCAATTGGAAAACTTATGGCCCATCCCAATTCTACCTCCAACCACATGCATTCAATTTGCAAGAGTGAAAGCAGGATATTTGGGAACTTGTTATTGTATTAGGGAGAGCACATGTCATTATATTGTTGGCATCACCAGCTATGTTTTCTTTCCTTACAGTCTCTGATACCTTCCAGAATTCTAAACTTCTATAAAAACTCTTGCCAATGCATAGAGAGCAATGTTCCACCAAGTTTTCAGGACATGGAGATGCACAAATGTGTAAACACGTCAAGGAAATGTGTGGAGGCAACACCCCAACATTTAGGGAACATCATAAGCAATGTCCAAGTCTCCGTTGCAGTGGACCTTTCCTTAAATATTAAAAGTTTGAAATTTAATTATACAAAAAAGATAAATGTAAATTCAAGTTTGGGTGAGTGTAGAGGCATCATGAGACTCCATTACCCAAGAATACAGGCACCATTCGTGGTTAATCCCACCAATATATCATTAAAAGAAACATCATCTAATCTGACATTCTTCATCTAAAATTGAGTGGCAGATAAGAGACACTTTAGGGATTCCCAACTTGGGCAAGGAAAGCAACAACCAAAAGTGAGAGGAGCCGCTGATGTGGTGGCAGTGCGAAACACTCCTAAGTGCCCTTAGGCCTTCCCTATTTTGTATTTAGGACATAATATTTCAAGTGCAGGTTTGGGAGGTAACAAATTAGTGCCATTGCCAGGGACATGGTACATTTTCCTGGAAATTAGTAGATATGCTACAGTGATGAAACATTACTTGAAGATCTATTATCTCACTATGTGACTCCACTAATGAATAAATCCCCATTACTTTGAATGTAATGATCCGTTTCTAGAGAGTGAGATCAAGAAGTGTATGCAAGGCAATAAAAATCTCACATGGAGACTCCACAATTCAGTGATCAAGACACTCTACACATTCGTTGACCTCTATAAAGTGATCATGGTTAATCAATTGATGCAATGGGGAAGGATAATATATCCTTGTTCAATGAGTTTTCTCACGTCAAGAAACAATAAGATGAAATTGTGCATTTTTCATCTTAGATTTGTTAACGCATGGTGTGGGATTCATCCACCATTCCAACCAACATGGACTAGTGATTTAATGGCCTATATTTTTCCTGTTGGTCCAAATTTCCATTCCTTGTATGTAGAGAACACCCAATGGATTTGAAGACATACTTCTATGATTCCCTATGGGTGGAAGAATTTCTCTTAGCTACTAGAAGAGAAAATAATGATGAAGATTTAGCATGTCAAGAGGATCCCAATGAAGTGCAGTGGCATGACTTTGGAGAAGATCTTGATGTCAATGAATACACTGCTACATGTCCCAATATTCTCCTTCATATTACAATGTTATACCTAGTCTATAGAAACACCAATAAAAATTAGATAAGTTAGCATACCCTACCTAGATAGTAAATTCTAGACTGTCATGATCTTGGACATTAGGAATTTGTAATTTTTGTTCTGTTTTTATGATTTGTCATGGAAGGACAATAACAAAAATTAAAATATGATTTTATTTACAAGTGAAGTGGTTGGACAAATTGGCATGCCAAATTCTAATGCTTTTGTTAAGTAATGGAGTCTAGGAATATTTGTATGCTAAGGAATTGGTTTCCTATGTCCAATAAATATTACTATTCATTGTTTTTGTTTGCAGCTACAACTGCTCTGTATACAAAATGGAGGGAGATATCAGTTACAATGCTCTAATTTATATTCGATGTTCTTTCTCTTATGGACATCCAAAGAGAAACTAAATAATTCAAACTATAACTAACTTTTTTTTGTTGTTTCATTAATATTTCAATTGCCTGGGTAAGAAAGTTTTTTTTAGTTTTCCCTTACTTTTTGTAGTATTTTTTTGTACATGTAACATCTCATATTACCTTAGGCCCCTAAGAGAGACTAAGATATTTACTCATTTTCTTTACAAAGAGACTCAATCACCTATTGGTTCATGAAGAGTTAAGAGGTAATGAGTGGCATTTGCACTTGGATGGGGAGGATAACAATTTCATCTCTAATCCACCCAAGCTAGACACAACCAACAAATTTCTGTAGTTATGATGTTTGTCAATCTTTAAATTTCCAACAATTTTTAATGGATGGTTCCCTTGCTATTATATGTAAGATGGGTTTTAATAGTGTCTCTAATAATGTTTCTCACTAAACTAAAGATACATGAGCTTTCCATTGCTAGTATGGCTATTTAGATTAGAATGAATCTGTATATTTGTGTGACCACTCTGTTATTGTTCCCCTTACACCATATTTCATTCATCATTATGTTTGTTCCCCTTACAAACTATGTTGTGGACTACCATTGTTGTGAGAAATAGTCCATAGCATAGTTTGCAAGCCACCTCAGATATGCTAATAATTTTAGTGCTCACTTGCATTTGGTTATTCCTTAGAAGAGTATCATAACTTTAGGGACACACTCTTCCTCAGTTTGAAATATTCCTTGTCTCATGAAAAATTTCAGAGGATCCACCCTAACCTAGGTTTGTTTCATCATTAGAGATAGGGTGCACCTATTCTCAACCCTAGGAGTACCGGGAAGTGATATCGACATCAGAAGGTGTATTTTCTAGCTTGTTTTGGATTCTTGTAGTAGCTGCGTCTATCATTAGTAACTATGCCCTAATCATGGAGCATCTTCGAGTATATGAACAAATCCAGGAAGATATTCCATATCCTCCACATGTGCATGTTGTCATATACAATGGAAATAGTTAGTTGAAGCAATTCAATCCTATTGCGTTTGTTGCTGCTATTTACAATTTCAGTATGTATAGCCCCGTAGGCAAACTGTATTTGGTCAAACTTGAAATATCTACGTGGAAAAACTTGCAAGGAAATTTATCATGGTTCTACTCTTACCAAATTAATGTCTTCCATGGTCGTCAAATTCATAAAACACACAAACCATGTGACATATCATCCTTCCTTGTGCTTCATTTTTTTCATCATGAAATCTAATTCTAGAAAAAAATAAAGAACGCATCATTCACAGCCTTTGCAAGCATATGCAAAAAATTGATATTGCAAAAGGTTTACCGAAATAAATTCAATAAAAATTGAGTGATACTACAAGGAAATATATATTGGACTTCAAGAAAATGCAAAGCATTCAAACAATTTCCTGCCATAAGAAAGCATTCAAACAATTTCCAGGCTTAGGGAAGTTTGTATACTTCTAAAAACTGAGGACTTCTGTTTTTCCTATGTCAAATTGAATGTTGACAAAAAATGACGTTAATCAACAGATCTTGGATAGCAACTGCTGCCAATTATTAGCAATCAATATTCTGATATGAAAAAACAAATTATCAGTGCTTTAGCTTCTCATCAAGTTTGGTTTCCTGAACATAGTTGATGCTACAGGCCACACTAATAAGTGTAAGTACCTTCTCTCAATGAACATTTGAAAGAAGCATACCATCATCCACACCCAATGATCATCATGACACCCCACTAATATAGGGCTCATTTCATCAGTGACGTGATTTATGGATCTTGATGTTTTGTGTCTCTTGTTCTATGTGTTGGAAAGCTAGACCTTATTTTATTAGCTCTTTTGTATGTCGAGTGGCAATTTTCAATGCAAAGTAATGGCTCACAATGAAAGCACACAGCAAACACAAACAATAGAAAGCAAACTGCACCAAGAGGAAATTTAGGGCCATATTTATTAAAATTCAAATAGCCAAATCTATTGGCCTTATAACAAAATCAGTGTTGAATTTGGAGAGGTCTCAGTCTCTATATACACGAATTCGCTCTCCAGAAGGTACAAAACTGATCAAAAACTAAGTGGCCTTAACTAGATCAAAAAATTATTACAAAACTGAAAAGAGTTCATGGATTCACTCAGTTAAATAAAAATCTTAAAAGTTTACAACTACATTTTTTTTTGTTTTGGTTTTTTTCTCATAAATTGTAAGAGGGTGGTTTCATCTTCTGGGTCTTGCCCTGTTGTAGTTGTTGTGCCCTCTTTTTCCATTGATTATGTGGATAAGCACTCCCGCACCATACTTCTGGTACGTCGATTAGTAGGGGGTGGAGGTGGATGGACAGGGGCATCATCTGCAAAAACCAATATAGTTATATAGGTATAAGTGTGTAGTTATTATTGATATACATTTTTCATTATTTTCAATTTCATTACAATTATCTTTACCTGTTGGTTGACTGGTCGATTCAATTAGAGTTTTCATTGCCTCTACAATTTGTTCCTCTCCCGACTGAGCATGAGAAGGTACATGCTCTTCCATTCATAGAAAATTTTTAATTAGTAAATGTCATCAATTATGTATTTAAAATAATATTGAATACATATGTTTTATAGCATACATACCAAAATGGCTAGGAAGCTCACCACCATCTTGTGGTACTAGTTCAGTACCGCTATCCTCGCTGCTTTTGTTGGTCTCACACTGAAAACAAAAAAAGACACTGATTTTTCGATGTAATCATTCATGGATAGATTACGCAAGTTCATTTTAATGATTTCCTTATTGATTTTATTTACCTCAGAGTCAATCGATGTGGAAACTGGGGTTTGCTCCATACTTTTTTGACATTCTAGGACATGTTGATAACCGTACTTGAAGCTGAGCTTTGAGTCTTCCTCAGTGGCTTCATAAAAAAAATCATTTCCCTACAATGCATAACACCATGTAAAGTGATTGTTAGAAAAATCAATTAATTGTTGGCTACAGATAATGATCAAATGATTCTTACAATTCATGCCCTTAGCTTTTGATATCCACCCTGGCCTAGTTTGTGCTACCCAAGTTTTTTCATTCTTTCCTTTGCTGCTTTAGATGTGTTGGGGAGCCTATGAAAGGTTGCAAATATGTTAGATATTGCAACTTAAATATATTTGGAAGTTTTAAAAAAATATGATATGTGCCATACCCTCTTGAACCGATTGGCTTAGTCTTTCCTTGTTTTCTCGCTGTCTACTCCTTTGCATCCTCCATGAGAGCCTTCCATTCCTTTTCTGGAACCATCGGAGGGCGCTCATACTTGTGGTTAGTTTGCAGATTGTTCCTATAATCTGCCTTGACATATTTCAAATTTAAGCTAGCTGCTGCGGTGACACCTTTTTTGTTGAAGGTTTCACCAAACAAGCTAACCATGTGGTTCAGGAAATCATCTTTCAATTTTTCATTTTGGGCATTCCACCGTGTACGAATGGTGGGCCCGAAAATCTCTAAGGCCTTTTCATGCAGGTTCTTATAAAAGACATTATTTCCTACAAAAAACATATGATCATTAATTAAAACTAGGTTGAGTAATGTGGCTTAGACTTACATGAATAAAAAACACATAATAAATTAAATAATACCTACAATCTTCGGTATCTTGATTGGAATACACTCACTATCCACCAAGAAGCTAATGGTAAATGATCCCTTGCTAACCACATGCATTGAGCCAGGATAGAAACTATCACAATCGGTGCTATGGTCCTCTTTATCATCATGTGGAGTAGCGGTGTTAGAAGGGCCATCTTCACCTCCAACATCTGTTGAGGGTGTGGCGTCTAAAGTGTGCTCTTCTGTAGGAGTGGAAAACAGCCTCATTGGTATGGTAGACCTACGAAGTGTTGAAGCATGGCTACTAACTATACCGCCCTCTGTAGTATGTTCTTCACACACTTTTTTTGGTTCCAAATAACTCTAAGGAATCCAAATTCAATTGATTAGAACATATCAAAAAAGGAGAACTAAAATATCATAAATGAATATATGTAGTTGGTAAAAACTTTCAAAGATGCCACTTATCGCGTATTTTTTTATCTTTCTCTCCAATTCATCAATTTTTGCTTGTATTTCTTCAGTCATTGGATCGATTAAAATCAGTTCAAAAAGTTCATCATTGCACTTATTCAAAGCCATTTTCACAGTAAGCATTGGGTCAGTTGAATAACGTATCCCTACTTCATCACCTTGATGTGGTGTTCTCCGTGAACGTCAATAAAAAAATCATGTAAAAAATATATAATGCATATAATAACACAAAAAAGTACTATAATCATGTTTAGGTACTATTATGCTATCATTTACCTGATGTGACGACATTGGTTCCTTCCCACGGTCAACCTACCACAATACAATAAGCAAGACATATTAATATAAATAACTAAAAATTGAACCATGTATAAAAAACTTTTTTAGTATAAAAAAAAATTATTGTTACTATGAGAGTCAACTTTACCTGTCCTAAAGCTCTAGGTGTGCTCATAGTACCGACCCCCTGCCACAATACAATAAGAATGATATCATATTGAAATTTTGAGCTCAATGTAAAAAAAATGTCAAATGTTAACAAATGTAATATAATCATGAGTTGTGGTTACTATTACATTTATGCTATTAGGTACTATTAAACTAACATTTACCTCATCCATCACCATTGGTAACTTTCCACAGCTAGCTTGTGGCATATGGCCATGATCACCTTGCCACAATATAAGAATTAAGACATATTAAAAATGAAAATTACATATATAACAATCTCTGTTAAACGTGATTAATGAAAAGCATGACATATAATTAACCATGTGTATATTATAAAAAGCAAGACATATAATTAACCATGTGTATATTATAAAAAGCATGGCATAAATAAACTTGATGCAAGAGAAAAATAATAAGTCATCAATCAAAGGTTGAGTTAAATGTTGTATCGGAAACTTACCCCCATAGTAGCAACCCCCGCATCTATTCGATTCAAATCGTAATCGATCAACAACTCTTCACTTGCAGATATTGATTTTTTTGCACATACGAATACACGATTTCCTTCACACCCCTCAAATAAGCAATTGGGTATCTTATGTGTTGACCTTGGTCATTTGCTATTTATAAAACCTGTGATATTCTCTGAAGCTTTTGGCCTTCCATCAATATATACAGTTTCTCCTTTGTGCAGACTGTTGTCCAGTAGTTGACAATAATTAGCTGCCACTCCGTATGTTTGTATACTTCTTGTATATTAGACCTGTTAAAATTCAATATGCTAAGACAGCAAATAGCAGCATTACATTCCATTTCACAATAATAGCATATACAGGATCACTGAAGAAACAACAAGCACAACATAAACACAAGAGACAGAGATTTATCCTGGGAAACCCTCATGGGGTAGAAAACCCAGCAAAGCTTCCTCAATATAGATGACCAGCAATATACAAAGATAAAACCCTGAGACATGATCTCCTCCTCCACAATTGCAGACCTCTCCTCCACAAGTGCGCTATCCTCAAGTGAGTGAATGTATCAAATGAGGAACACACCTCCTCTATTTATACACTACTCTGATATGTATTTTACACAAGTACATGTAGGCTCGTATTTAACCATTAGGTTAAATACCCCATTATAACTGACTGGGCCGACCCCCACATGGTGGGTCTAATAACCCTAGTTACCACACCCAACTCGGAGGAATAAACATCTCCGGATTTATAGTATAATCACATCGGAGGTATGGAACATCTCTAGAATAAATAAATAATATACAAATATAATATTCTTTGAAGTTACAATATTTCAACACTCCCCCTTAACGAGAAGGATATTATAACAGTATCTGCACGAGCAAGGAGTCATCAACATCATACATGATACATCTATAAATCATTGGAAGCTTTCTCAACATCATCAGTAACTCAAGTAGTTACTGGAACATCTTCAATACTGGAACATCAACATCTTCAGTACTGAGTCTTTATCTTCTGTAGCACTCGAACAGCTACAACAACATCAACATCTGGATCCTCACGATCATCAGTATCGTCATCTCACGATCATCAGCATCGTCATCACACGATCATCAGCATCGTCATCACACGATCATCAGCATCGTCATCTCACGATCATCAGCATCGTCATCACACGATCATCAGCATCGTCATCTCACGATCATCAGCATCGTCATCACACGATCATCAGCATCGTCATCACACGATCATCAGCATCGTCATCACACGATCATCAGCATCGTCATCTCACGATCATCAGCATCATCATCACACGATCATCAGCATCGTCATCGATACAGGTATCCACAACAATACAAGTATCCACATCATTAGTACACGTATTCATGCCAATACAAGTGTACATATCATCAATACAAGTATCCACACTGATACAAGTAACCATATCATCAATACAAGTAACCACATCATCAATATAAGTATCCTACCGATACAAGTAACCACATCATCAATACAAGTATCCTACCGATACAAGTAACCACATCATCAATACAAGTATCCTACCGATACAAGTAACCACATCAAAAAATCACTTTCTCGGAGACCATACGTCTACGGATCAATTCAGGGACCGAAGTCCGGGGATGATACAATCCCCACTTCTCGGAGACCATACGTCTACGGATCAATTCAGGGACCGCAGTCCGGGGATGATACAATCCCCACTTCTCGGAGACCTCACGTCTACGGATCAATTCAGGGACCTAAGTCCGGGGATGATACAATCCCCACTTCTCGGAGACCATACGTCTACGGATCAATTCAGGGACCGCAGTTCGGGGATGATACAATCCCCACTTCTCGGAGACCTCACATCTACGGATCAATTCAGGGACCTAAGTCCGGGGATGATACAATCCCCACTTCTCGGAGACCTCACGTCTACGGATCAATTCAGGGACCGCAGTCCGGGGATGATACAATCCCCACTTCTCGGAGACCTCACGTCTACGGATCAATTCAAGGACCTAAGTCCGGGGATGATACAATCCCCACTTCTCGGAGACCTCACGTCTACGGATCAATTCAGGGACCGCAGTCCGGGGATGATACAATCCCCACTTCTCGGAGACCTCACGTCTACGGATCAATTCAGGGACCGAAGTCTGGGGATGATACAATCCCCACTTCTCGGAGACCTCACGTCTACGGATCAATTCAGGGACCTAAGTCCGGGGATGATACAATCCCCACTTCTCGGAGACCATACGTCTACGGATCAATTGAGGGACCTAAGTCCAGGGATGATACAATCCCCACTTCTCGGAGACCTCACGTCTACGGCTCTCTTTAGGACTGAAAGTCCAGGGATGATCCAATCCCCTCAACTGTCCACTAAGGACTTCATTCTCGGAGACCTCACGTCTACAACTCTCTTTAGGACTGAAAGTCCAGGGATGATCCAATCCCCTCAACTGTCCACTAAGGACTTCATTCTCGGAGACCTCACATCTACGGCTCTCTTTAGGACTGAAAGTCCAGGGATGATCCAATCCCCTCAACTGTCCGCTAAGGACTTCATTCTCGGAGACCTCACGTCTATGGCTCTCTTTAGGACTGAAAGTCCAGGGATGATCCAATCCCCTCAACTGTCCGCTAAGGATTTCATTCTCGGAGACCTCACATCTACGGCTCTCTTTAGGACTGAAAGTCCAGGGATGATCCAATCCCCTCAACTGTCCACTAAGGACTTCATTCTCGGAGACCTCACGTCTACGGCTCTCTTTAGGACTGAAAGTCTAGGGATGATCCAATCCCCTCAACTGTCCACTAAGGAATTCATTCTCGGAGACCTCACGTCCACGGCTCTCTTTAGGACTGAAAGTCCAGGGATGATCCAATCCCCTCAACTGTCCACTAAGGACTTCATTTTCGGAGACCATACGTCTACGGCTCACTTTAGAACATGCGTTCAAGGATGATACAATCCCCACATGTATTCTCATCAATACATCTATCATCAAAAGCATGTATTCTTACTAATACATATAACATCAAAAGCATGTATAAGTAAAACTAAGTATTCTATGTATACGAGTCCTAAATCTAAATATTTCTAAGTATCTAGGTGTAGAGAACAGGTTACCTCATCATCGACCTTGTTGTTCGATGAGACAATCTCATCATCAGTGACTATACTACTCCCCCTTTCGAGGAGGGTCCTTTTGAGCTACACCAAGCTTGTCTCGAAAGTATTCAAATTTCACTCGAGACAGAGGCTTGGTTAGTATGTTGGTAACTTCTTCACTCGAGGTAGAGGTTTGGTTAGTACATCGGTAACCTGTTATGAATTCAAACTTTATAGTTCCTTTCTGTGTCATATCTTGTTAGATCCCTATGATTTTTGACTTATCATGGAACACTGGATTCTATGTCATCTTGATACAACTCTATTTGTCACATAGGATCACAGTTGGTTCTATCTCTAAGTCAAACAATCCTGAAGCCAAACTTCTTCACAACTAGCAGAGCAAACAGCCATATATTCTGCTTGTGCTGAGAGCCACACTAGACTGCTTCCAGCTAAACCACGAGATCATGGCTAATCCTAGACAATAACATCCTCTTGATGTGTTCTTCTTGTCTGATACACTTTCTGCCCAATCAGCATCTGAGTAGCCATCTGAAGTCATGATCTCCAAGATAGCACAGATCAAATTCTATCGTATCCTTTAGGTGCCTCATCACATGCTTTGCAACTATCAGGTGAAAACATCTAGTTTCCACTAGATACTGACTCAAGGTATTCACAACAAAGCATATATCTAATCTAGTATATGTTAGATACATCAATGACCCAATAATTTGACTGTACAGAGTTATATCCACTAACTCTGATGAGTTATCCCCTAATAGCTTCAAGTTGGAATCCATAAGAGTGGCCATTCCAACACCTCAAGTCATATTTCTCATCATACTTTCCCTGGTTGAGAAATATTCCTTCTGAGCCTTGCCATACTTCCAGACCTAGGAAGTAAAGCGTCAATTTGAGATCTTTCATTTTCATTTCTGCATTGAATGATCTTCTGCATATCTATCTGTGCCATCTCTCGTTAGATGGGTCTACTAATATGAGCCTTAATATCATTCGAACTCTGTGGTGAGTTCCTTCTTGCATCCATGTCATTTGTGTATAGAAATCATATTCAACCTTGTAGCAAAGGTTGAGATCCACATCACCCATGGTGATCATTAAGCTTATCAATTTATTATCGATCCTAGGTACCTATACAGAACCTGATTCACACTTCTTCTTTAATTACACCATACTTGGAGCAAACATCTTGTCGTGATTCTCTTCCCCTTTCTAAGAGAATCTTCTAGCCATGAGCCTTCTATATTTTGTTTGATTTGTAAATCTTCTTGTTTGAACATCCACCACTTGTACGGTGTCCATCATTCTTCATGACCTTTCCTACAAATCAAAATTAAGTACATGATTAGTAATACTTCATAATCATCAAATCATATTGACATGATAACCTATTATGCATACAGATATCATTTACATAGTGATGCAACTATTTTGACCAATACTTTGGCACAACACTTTCCCATATCCTGTATGCATACAGTGGCTATCTAGATGCCTTCCATCTCTACCAGAACATACTATCGAGAGTGTGCACAACTCTCAGCATGTCAGCAAAGAGGTTTCATTCTAGACAAGCAACAATGGAATGTTTGTCCAACTTACCAATCATATGCATATTAGTAGTATACTGTTCAATGTTCTATGAATATTTACACTCAGCATGATATATTATAGGAATACAAATATGCATACAACCTATTACAGGCAATATCATTACTATTTCAAATAACAACTCAAATACTTATCTTTTATGTTTGTGTGGCTGCCTCCCGCTTGATCTTCTGTATGTCTTTTGAACTTCTATTCATTCTGTACCACTATGCATGCTCAAGAGTCATCCTCATGATATCATACACAAACATACACTCATTAGTATATTCTAAATGCTATCAAAACATTATAGTACTAAATAATCTTGAAAATGTATAGTCATGATTATAGTTAATAAACATTAGTATTCAAGATTTTAGGGAAGTCTTCTTTTACTCATGCATATCATCAATCAAGATTAAAGATATAATATGCATAATCCCTTGATTACTAACTTTATGAATAAGCATAACCAATCATTCCAATTATACTTATATAAGGGATCCTAACACAAGGTAAGATTCATGGGAAACATACCTGGATTAGTATACCTACTTGGTTATGTACAACATACCTAAACAATCTCTTCAATGATTTAGAGATCCTGAGCTAGAACCTGCATGTCTCATAGGTTAAGCATAATATAACAAAGTCATACATACCTCGTAAGTAGAACAAAGATTATGGATGAGTCTTTGTCTTCATGTTTTCATGGTCATGGAGCCTGATTTGTCTTTTGTGATGTACATGTATCTTGTTAGTAGACAACATCAACCTCACACAACATCATAATGCATTAGTACAATCATAAGTGTCAACACCCTAACCAATGAATATCTTCTATCATGCATTCATAATTTTGTTAAGGTGATACAACAAATCTAAAATCAAGATTGTACTAACCGTAATAACATGAAGACAAACATACCATAAGCTTAATCATGAACAAATCTCAAAACATACCTCGATGAGTCATACCTGTCGAGATCGCTTGTAATCTCCTTATGTAAAGTCTTAGCCTCATCTCCCTCTGAAACAGTAACTCCTTCACTTATGCAGGTGACCAATCCATCTTCTTCTAGGATTAACCCTATCCACTTGATTTGCAAGAACTGGACCTGGAGCTGGATATGGGTTTGTCAGAAAAAACCCAAAAAATTCAAACTTTGAATTTCAAACTTCCGAAATGATAGAAATATGCGCCTTGATGAGCTGATCAAACTGATATATTCAGAATTTGAAAACTTCAAAGTTTCACTCCTCAATTTTGCCTTTGAAACTTCTGGATTCACTGGACGTGACCCTGAACTGGGGTTTGGTGAATCCCACTCTTCTTCCCAATCAAAATGTTTGATCCAAAGATCTAAGCTTCTATTTTTCTGAGGAGCTTCCAGCCATGGTCACAGATTTCAAAAATTCCCATTTTTACAGAAGCCCTAATTTTCCACTTTTCTGATCAAAGTCCCGAACTAGGGTTTGATCAAGCCCGGCCTTCTGCCCAACCAAAAATTATGATCTTGGTCTCTAAATTTCTATTTTGATGAGTAGCATCCAGCCGTGGTCTCCGATTACAAAAATTCCAACTTTCTTCAAAGCCCTAAATTCCGGAAGCCATGAATGAAGGTACCAAACAATAATTCTGTTTTGACAGAAATATGTACCTGATTGTTTCTGGTGTAACTCTGAAATGTTTGATCCACAGGGTCTGAAAAATTTTTCTGAGATAGCCTGACCTGTTAGCTTTCCATCCTGACAGGTCTGACCTCAATTGGATGTTCTGAGAGAGAGTTATGCCAAATGTCGCAATGTGACCTGTTTTGGGAAAATACAGGAGAGCGAACTTGTACGGCGTGCCACGTGTCGCTGTTTGACCTTCGGCCTCTGAAAAAGTTTTCTGGGATATCTAGGCCTGTTATCTTTCCATCCTAACAGGTCTGACCTCAATTGGATTCTCTGAGAGATAGTTATGCCAAGTGTCGCAACGTGACCTGTTTATGGGATAATACAGGAGATCGAACTTGTACGGCATGCCACGTGTCACTGGTTCAACTTAGGCCTCTGAAAAAGTTTTCTGAGATAGTACAGTCTGTGTACTACCTGTCACTTTTCACGAAATTTCATTTGGAGCTTCCTAGCCCAAGTTATGACCTTTTTCCCAAGGTCACCTGATTTTGACTCAGATATGGAAGAGGCAAAAACCCTATATTGTACAGATCATAAATCACAAAGTACAACGAATTAGAGGTTGTCCTTTGGACACAAGGTACCTGGAGATTTTAGCTTCGTCCTGTAACAACTTCAGATCCGAAAAATTCTCCAAAATGGATTTATAGCGAAAGTGCTACGATGACTGGTTTTAGCTATGTAAAACCCTAACCTTCAAATTGTCATAAGTAAAGCAAGTGTCTTTAGTGCCATACCTTGTCTTCCTTCAGGTTAGCTCTGATACCATGTTAAAATTCAATATGCTAAGACAGAAAATAGCAGCATTACATTCCATTTCACAATAATAGCATATACAGGATCACTGAAGAAACAACAAGCACAGCATAAACACAAGAGACAGAGATTTATCTTGGGAAACCCTCATGGGGTAGAAAACCCAGCAAAGCTTCCTCAATATAGATGACCAGCAATATACAAAGATAAAACCCTGAGACATGATCTCCTCCTCCACAATTGCAGACCTCTCCTCCACAAGTGCGCTATCCTCAAGTGAGTGAATGTATCAAATGAGGAACACACCTCCTCTATTTATACACTACTCTGATATGTATTTTACACAAGTACATGTAGGCTCGTATTTAACCATTAGGTTAAATACCCCATTATAACTGACTGGGCCGACCCCCACATGGTGGGTCTAATAACCCTAGTTACCACACCCAACTCGGAGGAATAAACATCTCCGGATTTATAGTATAATCACATCGGAGGTATGGAACATCTCCAGAATAAATAAATAATATACAAATATAATATTCTTTAAAGTTACAATATTTCAACAAGACCAACAACAACCAGTCATTGTATTTGTAACATGGAATGACATACTCCATCAATTCAGTTTCACTACCATATGACACCTTTATGCCATCCATGGAAAATAGACCCAGTCCATGTAAAGAGGATGGGGCAATGTGATCAGTCCTCCCATTGAGGAAGAAATCAGTGTCCACATGGGGTAGCTCCTTGGGTAGGCATCGTTTGACAAGATGTTTATACCTCAGGGGCAACTCAATGTCACCTATGCACTCGTTATCATAACCACATGATCCTCCTTCAGAAACAAAAAGTTCCATGTGTCTACGAAATTTTCTCCTTTCCTTTTCACCTCTAGTTGATCTTGACCTGTTAGATCTTGTATTAGACATCTCGCTTTCAACCTCTTCTAGTCTATCTTCCTCACTTGATGAAGATAGATCTGACAAGTACCTATTTGGTGGTACCTACAATCATTAAAATGATACAATGTGTTGTAATTGAATTTTCAATACCGAAAACATCATTCATGGCTCATGGTTTCTAGCAAGCATGGTTTCAATACTTGAAATGCAATCATGCAACTTCCTTTCCCTGGTAATGCATATAGATCTTTCATATGGCTATAACTAGGTCATACAATTTTGGAATGGGGTCAATGAGGTATTAGGACTAGATTGTTGATTATGTAGCTAGTCAACACATGAAAAATATAAACACATTATAGCAAGAGTGGATTGTTGGCTCATGGATTCTTGCGCTAACCCTCGAGGATAATCATTGACATTTGTTAATGAAAGTAAACAAGTAATAAAAAAATACAAGTGCAATAAAATTAGTCTTAATTCATAAGTGGTCCTTTGGAACCAAGATCTATCAGATGTTATGGATCATATCCAAGATTGGAAAGTTGCATACGAATGAGAAAAGTAACAATTTAATAGTGTGAAAAAATGGTATACTTCCTTACAATATATCCCCTAAGAAAGCCTTGTCTTTATTGAAGTAGCTATATAGGAAATCGACAATCTTAGATACTGGAAAGACTCAACTGAAAATGCATGAAGATGAATCAAGCATGAAGTATTACACCATGCTACCATGTGACAAGTAACAAAGAAAATGACAAATACTTGTCACTTAACTCTTTTTGGTCCCAAAGATATTTCTTTTGACAAAATCAAGTGACTAAAGAATTAAAATATTGCATAAGATCAAATAGGAATAACATTATTTCCATCCCTATTATTAACGACGCTACCATTTAGACATTTGTCAAATATCCCACCAAGGATATTACAAATTTAATCAAAACCTTGTTGCTTAAACTTGAACAAAATGAAAAAGAGTATGAGACAAAGTATTGCATTAGACAAAGCTCCTCTCAAACAACATAGTTTACCCCATAATGGCATGCTTAGTGGAGTTTTTGAACCTTGGAGGACAATTATTGATAATTATAGAAAAGAGTAAAGACAAGCATTGATGAGGCAAGCCAATGAAGAAAAAAACCAAGAAGGGGAATCAAAAAGTCAAGTGGGTCATTTGAACAATTAAGAAGGGGAGACAAAGTGATTTTGTATAAATAAGATAGACACAATAAAGAAAGAGTTTTTTGTTAAAGATTGAAAATTAATTTCAATTTTAATTCAAAATCAAAATTGGCCATTATTGAAGACTCATTATGGTGTATGTGTGGTGTGTGACTATTTCTTTTACTTGCTGATGGTAGAATGGATATAAGGATGTTTAGTTTTGTTGTAGACTATTCTCATGCAATGATGACTATCTCTTTCTATTGTTTCCTATGAGTTACTAACCGTGAATGTAAAATTATAGATGGTTATTTAAATAAAGGTTCACCTAATTTTCATAACTGTTTATTTATATTATTTCAATCATTACTTGATAGAAAATTGTTTTTTTGTTCTTAATGGTTAAAATCATAATCATATTTTGTTCTTAAACCCTAGCTAAGTGATTAGTATAGGAGCACATTTTATTGTTAGAATTATGGTTGCATTTAGGATTTGGATATTTGTAATTTAAAACTCATTTATCTTTTAGAAATCATGTCAACATACTGGAGAAGTTTTGTATCCCAAAAAGAGAAGAGTTTAATTGGGCCTTAACTTTCCATGAGTTGGTTATATTTACTTTTCTCTTTGTTATAAGAGTTAGAGGTTATATTTACTTTGTTCTTTGCTTTTAAGAGTTAGAGAATCTTTTCCCATTCTTGTGCTACCACTAATATCAAACCCCAAACTCCTCTTACCATTCTATCAAAAAATCTGCTCAAACTTGACGACATAAAAATAACTAACTGCCAATGAAGAGGGATAGAAAATCCATTTATGTTTGATTCCTTTGTGTGGACCATTGTGATATTTTTGAACCATGTTCCACTCAAAGTCCCAAATACCTAGTTTTGAATATAGGGCATGAAAGGAATTGGTGTATAGTGATCGTGGGGTTTACCTTGGCTTAATATCATCCATGTCATGTACTAGTATTCATAGTTGAAAACCAGTAATTATTAATTGAAGTTGAAATACCCACCTAAGTTGGTTATGGTTATGTCACATATAGTTCAAAATATCTTACATTTTGCACACAATAAGTACCCACAAACCTTTGACATAAGAAATGGCCTTTAGGCGTTTGAAAGTAATATTCTCACTATTGGAAAAGTTGTAAATAGAGGAATAACTCTCTGATAGAACTAAGCATCTCTCCAAATCTTAGGCATCTATCTTTCCTCAAAATAAAGAAACATCAAAATTAAGTTCTACCTTAAAGGCTACCATTCCTCCGAAGTGAATTCTTCTCAAAGGTGCTTTCATCATTTTTGGGAGTTTACAAAGGATCTCGGTGAAATAATATGTCATATCGTTCATCTATCACTCTAGGAATTTTTTGAGAAACATCATGTCCTCAAAGGAGGCCACTTGGGTACTTGAGAAATACTTCACAAAGTTCGATTAGTTCAAGGCTCAACTCCTTGTAACTTGATCTCATTGAGGACATGCATGAAAAAGACACAAATAATGTATTGCTACAATCACATTAATCTAAATTTGATCGATACTGAAATGAAACAACATCCAATATTGCAAAGATAATACATAAATTGTATTGGAAGCTAAGTTTTACATTGAAAGTCAATTTATATTAATGAAATGGTGGATAACACTAAATATCCATAACAACACACTATGGATAGAAAGATGGTATCTCATCTCTAAGAAAAGATGTTGCAGCTATGCTCATTCACATATTCCCCATAAAAAGATATTGAAACTACATTTATAATGATGCTAACAAAACCTTAGAAAAAAAATAACATAAAATGCAAGATCCCTAACCCTAGCATGAATATGGTTGAGAGGGAATGCTACACTAGATGAACTCTAGATATATATAAAAAAAGAGAGGACCCTTATCAAGATAAAAAAATAAAAAATAAAAATAAAAATAATCACTCTATGCTCATTTTGGGTCTTCTTTAGATCGTTGGAAAGAACATTTGAATACTAAGTTGGGTTACCATCTTTGTACATGACTATCCCCAAAAATACATATGAAGTGGCAAAAAAATTGTGACTAAAACATTGTTGGTATCAAGGCCATTTTCCAAATGGACTCAGATGGCCATATGGACCAGAGGATGTATTTACCAAGGGATTCATGACTCCACAATCAATATAGGTTCTAGAGTAGCAGGTTTGTTACTTTATTATGAGCATTGTAAATGCTTGGCTTGGAGATTGAGATGGTAATTTGGTTCATGTTTTAATGGGATAAAGTTTGTTTCTAGTAGAAAACATGAGACAATGATGGCTTTCACAATTTATTAGATTTTGGAGATCGGACAAATCTTCCAACTCATTTCTCTCTATTTAGTAGAGTCAATGCGGGATGAAAAACACGACCATATGCTTTAATTGATTCATTCTACAATGAATTACATGCCTATCATGGATTATTGTTGGCTATAAAATGCTGACCAGAGGTTTTATGAAGACCTAGGTTTTGCGCGGTTACCTTAAACCAACAAAACCCCTTCGCATAGGCCATTTCGGAAACAGCCTACGAGTAGGCAGTGATCTCATCCGAGCTATTTCTAATGGGGCACTGCGGACTTAGATGTCCATAGTGAGTGATGAGTTGATGATTGTGACAAAGTTCGCAGTAGCGCACCAGCCATGTGCTGCAAGGGTTGGACTGCTATGGTCAACACCACGAACCGCACCACTACCTTCTTCCTTACCGTGGGGCTTAATACTATCATACGAACACTGCTGCTTGACTTCCTACACTTGGATCTTTCACAAAATACTTAAGGCAATGGACTGAGTATCAATTATCCACTCAGTTATACACTTAACTAACTGACTATTTAATGCTCATAACATACACTTAGAATGTTATTATTTTAAGCATAACCCTCAGGTGCGAAATAACTTGTTATACATTCATCGACTTCATCCATTCAAATATGTAGACAAATTTTTCTATGCTCAAGCGGACGATAGATTCACCGTCCTTAGAAGAAAAGCTAATATTAACCATACATCCATTCATGTAGACCTAACATATCATCCCATACTCTCTTGATGGCGAATGCATATAAAGACCTTCTCATAACAGACTGCAAGCTAATATTCCTACATCCAACTACAAAAACAGATAAATATAAACACACACATAGACATTCAGTCACTCAATACACTATTTAACATGGTTCACTCCCCCGAATGGGAAGTTACGTCCACAAGAACTGTGTTTGATATTTATTTTAAGGAAGGGTTCACAGTTCTTAGCCGCGCACTCAGCTACGGCTCTCTTCTTGCTTAGATAGGTCTCTGCGCACTCAGTTGCAGGGCCTTTACAATATTTTCTTGACTCAAAAGATATTACAATATAATATGGTCACAATGACCAGCTTCTCTCGTCTTGAGCAACTAACCAACCTTAACCAACCCTTCCTATACAAAATTTTCTTCTTTATATAGATCATGCCCAAAGGTCATGTCCTTACAACATTGAAGACTGAAACCCTTAGGGTTTCCAAACAACTACAATCCCTCTGAACCGTCATGCAGGCTTCTAGTAGCGATTTCATTGTCATGGCAGTCCTTCACGCCTTAGATCCATCACTTTCAGCCTTTCTGTTGTGCGCACACCAACAAGTCATCCACTTCGAGCTGCCCTTCCACTAACGAGTTCGTACGACTAGCTCAGCTCCCAGTCGCTTTCCCTGGAGGTCGTCCGTCCTCTAACGGCTACGTACAACTAGCTCAGCTCTAGTCACTATCCATCTATTGTTTTCCTCTTAACAACCATGTACCCTGCTGCACGCCGAACTGTCACTTTCCCAACCCGTCTTCTGCTTAACGGACTCATATAGTCAGTCGCATTCCTGATCTGCTTATGCCCTCAACTTGGCATCTTCCCAACCGTCTTACCAAAAGTAGACCACCGCTGGTCTATCCACCATATCTGGCCATCCTCCATCCAATACGCAACTTTAATAGCTCCATGTGGCTTACTACCTTCACAGCACTGAACCTGCGTAGTGATGATCTTCGTAGCATCTGCCAAAACTCGATACTGCGCACATCTTCGCAGCACTCCCAATACTTAGCCAAAATTTACTTCTTTGCTAAGCTGCGCTCATCTCAGTTCCATCTAGCTTTAAAAATGTTATCAAAAATGGCCATGTTGGGCCAGGACCAACATGCCCCTAACACTTACATGTGGCTCGTCCCCAAGCCACTTTCAATTTCCATGATAGGGTCATTCTCTCCAACCTAAGTGGTTAGCTTTGCTGTGAACTTGATGTAGGCGTTTGTCAGCTCCTCCTTTGTTTCTTTGACCTCCTGCTCCACTTGCTTGATGGTCTCAAGCACTTCAGGCATTATCTCTTTGCAAATTTGGTCTTCTGTCGTGTCTTGGCTAGCGCGCAACTCTTTTGATTTATCTTCTATGCACTGTGACACCATAGAAGCATCTTCGAGGAGTGGTTGTGATTGATTGTCTAGTGTAGTATCCTTTTCTCTTAAGATCTGTACTTCCTTCTTCAGAGTAGATATTTCTCTAAATTTATGTATCCTGTCTCATGCTGGTAGAGTCTTCAACTTTGCTTCCATGTCTTCCAATGCAGTCTATTTCTCCTTCACGGCGGTCTTTCTTTGCTGCAGCCCTGGATTTTCCTCAAGGTCCATGAACACCTTCAAGGACTGATCAAGTAACCCATGGCACTTCGCAACCTCTGCTGCAATGCTCTCTACTATAGTCCTTGCTTGAGCTTTTCTCTTTTGCTTCTCAGTTAACTGATCCTGCGGTTTCAATTTTTCCTTGAGAAGATTGATATCTGCCTCATATAGGACTTTCTTGTCCTCCATTTCTGACTTTAGGGTCCGCACCCTATCTGCTATTCTCTATACTGTATCCCTGGGGTTATCTTGGATCTGCACTCCTTCGATCTCTTCCGCAACAGAATTGACTGTAGTCTCCAGCTTCTGTCGGCATTGCTATTCATCTCCCATCATCAGCAAGGTGCATGTGCTCAACTCCTCAAGCTGCCTATTCGTGGCTTGTAACTGAGCTTCTACTTTCATTGACTGTGTGGCTCTATCGCGCATCTCATCACCCACATGCATGTGAAAATAATGCAGACCATGTAGTGGGATCTTAGCCAAGTCGAGCTCAACTGCATCGACATTTGTTGTGTCCAGAACCATGTCCTCCGACATAGGCAATGTTACGGCCATCGGGCCGATACGGACAACTCTCATTTTTACTAGCAACGCGATAGTGAGTGGAGATGGCGCCTGCTGCGAAGCTCCTCCATCCCCCACGATGCACGACAGAGGTAGGCTCTTTTGCACATCCTCCATTTTCTTCATGAGCCCTTGCATTGTGATCCAGTTCCTCTGAAGGTCATCCAGGATGGACTTATCATGTTTCTCCTTTTCAGAAATGAATTCTCCAAGGGTCTCAGTCACTTTGTTTGCAATCATGTCAAAATCTTCTTCTTTCCAAACCGTATCCGTGAAAGTTTTCGTCACCTTTTGCTTCTTTCTTGCCTTCGGCTAGGATGGGATTTCCGGCTCTTTTCTCTTTCCTTTCTCCTTGTCTTTCTCTTCAATAATAGGACAGGGTGGAGGAATTCTTTCATCATCTTCGGAATCGCTCGTGACCTCCAGAACTTCAACGTAGTAGTCAGTGGGTCATTCCTTCATGATCAGGTCGATATCTTCCTCCGTAATATTGTAGTTGTCGAGGTACCACTATGGCTTCTTTATGTTGGCCTTCAGAGAGATACACACACAGCTCATATTAGCAGTAAAATGGACAATGCATATATATTTGCTAGTTACCTGCTTGGTTATTCTTTGTGTGAGCGTGACGACATCGCACAGCTGCATGTAGTATTGGTAGAAGACTTCTTGGGTAGTGTGCTAGTGCTCCGAGTTGATATTTTCCCAGAGGTTCATGTACCTAAATCCTCTACGATCCGATCTGTCAAAATTTATGTCGACAAAGTCCTTCGGCTCCTTCCACCCGATGAATGCGATGAGGACAATCAACCATGTGAAGTGGAAGTTTCCCCCATTCGATTGAATGTCATTGATTTCCTCCATGAACTAATTCAACAAGTACTGGCACCAGTTAAACTCTGTGCCTTCAGCTGCTGCGACGCCAAGCAACATTGCACCCACAGGCACTTCCATCGGTCTTGTCGTCCTTAAAACCTTTGCTGCAAGCAACTATGTTATGAACTTTGTTGCTCTATCTCCAATGTCATCTGTCAGGAAACCTCTCTTTCCCTTCACCAACGCGCGGCTCTTTTTCATCTTGGCCAATGCTTCCTTCTCCTTGATCTTCCCCTAGAAAAAGAACTTCGGATCCTGGCCGTGCTTACTTAATCTGGTAATGAGGTGGATTAAGTCGATATTGATATCAATCTTCCTGTCCATCCATAAATAAACTTGGTGGATTCGCACCATCAGGGTGGGAACCACAATGTTCAGCTCAGTCGACCTCTCAAAATGGGGTAGTCACAGCAGGTTTAACAGTCCTGACTGCACCATCGGTGTTAACTAGCTTTTGACCACCAGATTCAGCTCCCCTTTTGCATCCTTTTTCCAGCACATGTATTTATCTGGTTGAAAATCTGGGTACTTGGGCTCATGTGGCTCTTCTTTCTTCACTCCCAAAAGGTCATAATCTTCCCATTTGTAGTCTAGGATCTTCCCCAACAGGTTGGTTGTAATTTCTAGATGTTTGGACATTGGCAATAGGGGGATATCATATTTGGCACTCTTTACTAACTTATATGCAGGGTCATCTAGCACTTAGGGTGAGATATAGTTAGGGATCATCTTCAATGGGATATCCTTCGTGAAGATGGGTTGCCTTGCGCCCGTCGAACCTGGCTTGGGATGCTTTGTTTGAGGCCCACTCACTATTTCCTTTCCCTTATCCTACATTGTCAAATGAATCCTTGGTGATTTGCGGGATCCTTGACCTTGTTCTACGACGACCTTTTTAACTGGAGTTTTCATTAACTGTTGAATCCCTCCGTGCTGAAAAATCCTCAGTGTTCTTCAATAGTAATCTCTTGCTCTGTGTAAAGTGGTTCGGACATTCACTAATGAGATAGCGGCTATGGCAGACGGAATACAGATGACTACTAGCTCGGGGGGTTAATCGCAAGAAAATTCTAAGTGTTTGGTAACGCCCACGAGTCTCCAACTGTTGTTATTTATAGGCGCAGCAGACCCCCTCCTTCGCCCTTCAACAGCTAGATAGGCATTAAATGCGACCTCTAGAAGCCAAATCCATCGGATCTTCTGGTCGTTTCATTCGTCAGTCTGTTCAGAACGACTATCTTCCCCTTAAATGCTGAAGTGGTTGCTGCAACAGTCATTTTAATGGCTATTTTCTCAAAATCCATGCAATGGCTATTTTTCCCTAAATGCTATGCCGAACTACGCGGCAGACCATTTCGATTCTTGCGCAATTTCTTCGTGGTGCTGATCTTTGAACTGCGAGGCTATTTTTCCACTGTTTTGTTCCTTGTTCCTGCGTAGCTTTAGCAATGTTGCGCTGATCATACATTCTTCCTTTACGATACATGTACAAACTCTATAGATTTCTAGTGCCCAATTTCAACTATACTTGACACTTAGAAATTTCTCCCTTCGTTTATCTTTCTATGTGCTACGAAGCAAGCCTATCGCGGTACAATTTAAGTCTGCTTCCATTTATCATAGTGGGTAGAGTATCAACAGCTAAAGTGGCTAACTGGACTGCACCACTGTTAGTGACATACATAACAATATATGGACCAAGCCAATGCATTTTAAACTTGCCAGGAAATTTCATGAACTTGCTATCATAGAGTAGGACTAAGTCACCTACCTGAAAGCATTTGTTCCTGATATGGAGATCATGCCATGCCTTTTCATGATCCTTCTGGACTTGCTGTTGAAAACCTGCAATGAAGCGATCCTCCTCCAAGCTGACGAAATGTAGTAGTCTTTCATCTAATGCTTCGCGATCTGCCATGCTGGTGAACGCAGCAATCCTCAGACTCGGGACAATATACTCCATTAGCATTATGGCCTCCTGCCCATAATCCAACCGGAAGGGTGTCTGTCCCGTCAACTTCTTACAAGTTGTTCGGTATGCCCATAGTAAAGACGAGATGCGCAGGGCCCAATCATCCCTATTTACATTGCACACCTTCGTCAGCGCATTTTCCAGTATCTTATTGAAGGCTTCAACAGTTTTATTCGCCTGCGGATGATATGGCGTACTGCGGTGATGCCGAATGTGGAACGCCTCTGTGAGGGCTTCAATGGTCTTATTCAGAAAGTGAGTTCCCTGATCACTCATCAAAATTTGCGGACAACTGAATCTTGACAAAATTTCCTCAAAAATGAACTGCGTGGCAATTCCTGCACTGCAGTCCTTCACTTGTTTAGCTTCTACCTATCTGGTGAGGTAATCGGTGGCAGTAATGATATAACTCGCACCAGTTCTCTTCCTTGGTGGGTTTATGGGTCCAACAAAATCAATTTCCCACTTCTTAAAGGCCTATAAAGTCAATTGTGGGTTCAATGGCATTTCGTCTCTTCGCGATGGCTTCCCTATCCTCTGACAGACATTGCAGATCCTGCAGTATTCCTTAGAATATTTGTGGATGGTAGGCCAGCACAGCCCTATGCGCAATATCTTCTGCGCAATAGCCTTTCCTATGTAATGACCTCCCGTGATCCCTAAATGTGGATATGCTAGTATATATGGTTTCTTGTGCTCGAGTACACATCTACGCAGGACTTCATCTAGTCTGAGTTTGTATAACTAACCTGCAATGATAGTGAAATCCACGACACGCACTACTAGTTGCTTCTTCTGCTGAACAGAAAATTCTTGCAGTGTCATCCCTGTTGTCAGAAAATCAATGATATCCTTATAGTAATCATCTGCAACCTGTATAGCAAACATCTGCACGTCAGGCAGACTATCTTCCATGTTTGTCGGCTCCTCTCCTGATTCAATTCGAGACAGGTGGTCAGGTCCCAAATTCATCCTGTCGGGTTTAACAACATTCTCGAAGTCGTACTCCTGGAATAGCAATAACCATCTACATATACGCCCCCCTAACACTGGCTTATTGACCATATATTTCATTGCAGAATGATCAGTGAACATGAGGAAGTGCACACCAAGTAGATAATGTCTGAACTTTTGAAGGGCATATACCATCGCAAGTCCTTCCCGCTAAGTGGTGGTATAGTTCTTGTCTACTGTCGATAGCTTCCTACTAGAAAATGCAATGGGTTGGTCAATACCCCCTTCTCCTGGTTGAGCTAACACAATGCCTAGGGCAATGCATGATGCATCCACATGAACATGAAATGGCTTTGTCCAGTCTGGAAAGACTAGGATCAGTGCAGTAACCATCTTTTCTTTAAGGGTGTCAAAAACATGTTCGCATTCCTCGTTCAAAACAAATGGCAGATCCTTCTTCAGCAGCTTCTCCATTGCTGTGGTGATCTACGCTTAACCTTTAATGAACTTTCTGTAATAACCTATATGGCCC
Organism: Larix kaempferi; assembly: GCA_027924585.1. Lineage (NCBI taxonomy): Eukaryota > Viridiplantae > Streptophyta > Pinopsida > Pinales > Pinaceae > Larix > Larix kaempferi. Next base: position 1,530,775 of record BSBM01001446.1, on the reverse strand, counting down.
AAGGTAGAGCGTAGCATTTTAAATGAAGTTGGTGTAGGCAAGTTTACAATGATGGCTATCTTCGCAGGGTCCAGCATCAATCCCTGCTTGAAAACAATATGTCCCAGTAAAATTCCATAGGGCACACAGAAGATGCACTTCTTCAAATTCAATGATATCTGATGCTAGCTGCACTTGTCAAGCATCATCCTCAGGTTTTCACAATGGTTCTTCAGCAACCCAAAGACAGTCCAATCGTCAAAATATGCTTCCAGAAACTTATGCATGAAATCTTTGAACGCCGCGACGACAACTCTGGAGAAGTTGGCAGGCGCATTCTTCAGACCAAACGGCATGACTGTATACTGGAACGACCCCCATTCTATAGAAAATGTCGTCTTATGCCTCTCCGTGGGATCAATCCTGATCTGATGATAACTGGAGAAACCATTAGTAAAGGAATAGGCCTCCTTTCCTCCCACATTTTCAAGTACCTCATCTGTAAACGGAGTAGGGAATGGGTCATGCATAGAGACCTCATTGAGTTTTCTAAGATCAACACAAATCCTGATCTCACACTTCGTCTTCTTATCCTAGACAACCATAGGACTGATCTATGCAGATTCTTCGATAAGTTCAATGATTCCTGCCTCTAACATTTTGTCCAACTTTGCACGGACTCTCTCTTTATACCATGGATTCAGTTTATACGGTCGCTACTTCACAGGCTTAGCACCTAGCTTCAAAGGGATTTTCATGACTCCCAAGTCACCCAATATTCCTTTCATCTCTGTAAACTAGGTCGGAAATAGCTGTTGATATTCGTGCAAAGTGTCTGCAATCTCCACGACAGTATGATCATCCCAGTAGTCTCCGATAGATGCGAGCTTCGACTCTTCACTTGTGCCGATGTTCACCTTCTGTGTCTTGACCAGTCCACTCATGTCCTGGATTTCCAATGGCGGTCCTTCTGTGTCGCGCGCATGTTCTAACTCTGGTATATTGATATTGCACGGATCATCTTCATATTCTTCTCTTCCATGCTCATCATCCTCAGCTAAATTATAACAGTCTATCATATGTTCTTCATGTTCTTTCTATTCTGAGTGTTTGTTAGCAGGACTATCATATGTGCCGAAGAATTCTTCCCATGACATATGTTCGCGAGGATAATCTGTTATGAATACATGTTACTTGATTATCTGCAGTGCCTCATGTATCAGAGGGTTCTCATCCCTGAATCTGAAATCTCTCTAGAAGTTCATAGTTAAGGTTTCCCAATCTGAGGTCTCCCTGCACAACTCTAGGTCTAGATAACATTTCTTTGGAATATCCTCTTCAAAAGTATGCACGAACAAGTGCACCCACTCTTTAGGTGGCCTTTCTTCCCATGCCTATGAACAGACTTCCACATGCTGGCTAGGATTTTCCTGCCCATTGAACTTCTCAAAGGGTAAGGTAACCCTTTCTACGAACTGAATCTGCATCTTTGTTCTGTGTTGATCCCAAGTGATCAATATCTGTTTGTGTGAATCCCACCATCTAGCAGGTATGGCACGCAGTGCCATATCCAATGCTGGTAACCTATGCTCTTCTGGAATTGTTGTAGTATAGTCTTGAATAAAAGTATAAACGTTAGCAGAACCATCAAATGTAGGGATCGGGATTACCTCCTTTCCAATCTAGCGTAGTGATTTCGTGACCTGTGTGCACCTTCTAGCTGATACTTTCTGCATGCAATTCTGCCAGTTTTCCAGTCCAGTGTCGAAGTCAGAAACGCAGTAGCTATCGCATCTCTAGCTAAGTGTACCGTCTGCAGTAGGATTAATGTAATCCTCCTGATTCGTAGTCATCTGGTACAGGTGGTCCAAGTCCTAGGCCTTAGATTACTCCTGAATCAGCTCACTATATCTGTCCCTATCTGCAGGATCCAATGGTGCAATGACCCGCAGATGCTTGCCTTCGAATATCATCTTCTTTGTTTTCAAATTTATAATGGCCAAATTGTCAATAGCCCAATCAATTCCTAACAGCGCAAGAAAGAGCTCGCTATCATCAACAATCTCAATGACTTCAAAGTCTTCATGGCTTTGTACTCCATCAATATCAACCACAACATTGGCTAAGGGGCCAAATGGTATAAATTTCTCTTGGTTGGCCATTCTCAGCTAGATAGGTGACCACGACAGCTTTGGTCGACCCATCTGTTGTCATGTTTGCTTGGTCAAGACATTTACTTCTGATCCCAGATCAAGGATAACTTCTTCCATGTCAAAGTCTCCTATCTGCGCAGTGAGCCTCATCTCTCGGCCCAACCTCTTCTGTTTCTTTATATGATGTAGTGCGCCATCAGAAGTTTATGTTTTCTATCTGTGGTTCCTATAGATTTACGAGCTTCTTTAGCTCTACTATCGCGTTTTCATTTTTCAGCAACTTCATGCAGCTCCTTAGGAATTGCACAACAAATGTGCTAACATCCGCTGTGTGTCTTGCCTTGTCATACACAGCAGGTGTGTCTTCAACACATGGTACTTCGCTGTGCAGCGGGATCCTTGGTGATTTAGGTGCTGGTTCTCTGAAGGTATCTCGCATGTCAACAAAAGCTTCTTTGTTCTTCTTCAGGTCCAAAGCAGGCGTTTTCCCTGGGGATTTTCTTACACATAATGTTTCAAGAGGGCCTTGCTTTGCATGAGCCTCTCCTGAAGTGGAAGTCCTCTGCTCCCTTATCATGGCATGTTTCCATGCCACTGTGTGTGACTACTTTAATGCTAGGATCCACAGGTCTGTTCTCTGTCGCGATCCACCGGATGTTCGGGGTTGGCGCGTCTATTCTTCTTCTTTTCTGCATCTCTACCTTTACCACTGGGAAATATTCTATAACATGGTCAAATGATTTACAATCATTATAGGTGGTGTAGGGGTTTACACAGTCTCTGGATACGTGACCTGGCTGGCCACAGTTATAGCTAATGACCCCTCCGTGGCATCTTCCTTGTGCCGGGCCGGTATTTCTTCCTCTACCACAGTATCCACCACCACTGCCTCTGTAGCCAGATTGATCATAATGCATGTTTTCCTGCTTTGGCTGGTTATCTTCTTGCACTCTGTAGAAGCAAGCGCCTCTCATTGAATCCATGTCACAGTTTCTTTCATTCATTAGTTCATAGATGCGGCAGTTGGATTCATCATGTCCAACTGATTTACAAAAATTACAATATAGATTCTTAGGCATCTTCACATATTTTTGTATTAGGTAACAATATTTAGGTCCATGACCGGTAGTTCTGCAGATCTCACACCAAGGTGCCTGGTTCTGGTTGATGGGGTTAGGCGCACCACTGGCAAGATAGTCGCGGTATAGGGGACAATGTTCGCGGTCATGAACTTCTCCTTTGCAACTTATGCACTAGATCTCGTGGTGAGGTTCATATCATTGCTCTTTTCCATTCTTCATGCTATGCAGCTCGAGTGTCAGGGTGGTAAGCTGGTTCGGAATCTGCGTCATCCCAGAACTAGACTCACCAATTAGCGAAGCCTCCATCTTCATCGCGATCTCTAAGGCCTCTACCTACGACGTAACCTTCTGTTACATCAATGGTAATCTAATGTGGGGTAACAGTGCAGCAAAGAACCATTCCTTGTGCTGATCTAGAGCTATAACAAAGCTTACTTAGTCTAATAGGGTCTTGAACTTCTGATCAAACTCCCAGACCGATTCAGTCGGTCTCTGCTTGATTTCCTTTAGCTCAGTTATACACTGAGATTCAGACTTTGGTTTCTTGAACTCTGCTATCAGTGCAGCTTTAATCTCTACCAGGGTTTTGGGTTGCGTGGTAGAATACTTCATGAACCAGTGTAGCGCTCTATCTCTGAATGTGGTAATAAGCTGGGATTTCTTCTCATCATCATCCTGGATCTGTCTGACACTCCAGACAGCTTCACAAAGGAACTAGTGCTGATCAGGATCTTCTAGACCCGTCCCTTTGAATATCGGCAGCTTCATATCTGTATGGGCCATTGCTCTAGGGGGAGTTGTAGCACTCGAAGGGGCACCTTGAGGTGTGCCCTGAGGGGTGCTAGGGTGTTGTACAGGACTCCGCGCAGTGAAAACAAATGGGTGTATAGGGGTAGAAATACTAGGCTGTGTACTAGGTGGGGTTGGCTCTGCAAGTGGAGGATTCTGAGGGGTAAATGGGGGTGTGGCTTCATTTTCAATATCAGAAGGAATCTCAGTATTTACATGGATTCCAGAGCCTCCAAGATTCTTATTGAACTTGTATCTTTTGCCACTTTTTAAGTTGTGAGTATCTTCGTCGGAATCACTATAAATGTTATTTACCATGACAACTTGAAAATATTACTACATTCTTAAAACACCTTTCTCAGCTAACAGCATCTTAATGTATAGACTGAGATTGTTTGGGAACTTACCTTGGAAACCTACGAAAACATGTGCCTTTGCTTGGTTGTAGTATTTGAGAGTATCCATAGCAAACTCTGTGACAAATACTTCTAGCATATGATCGACCCAAAAGTCCACTACGCGCGTTAATGCGCTGTCTATTGATTCAAGCTATGATATGAGCTCAGGTATCCACTCTGTAGGAACGCCTCCTTGAAAACATGTTTTCTTTTCTGCGAGATCCACGCGTGCAGCTCATTCAAAAATGTAGCCCAGAAAATCTCGTGAATGTCGTCCAATAGATACCTATCCAACCATTGTGTGTCAGTTAGACGCGGATGTCTGTTCTCTTGTCTTTTAAAGTCTCTTATGGTCTTATCCCACCAAGCCTAAATTTCTGTCTTCTCAGGATGCCACTTCAAGGAACTTTCTGGGAACTCAGACTCTTCATCACTCATCACAACTAGAACTCATCACAGATTCTAGCATGGCAACGGAACCATTTGTTGGCTATAAAATGCTAACCAGAGGTTTTATGAAGACCCAGGTTCTACGCAGTTACCTTAAACCAACAAAACCCCTTCGCACTGGCCCTTTCGGCAATAGCCTGTGAGCAGATTGAGGTCTCACCCGACATGTTTCTAATGGGGAACTACAGACTTAGATGTCCACAATGACTGATGAGTTGATGATTGTGACGAAGTTCACGGCAGCGCACTAGCTGAGTGTTGCGAGGGTCGGACTGCGCGGCGATGGTTAACACTACGAACTACACCACTACCTTCTTCCTTACCACGGGGCTTAATACTATCCTACGAACACTGCTGCTTGACTTCCTACACTTGGATCATTCACAAAATACTTAAGGCAATGGGCTGAGTAACAATTATCCACTCAGTTATACACTTAACTAATTGACTATTTAATGCTCATAACATACACTTAGAATGTTATTATTTTAAGCATAACCCTCAAGTGTGAAATAACTTGTCATACATTCATCGACTGCATCCATTCAAATACATAGACAACTTTTTCTATGCTCAAGTAGACAATAGATTCACTGTCCTTAGAAGCAAAGCTAATATTAACCATACATCCATTCATGTAGACCTAACATATCATCCCATACTCTCTTGATGGAGAATGCATATAAAGACCTTCTCATAATAGACTGCAAGCTAATATTCATACATCCAACTACAGAAACAAATAAATATAAACACACACATACACATTCAGTCACTCAACACACTATTTAACGTGGTTCACTCCCCCGGATGGGAAGCTACCTCCACAAGAACTTTGTTTGATATTTCTTTTAAGGGTTCACAATTCTTAGCTGTGCACTCAGCTACGACTCTCTTCTTACTCAAATAGGTCTTTGCGCACTCAGCTGCAGGGCCTTTACAATATTTTCTTGACTCAAAAGATATTACAATACAATATGGTCACAATGACCATCTTCTCTCATCTTGAGCAACTAACCAACCTTAACCAACCCTTCCTATACAAAAATGTCTTCTTTATATAGATCACACCCGAAGGTCGTGTCCTTACAACATTTAAGATTGAAACCCTTAGGGTTTCCAAACCACTATGGTCCCTCTGAACCGTCATGCAGGCTTCTGGTAGCGATTACGTTGTCATGGTAGTCCTTCACACCTTAGATCTATCACTTTTAGCCTTTCTATTATGCGCACACCAACAGGTCATCCACTTCGAGCCGCCCTTCCAACAATGGGTTTGTGCGACTGGCTCAGCTCCTAGTCGCTTTCCATGCAAGTCGTCCATCCTCTAACCGCCGCATACAACTGGCTCAACTCCAATCACTATCCGTCCAACAGTTTCCTCTTAACAACCACGTACCCTGATGTGTAATGTCCCCTCCTATCATACCAGCCTGATAGAGAGGATCATTGTGCTACAACTGGGCATCTAGCCCCATGATCTTATTCAAAAGCATTCATATATTATAATAGGCATATGAAGATGCATAAATATTTTAATGAACATAGCGGAAGTAAATTTTAAATACTCATTCACCATACATTCAAGATATTCCTCAATTAAACAATTGAAAGATAGCACAAGAGAATACTTATCTTAATCAAGTAGTCCCTGAGCAACTAGCTACGCTTTTGCAACGTTCCACCCAACCGTAGGCCAGTGTGCTCCTTAATCTCTCAGCACCACTGCCACCCCTGAGCTGGGCATGATCTCCACAAGGAACCAGGGAACAACAGGGTCTCACATAGCCATAGATACACCAGAATCAGCCATACCAACCAGCAATTGGGTTTCTGAGGTGGCTCGGAGATGGATGCATATAACAGCAAGGGCATAAGTGTTGGGTATGAGGGAAATCGTTTGTACAGTGACAAGCATGATAATGATCCCCCTAAGCTTCAGAAAAACGTGGGAAGGTTAAAAACGAGCAATGGAGGTTTGGGGAAAACCCCAGGTAGCAGAAAACGTTTTTAGGAAAAACGCCCATGGCAATTCGGGGAAAAAATGAACTCCATATAGTCCCAAATCGCAGCCCCTCCTTCCCAGCTACTATCCAAAACCACAAACGAGTTTTGGGGCAAGGAGAACCCTGCATTTTTGATGAAAAACGTGACTGTAACTCCCAGCCGTCTCTATCTGCGTGAGAGGATGAATGCCATGGGTGAAGAATGGCTTTTGGGCCAATTTTGTGGGGGTTTTCTTTCCCAGCAAACCAAAACCCGATTTCCCAGGTTGCTGTCTTGCCCATACACGAAAATTGACAGCCATACCTCTCCCATCCCAAGGCATTAATTATCTCAACCAATTATTGGAAGGATTAAATGATTGGGTGCATGAGGCCAAATGGGTAGTTGAGAGTTCATGGTTTCCTCAATGAAAATGGCTTAACACCATGGCTCAAGGGTTTGGTTATTTTCCCTCCCTATTCCTTGTAAAGATCATGCCCCCATCTCTTTGTTGCATTGCATAGCCAGTTGTGGGTTTTTCATTAAAATTGCTTGTTTACATGATGTCTGATTTTACAGTGTGCTCCGCTAGCACAAGAACCATATGCATCTATTTTAATTGCCGATACATAAGACGACAAATCAGTGGCGGGGCCTTGGACTTGAGCTCCTCACCATGACTAAATAACAATATTTACATCATTTACAATATTAATGCAATAGGGTCAAGCTGGGGACATTACATGCTGCATGCCAAACTGTCACTTTCCTGACCCATCTTCTACTTGATGGACTCATTCAGTCGGCCGCCTTCCTAATCTGCTTATGCCCTCAACTCGGCATCTTCCCAGCCATCTTACCAAAAGTAGACCATTGCTGGTCTATCCACCATATCTGGCCATCCTCCGTCCAGTACACAACTTTAATGGCTCCACGTGGCCTACTACCTTCACAGCACTGAACCTACATAGCATTGATCTTTGCGGCATCCGCCAAAACTCGGTACTGCTCACATCTTCGCAACACTCCCAATACTTAGCCAAAATTTACTTCTTTGCTGAGTTGCGCTCAGCTCAGCTGCATCTAGCTTCGAAAATGTTATAAAAAATGGCCCTGTTGGGCTAGGCCCAACAATTGTCGAGTCATGGTCCACTTTGTAACCACCTAAGTTACCCTCTGTACATTTAGTGGGAATCTACAACATTGCTTATAGTTGTTCTTTCCCAATGATATTGTTGGACATGCGTTGTCTAACATAAGAGGGATAGATTAGGATGATGAATAGTTTGAACCTTTTTTTAGAGGAACATGCAAACTTGGATGAATGGAAAATTTCATCCTGTACAAGGTCATGGTATGTTGGCTTAACAGTTGGACACGGTTATGTTGTAGTAATCTTGTTGGATTGACAATGGTAGTTGATTTGTGATTCACGAGTAGATCATAGGGTTTAACATATTTTGTTTTAGTTATTCTCTATTTTTAGTGGGAATGACTTTGCATCATGACCTTCTGTAGTCATTATTTGGTGAGCAACTTTAGTCTTAGAGACCTTGGATTGTGGTGAGCTTGAGGCACTCAATAAGCGAAAGCATTTGGGCAAGTAGTATCATGGGTGATGAGGAGTTCCCATGAGTATACAAGGGAGACACACAAGTCAACAAAGTTGTACACATACCCAAGATCGAGGCAAAATAGTTATATTTGGAGACCAATTGTATTCTTTGAAATATGCCCTTCAACCTATAAATATGCAACGGGTTACCAGATCTTTAGACATTCTAAATAATATCAAATAGAGGGCCTTCTAGCCGAAGTGAACACTTTACCCTATGATTAGTTGGCCATTGTCATCTAATTAAAGGCTATTTCTGAAGTACTTCAGCAAATTATGTTGATTGATAGTTGAAGGAAATAAACAGAGGGTAAGAGAATTTAGATGAAGCAACCTCTCACTTTAGGATTCATGTTCCTAAGCACACATTGGAGAAGTGAGGAAATTAAACATACCGAAGCCATTGCTCGATTGGGAAACCCCTATTCGCTATCCTGCTTGTACTTCTGAAGTGAGACCCTCGCGATGCCCCTGCTCCTCTGCTCCTCTGATCCTCGCATGTTATGCTCCTCTACTCCCCTAATAGACGCCTCCAGCAAGACCCAAACCAAGATCCTCACGTGCTCTACTCCTTGCGCTCATCGACTGTCCAACATTAGAGCCAATGGATTGTGGGCACAGGGATTTAATTTTTGTTTTATGTTGATTATGGGCAAGAGGGATTAATTCTACTTTGATTGAGACCACTTTAGCCCTAAACTCACCTAGGAAGGACGAAATTATCCCATGGGGTTTAAACAAACAACCATCAAAATTTTTTAACATAGTGGTACAAGGCACTCTCTTGAGAGAACTTAAGTCTCTTTGCATTGCCCCATTTATGGTAAGACTTATACAGCCATAGTAATTGAATGAAATCATTAAGTGAGATGACTCTATGCTAAGGCATAATGTTATGGTTAATGTCTTTACATAATTTATAACTAGAATTGTGTGGTTCTTTTATGAGAATCTTGATAGATTTGTAACATAATATTGGCATTTATGTTATATTGCAAATCATGATATAGTATAGTGCTACTAATGGATTGGTGGGTGATGACTAAACATTGGAGATATGACATGTAGCACAAGAACTGATTTAGTCTTTAATTGTTGCAATTCCATTTTCAATTAAAAAGCTTAAAATGTTGTTCATCAAATTATGAAAAATGTTTTTTATTGAATGGAGATGAGGTTGTTATTTTGCATTTATATCTTGTAGAGGGTAAAACCATGGAGTGTCTTTACACTGTCCAACATGACCAAGACATTACACAAGTCAAGGCCCCTTGATACACCATAGTCCTAAAAATGTGTGTCTTATGAGAAGATACTTACATCTAAAATGTGATGTGGTGGTAAAGTCTAGGCTTGGAATGGTCCATGTCAAATATTATAATACAAGTATTGGAAGGATAAAAACCACCAACATTAGTCAAAAATGCTTTATGTTTTGCAAGGCATCTTTCAAGTACTTCCAATGCAGACATGGTGCATGACATTCCGGCTATATATTCAACAATACTATAATTATGAGCTATTGTAGCATTAAGATTATGATGATGATGACGATAATGGTGGCTGTGATGATGAAGATGATGATGATGGTGATGATGATGAAGATGGTGATGACGATGATGATGATGAAGGTGAAGAATATGAGGAAAAATACTTGAGTAAAAATTCAAACCCAAAAGATTTTATATGTTTCATAGAGGAAACATGTGCACATTTAAATGTCTTATTTTGTGCAATAAAACACCACTTTGATTTGAATAGAAACTTACACTCCTATGTAGTTTGCATTTGACCCAAATGGCACTATCATTAAACCCAACATTAGTTTCATTACCATCTACCCTTTAGTTCATATTCTTATTATTCTTCCATTAGATTGTTGGTTAATTGTTTGGTTTTTTTGAGCCAAATTCCGACTAAATTTAGAAGCAGGAAGTTGAACCAAGTTAACATTGGATGAAGGAAATGGATTAGAGTTGTAAGGTGCCCCTTGATAAGATGTGGATGCCTATGAAACACTTAGAGAATATTGGGAATTTGGAGACAAAGGGTGATGACGATGACAATGATGATGATGATGATGATGATGAATCCGACAACCTCGCCATACCACAGACGACAAGAGGTGTCGGATATCAGATGATGATGATGAAGATGAAGATGATGATCATGATCATGATCATGAGTATGAGGATGAGCATGATGATGATGACAATGATGATGATGATGGTGGTGATGACGACGATGATGATGAGGCGTCAGATATCATACAATGATTATGATCATGATCAAGATGATCGTCATGATCAAGCATGCCATTTGGGACATTAGCATGATAATTGTGCATTTCCTTACTAAGCTTCTCTATGTTTCGAGGATAATTTAATATTCTATACTAAACAGGGCCAACCACATGAAGGTGGAAGATCGTATGGCCCCTCCCCCCCTCACATCACTCTCAATTCCCCATAACCCAACAAAATCTATCTAAAAAAGTATCTATCTAAACATACAGGAAAATGTAAATAACAATAAAAACATACCTCCTAGATTCCAACATTGCTACAATGTCATTCAGATTCTTCTTCATCTAACGCATCATATGTATCATCATCTCATTCTGAATCGCTATCGTTGAAAATATCACTCATATCAGGATCATGATCAATGTCATTTTTGGTTAGATATTCATCATCAATGTCAATTTCATTATCTACTACATCATTTGGATGATCAACTTCTTGATTGGATTCTTCATCTGACACATCTACGTCGACGACCAACTGCTCCTGATCTGCATCATCTTCTTCTTCAACATTGTCTTCTTCCTCTACTGCATTATACTTGATTTGACTTCCTCTTGGATTGTATCTAACAACGTATGACCAACCTGCTTTACCTGGAACCTCTAAGTAAAATACCTGCTCACATTGACTTGGAAGAACATAAGGCTTTGTACCTGGTTCGAGTTCCCTTGTATTAACCATGGTAAATCCATTGGCAAGCTCAATAACATTTCTTTCGGGATCACGTTCATTCATTTGTAGCCTGTACCATTTGACCTCAAATAGGACTACTTTAAAGGAATTAAAGTCACACTCAAGTATATCTTCCAAATAACCATAGTACCTATTTTCAGATACTTTTGGATGCCTGTCACTTCTAGAGGAAACATTAGTGACTTGAAAAACTACAATTATCCTACAATCAAATGTTTGCATTTTTTCATCCAACTTTTTGATGCGAAATTTATGACCATTGCACCACATAGCATTGTGCGTATCAGCTACATCATTCACGACTCGGTAAATAAATATATAAGAAGATTTAAATGAGATAAATATTTTTATACAATGCGAAACAATGAAAAAAATGAGCAAGGTAAATATACTTGCCTTTTTATCTTTTAAACCATATTCTAAATCAATTTCACATTGCGTAATATCAGGATATTCTTCTCGATGATGATGCACTGTTTTAATCATTTTACTAACCCCTTCCCATGAAAAGGTACCATAGTATTCTATACATCATTCAATCCATTCCTCCATCCAATCATGATTGTTTGCAATGTATAAATGTATTGCATCCCACATGCGGCCAACTATATGAAAAAATAACAATTAAGAATTGTAAGTTAGCTATCATTAAAGACAATTAAGTTTACCTTTAATTAAAATACTGCTGGAATAATAAAAATTACATAAATTGAAAACTTAATTGTATAATAAATAAAATGTAAACCATTCAATTACCTTTCACTTTCCTCTTTCTACCTTTCCCCAATAGGACCTCCCTTTCAAATTTGTTGATGGAGTCGACATGCCAAATGAGAGGTAGATTGATATTTTTTGATAAATTTGGAAGATACTGACTAATGTACACCATGGATTGATATAGCATATAGCCTTGAACCATAGAAACCTTAGGGTGTGCTCTTTGCCTAACAAAAGCCTTCAATTCCTTCAAATTCCTTTCCACAATCCACATTGACCTTGAGTTTATAGGTCCACACAATTCAATCTCCTCAACTTGGTGTATGAGATAGTGTTCTTGTGCATTGAAAAATGTCGTAGGTAAATACTTCTGCATTTCACACATTAGATGAGGAATTTCTCTCTTCCAATACCTAATATCTTCTTCATGGATTTCTTTAGATGAAATCCACCTACAAAAGATGCAATAAATGATCAATGATCAACTGGATTGAGGAATATAATATATAATATATAATGATCAACAGGATTGAGGCATATAATATATAATAAAGTTCCAAGCTGTAAAACACAATATGTCAATAAGCAATGCAACTAAAAGAATGAACATTTTTCATGCATATAAAATTGTTACTTACCTCATGTATTTACCAAGATCATATATAACTTGTTTTATGTTTTCATCAAAGCTATCTGGGAGAGCCAGATGTTGATGTATGTGTAACTTTAGAATGTATTTCATCTATGTATTTCGTATATATTTATTGTACCCTTATAAGAGGTGTGTTATTCCTCTATAAGGAAGTGTCGTCATATGTATTGACAAGTGTTGCAAGTGTGTGTACTTGGCGAAGGGTTATTAGACCACCATGTGTGGGGTTGGCCCTAAAATATATATTATATGGTTGATATACCTATCTAGACAAGTCGGCCCCATAAGGTCACTGAGCAAACAGACTAGTATAAATAGAGATCGGGAGATCTCTATTTGGATGACTTGGAAACTCATACTTCTCTCACTCAGAAAGTGGCGCACTAGTGAGGAGGAGGATCATCTGCTACTAGGAGACTATCTCAGTGTATTTTGGTTGTACTTTGGTTGAGCCATTGCTCTCTCTATCTCTGAGGAAGTTGTGGGGTTTTTCACCTTAGGGTTTTCCCCACAGAAACTTTGTGTCTCTTGTCTCTCATGCTTTTGATTCTTGTGATGCTTGACATGGTTGATATGATTGTTATGCATTGATATACTGTACATGTTATTCTCTCAGTAAAGATCCTAGAGTATTGTGAATTAATTCTCAAAATTTAACATGGTATCAGAGCTAACCTGAGAAGAAGACATTTTGCAGTGACGAAAACTTGAGTTTCTTGTTTATTGGGTTTCTCTACATAGATTTTGGAAAAGCAGTATAGTATATTGACTCTACTCATCAAGGAGAATCTATTTGTCCAATCAGAATTCAATTCTAAGCATTTTTTAGATTTGGCCCTAAAAATTAGGGTATCCACAAAAATAAGAATTTTTGAAATCTGAAGGCATAGCTAGAAGCTCCTTGCAAAAATCGAAGTTTAGAGCTTTGGATTGAGATTTTTGGCTGGGTAAATCTCCAGGAAACTCAAACCCTAATTCAGGGCTCTACTAGTCAACCCGGGAGGACAAAAAGGAAAATTTGAAGGGTAAAGCTTTGCTGATCTCAAATTCTGAATACACCAGGCTGATCAACTCATCAAGGCGCATCTTTCTATCCTTTCAGAAAGTTGAAATTCACATTTTGAATTTTTAGGGTTTTTCCGACAAACACTAATCCGGGACCAGATCTAGTTTTCAGCATTGCAAGTGGTAATACCTAAATATTTTCTATTTCCATTTGAAGTACTCTTTAAGATGTCTCACCACACCAAGCTTGAGGATAAGCTTGAAGGGGCTGATAACTTCCGAGCCTGGAAGTATAGGATTGGGTTAATCCTGGAAGAGAATGAGTTGGACTCATACATAAAAGAAGACATCCCTATCCCAGAGGATGAAGAGGCTAAGGTATTGCATAAGAATAACTTGGTCAAGGAAAAGAGAATCATTGTTGATTCCATCAAAGACCATCTCATACCCCATGTGTCTTCTCTAAAGACACCCAAGGAGATGTTTGACTCTTTGACCAAGTTATTTGAAGGGGAGAACATAAATCGGAAGATGACTTTGTGGAATCAATTGAAAGGGGTCAAGATGTTAAATGGAGAAACCATTCAATCTTACTTCTCCAAGGTCTCTCAGATCAAGGAACAACTTGAAGCTGTGGATGAAGTAGTGGATAATGGTGAAGTTGTTATGACCACTCTGAATGGCCTTCCTAGGTCAAAGGACTCCTTTATTCAAGGAATCTATGCAAGAAAGAAATTGATCTCTTTCAATAAACTGTGGGAGGAATGCTCTCAAGAAGAAGCTAGGCTTGTAGCTCGTGAAGAAAATATGGGAGGTGAAGATCAAGCTCTTGCAGCCCACACCAAAAGAAGCAAGCCCAAGAAGGAGCACTCTCACCATGAGAGATCCTATCAATACCAACAAATGAATAAGAAGGATAAAAGATGTTTCACATGCAATAAGAAGGGTCACTTTGCTTCAGAATGTCCCAAGAACAAAAGGGATAACATCAACTCTAGCAAGAAGAAGAAGGGAAACAAAAGAAAGTTCCATGCTCATGCTGCTGAAGATGATGAACCTCCAAAGAAGAAGGCTAGGGTAGAAAGTGATGATAGTGATGATGACTTATCAAGTGAAGAAGAGTATGTTCTAATCTCTGCTCTCACAGGTACTATCTCCCATGGTTGTAATGATTGGTTAATTGATAGTGGGGCTTCCAAACACATGACTGGGTTTAAGGAATCTTTTGTAAACCTATCTGAACATGAATCACCACATAAGGTGAAACTTGGGGATGATTATCAATACCCAATCAAAGGAAGTGGTGAAGCCTCCTACAACCTAGATTCTGGAAAATCTTTGAAGATGAAAGAAGTCCTTTATGTACCTGGGCTCAAGAAGAAATTACTCTCCATCTCTGCATTGGATGCAAAAGGTATGAGGGTTACATTTGTGGATGGCCAAGTCCTAATGTGGCCAAAGGGAAAGACCATAGATGATGCAGTAGTGATTGGAGAGCAAGAGGGAGGTTTGTCTAAATTGAAAGGACAACATGAACATGCCATGGTGCATGAATCCATGGAGCCAAGTGAACTTTTGCATAGAAGACTTGCTCATATGCACTATAGGGCACTTCCAATTGCAAGCAAGGCTGTAGAGGGTCTTCCTGAAATCAAGACCAAACATGAAGGTGTTTGCAAAGGATGTGCAAAAGGTAGGAACATTAAAAAGGATTTCCCAAGCAGTGAAAGCAAGGAAAAAAGTATCCTGGAAATCATCCACTCAGATGTATGTGGTCCTATGTCATCCAGTTCTCTGAGTGGGTAAGTTTACTATGTCTCATTTATTGATGACTTCTCCAGGAAGACTTGGGTATACTTCTTGAAGAACAAATATGAGGTGTTTGATAAGTTCAAGGAATTAAAAGCCTTGATGGAGAATCAAACTGACAAGAAGATCAAAACATCTAGATCCGACAATGGTGGAGAATTCACCTCAGGTGACTTCAAGAAGCTTTGCAGTGATTCAGGGATTAAGAGGGAGTTGACTGCTCCTTATAATCCTCAACAGAATGGAGTTGCAGAAAGGAATAACAGAACAATCATGGAAGTAGCAAGAGCAATGATGCATGACCAGGATCTACCTATGCATCTATGGGCAGAAGTAGCAAGAATAGTTGTATATGTGCATAATAGAACACCCCACAAGGTATTGGACAACAAGACACCAAAAGAGGTCTTTTTTGGTAAAAAACTTGAAGTCATCCATCTCAGAATATTTGGTTGTCCAGTATACACTCATGTCCCATAGGAAAAGAGGACCAAACTAGATCCTTCAGGAAAGAAGGGTATTTTTTTGGGTTACGGTGAAAGCTCGAACGCTTACAGAATATACTTTCTAGGGTTCAAGAAGATTGATGTAAGCAGGGATATAACATTTGATGAAAACTCAGCATTCATCAAATCAAGGAAGGCACCTATCGAAGTTTATGAAGAACCTAAGGAAACTAGATTTCAAGACACTACCATGACTGAAGCAATTCCAGAAGTTGTTTGTGAGTTTGAAGATCCGCAAGAACCTATAGATCCACCCCATGAGGATAACTCTCACAAGAGGAAACTTGCATGGGATAGAGAGCTCGTTCAATATGTAGAAATATTTGGCATTCCAGAAGAAGAACACAGAGCAAAGAAGAGAACCAGATCACATACCAGCTATGTTGCTTTACTCTGTGACATTATGAACAAAGAACCTTCCAATTATGAAGAAGCAGCGGAAAAGAAAGAATGGAAGGATGCCATGGTTGAGGAATACCAATCAATAATGAAGAATGTTGTTTGGGATGTTGTCCTATTATACCTCCGTATTCCACAGTGTCACATCTTCACCATAAAAATAGTTGACGACACTTCCCCTACTGCTTAAAACACCCAGAAGAGAAAAATGATGAGTGATCCTTGAAGACAAACCTATTATGTCAAGAATCAACCCAGCTGAGACTTCATATACCTACACTACCGCGCCTTGCTCCAGTTTAGGTGCACGGTAGTCCACACTACCGCGCTATGCTCTTTCTTTGCCACGCGGTACTACCGCGTTATGCTCTGTTTGAGAGGCGCGGTACACCTTTTTTAGCCTTTTTTCCATGGCTTGTGGAATCATGATCTTCTAGATATTTTTGAGGATTGGTGTCCCTGATTCGATCCTAACTCACTTTCTATGATTAGTAAGCCTGATCCACTAAACTCTCCCAAGATCCACCCTTCTCTCTTGTTGGTTAACCCTACTACACACTATAAGAGAGAGACATTCCATGAGCAAAAGGGGGGAGGACTCTTGGAGACATCAAACTTATGATCTTGAATCTTTGTGGGGATAGATAGAGGAGGAAACACTTGGAGCTGGGAGTTGGCTTGGATATCAAGCAACCATTGTAAGTGACTTCAAGTTGGTAATAGAACATAACTTGTCTTGTTTCCCAAATCACATGTGTTGATTTTGTTTCAATGATATGATTTGTATCTATTGTAGATTTAGATCCTAACTCATATTTCAAGTTGCTAGAGAATCGTACATGCTTGTATCTTGGTTTCATTTTGATAGGTTCATTTGCGAGGACTTGGAAATCGGAGCAACCATTAAGACAAGCAATTGGATTGAAGGTTAGTTAGATCTCTTCTGTTTCTTTCAGTGGTTTAATCTTGACATTTTTGTTTAGATCTAGGAATTCAAGGTAGAATTTGGTAAGTTTTGTCTTAGTTTAGAGTCAGTTAAAGTCTACTTTAATCTAAGAGAATTTCTACCTATCCGTAGGGAGAAAATTCTACATACAAGAATGGCGACTCCGCTAGTTTGAACCCCATTTGATTGATTGATCTCACTTTCAGTCACTTTTTTATTGTGATTTTTTCTTTGTCTTCAAACCAGTATTGAATTTTGGTTTCCTTGAACTTTATTCTTCCCTCCTGTCTACATTTTTCCTCCCTCTGTGATCAGTGAGTCCTCTGGGTCTGCAGCAACCAAGAAAAATTCAATTTTCTTTTCAAAAGTTGTGTTTTTCCATACTTTGCAACAATACTGCGCCCCCACCATTGCCTACAGCGCGGTAGTACCGCGTATCCAGCACTCTTACTAGAGCGGTAGTATACCAGTACCACACTCTAGTCTATTCCTACCACGTGGTAGTGTTTGCATATTTTCAAGTTTTTTCTTCCCTGCTTGGTTTCGTGAGTCATTTTTCATTTTCTCTGCTTTAGTTTGGTGTTTTCTGTTGCCTATTACTATCTTGTTCATTACACAGTCTTTGTGGTGTGTTTATTTCTCTTATGAGCTTGATTATTTTATGAGTTAGTGGCATTATTTGCACATTGGGTCACCCCTTCAGTCTGATTGCATTGGTTTGATCTTCTCATCACAACCAAACCATTACTACTATCCTCTTTTACTGGATCATGTATCTTTCATAATCACATTGTTTCCATTATTATCATTAAAATCTATATTGAAAATTATCATTGGAGAACATTTGTGTTGTTTGGATTGAAATGATCTAGTAGTATTATTGTGCATTAGGAAGTGAACCATTTAAAATTTGCCACAAAAATTCTCATTTTTTGAAGCATCCTAGTTGCAAGATCAGTGAATTGGAAAGAAGTGTTTATTTCAGTTTGGCTTTACTTACAAAAAGAAAACAAAAAAAAATTTCTGTTTTGAAATGGTTTTTAATAGCTTATGAAAGTTTCATGCATTTATGATCGAAGAACTCTCTCTCTTCCATAGCTAGTTTTCATCGAATACAAGGCTTATTTCGCTTCATTCTCACTTGCATGGTTTGGGTCGTCAAAACACCACCAAGTTTCACGTCCATTTACCTGATTGAGTAATACAACCACTAAAATTAATCTCCCTAACTAAACCAACATTAACCTCACTTGAGGAAATCAAAAGAACTTGGTAATTAGGTAGGACACCGGGGATAGGCATCAAGATAATTCCCCCTTGTCATTTTCATCTGAAACATAGTTGTTGTCCTCTAGGGAACTAAAATCCTCTAGTATTTATCGACACTGTCACAGCCAGTTTATGGAGGGGCCTCCTGACTATTTTTAACTTTCAGGGGTTAAACCACCGCGAGATTGAGAACTGGACGAACTCTGTGGAATGCCGCACTCCATTTTGCCCTAAGGAAACATCGATCATTGTCTTCCTTGTAATTCATAGTAATGCAAGGGTGATAAGGCAGAAGCACCAAAAAACTTTTCCAACGTGTCATGAACGGGGTAGCTTAGTGACTTTTCTACTAGGGCTCTTTTACCTAGGATCCCTTTCAGAAGAGGGATATCCTTCTCATATTGGTCTCTCACGTTGTATTGTTCGACTTGGATCTCATCACCTTGCGAAGGATACAACTTGTTGAGGTCTCCAGCTCTTAGTTAGGAGTTTGCTTGTTATCTCATCTTTATAGAGGGTCATTTTTCTTTTTAGTGACTTCTTGTTGGCATTCTAGCCATTATTTTTCTCAGCTTGCTTACTGAGACACCGGTCTCAGTATAGATTTTAGAGCTTGTTTTTTTTTGGCCTACGAGCCTTGCTTTTTCTAGCTCCTGTTTTGCACACTCAGCTGCATTAGAGTTTTTGAGTTCTTTGTTATGAAACTGCCCCCGGATTTCATATTCCTACCATTATGTCAGAACAACCACAAAGATCACGATGAGTACAGGGCAAAATCCCTCCACCATCACCCCCGCCATGAACCTCCAGTCCAGCGGAATCATGTATTCCCGCTCCTCCTAGCCGCGGTGCTGGTCGAGGGAACATTCCACCACCGATACACACTACATATTCAGTGTCGTCTATAACCGTTACTCACAGCATGGTCTCAGAACCTCTCACAGTTTCTGCAACCATTAGTATATCTGAGATTCCCACTGTCACTTCACCCACTGTTAGTCCAGATATATCTGCCATAGTGGACAACATTACAACGGCTGAATCTAGTACAACCCAAAATTCTAGACCAGAGGCCATCATCCTACCTGATGTCAACACCTCCCTTCCACCAGAAACTTTCCACGATGACACAGACGGATCTGTTGGCACCACCGAAGGATCTGACCAGGATATATCTGGTTTGATTTCAGTCCCGGGTGGGTACGTTGAAATTATTGAAGACACTCAACTTCCTGATACACCTTTTGAACCTGACTATGGATTTATCACTTCCTAGGTGGAGCTTCCACCTGTTATCATCGTGCCATCCAGCATTCATCCACAGGAAACCAGTTCTTCCAGCAACGTACCTTGTACCATATCTCTCCCCAACCTCCCTCCGGGACATGAGATCATGGCCTTTATTCAGTCTAGTATGGTTAGTCTAGCAAATTCCCCATTAGCATCAGTGTAGTTTAAACATGACACAGAGAAAATGCTCTCGACAGCTTCCAGATATCCCCCTGTTACTCGCCCTGCTGACTATCGGGATCCCAACATCCCGTCTAGAATAGAGTTTCATCACTCCTATGCAGTCGGCTCCAGACCTTCAGACGTTACTATACCTATGTTCCCGCCGGACCCCGAATACCCTTTTAAGGACATGAACCCGGACCCAGTATTCAATGGTCCTCCTATCATTGAACATGCTATGGACGATACCCCCGATACCCCTCGGTTAAATTCCCCACATTTGCTGCCATCACCCATGTTTGGCGCAAATTCTATGAGGGATAACCCAATTTTTTCTCCATCCTCGCCTGTTAGATATGGAAGACCCCCTCCACAAATTGGCACTTTTGGCGCCATTGGCCAATTGACACTATCGTATTTGGCTAGTGTCAAAAGAACACCAAGTCATACGACTGGATCTTCCATTTTGACCGGAGGTTCACCTTTAGCCACTATCTACACTATCTCAGGAGGTGGACAACCGACTACCATGATCCCCAACTCCAACAACCAACCTCCTCCTATCGGGCCATCAACCCAACCTACTGGAGGACAATATTTTGTTGGGAACCCCGTTCCTAGTTAACAACCTCCTCCTATAGGGCCATCCAACCCATATGCTGGAGGGAAACCCATCGGCTCTATCCAATAACCCTCCCAACCAGCAGCATCTACTCAGTATGGTATGTACAACACACCTGGCAGCGGACAACCTTATACCAGTTTTCCACCCGGGCCCCATCTTCAACATCCCTCGTTAGGTACGCTTCCTTCTTAGGAACCTCAAGTCCCATAGAGTGGCAGGTACTCATTATTTGGAAACTGGAACCCAGCTGGGGGGAAATCTCATATTCCCCCCAACTTGAACTCTGGCTTCCCTTATCCTTCAGCTGCTACAACTCCATGGAACCCATCCCTTCAATTTCCACACATTCCTCAAGGAGGAACAAACCTTCCATGGACACTACTGTTGCAGCCACCTACCAACCTTGCTATGGAAAACCCTTCTCTTACTCAATATAGTGGTAACATTCCTGGAACAAAAAAACTCCAGGGAACTTTTCCCCAACCAGGAGCAACAACCATTCCTGGGTTACATCAACCCTAGGGTACCATACCTACCATCCCTACTCAGCAGAAAATACACCAACCGGTTACCAACACTCAACCGGTTAACCAGATGGCCTACTACCCACAGAACTTCCAGCAGCACCCCGCAGGTAACACATATGGGTATAACACTCAACAGTATACTATGCAGGGCCCCCCAGGTTTCTCTGCACCATACGATTATTACTCATACCCACAGACTAATCATCAACTTCCCTTTTTGGCCACGTTAGACTTACCTGATTTGTCGAGGCTCATTAGCGATCCCATATGGCATGAACCTCACTGGCCACCCATTCCATCCAAACTTCCATCGAACATTCCTAAGTTCGATGCTAAGCCCGGGAAGAGCCCAAGAACCACGTAATGACCTTCTATCTTTGGTGTTCATCCAACTCCTTGATGGACAATTCCATTCAATTATGGATCTTCCAGCATACGCTTACCGACACGGTAGCAAAATGGTACATCAAGCTGCCACAACACTCTTTCCATGATTTCAACACCTTAGCTATGTAGTTTCTGACCCATTTCCAGCTCCCCATCCGGTATGAGACTGGAACAGAACTATTAACCTCACTACGTCAAACCACTTCTATGCACATTTCGGATCACATCCATGAGTGGCGTCGACATCGTAGGCTAATCAAGGCACCAATTCCATATCAACTACTTGCTGATTGGTTCACGAAGTCATTTTTGCCTCCCATAGCTAGGGATATCGCTATGCGCGGGCCGGTCATAGAAGAACAAGCCATCTCAGTAGCTCAGTACAAGGATTTGGTATACACCCAATCCGGCATTTTGCACGAACTTCTTCCCCATGCCGCTCGTGTTACCACTGATCCAATGAAACCTACCACTGAACCCCCCATTGATGGTATTGTCAGTTCAGTCAAGGCCCAGCATACTACCAACTCGACGGGGCAACAAGCTTCTGCTTCCCCCGCTCTACCTCAGGCTGCTCCAAAACCTACTACTTCTCCTGCTATCTCCTACGAAGTGAACGCAGTTCAATCTACGTCACAACCATACGGAGGAAAGAAGAAGAACAATCATGGTAAATCCAAGAAGAACCAGCAGGAGAATCCCAAGCCACAACCCACCCACAACGACCCAAAACCACGTCGAAAGGCTAAGTTTCCCTGCCTAATTTGTCAAGATGATCACTACACGCGTGACTGTCCCTACAAAGATGAAGTCAACAAGTTCGTTAAAGGATCCTCTCTCCCGACAGTGTTAACTGACCCTTTCCCTCAACAGCAACAGCAGATGGTTGCCCAAGAAACCCCATAGGGGGGCAACTCGAGCAACCCAACTCGCGGAGAGACATCCATAAATCATGAAATCCTAATGACGAGTAATGAGGAGATTCATATAACCACTCGTTCAAAGACATATGAGAACCCTCCAAGTTCAAACAAACAGTCGGAGATAGCCAAAGGAAAATCCCCTGTTGAAGATCCAACTCCTACCCCTCCCCTTATCGGCCATCTCCATATCGAGAGACCGCTTATAGACACAGTGCTAAACCCACCCAAGGGCACCATACGAAAGGAGACATTTAATCCCAATGCGCGAGTTGCCCAAAATTACAACATTGTTGAGGATTTAGGTCAAGCACCTTGCGCCATGTCGACTCTCGAGGTTCTTCAACACTTCCCTACGCAGTGTAGAACCTTACTTTCATCACTGGGGGCAATGGACCCAGATACTTCAAACACTATCATGTTTAACTTGGAGCATGCCAAACCTCGGCTTTCTCACTAGTTAGCCTTCCAGGTTCACACAAAAATCCGTGGACATAGCATCCATCACACCGTTTTAGATGAAGGTGCCTCCACGTCGATCATGTCTTTGAATTTCTGGGGAGCCTTAGGCTCACCCAAAGTCACGACGTCTCCCACTACTCTCAGGGCATTTGATGGACATGATTTTCAACCTTATGGACTCATTCCCTCGATTGGTGTTGAACTGGGGGGAAAAATAGTATCCGTACACATTAAAGTTGTGGATGCACTATTAGATTACAATCTTCTACTTGGTTGGAACTGGTTTTACGCCATGACCTCCATAGAATCTACTATCTTCTGGATTGTGCAATTTCCTCATGAAGGGAAAATTTTCACCATAGATCAACTTGATTACTGTATCCCAGATTCTCATTCGAACTCCGCCAACACCGTCCCATTATTGGATCAACCTTGGTACCGGTTCCAAGACGTTGGCGTTGGTCTTATGAAGGATTCTTCCCTTATTGGAGTTTTTCTAGAGCTGGGGCCCCATGTCCAACCAGTCAACATGATTTCATCAAATGTCACCCCTTCCAATGATTCATGGGTGATTCCGAGCCCCACTGAGATTGAAAAGTACGGAAACTCCATGCCTTTGAACAGAAACCTCGCAGCGTACGAAGCGATCCAATTAGCCACCGATTGGATCGACTGTTCTACCCATCACATCGTGGCATGGCTCTTATCTGAGACTCATTCATCCCCACCACTTATTGATCCTCTCAATTTGATCTTTCCCACTGACGAATCAATTATGGAGGTTATGTGCGGTGATGAGCCACCATGGGATATTTTCATCATCGATCTTCATTCCCCACCATTCAGACGCTTGAGCCCGATACAAAACCCAGTACTTCACTTGGAATGGTTCAAACCAAGTTTCCCACTTCCCTCGACGAAGTATTTTCCAAAGGAAACTTGGCTAACCTTATGGAAACCACTCCCAAAGATATTTCAGTGAAGCATGGTATCATGGAAAACATACATATTGGCAAAACATGTACTCCCCTCGAAATGGAGTTCTACGCTGCCTATTTCAAAACCTTCCGTGATGTTTTTGCTTGGAGCTATGGAGAAATTCCAGGAATAGATCCCTCAATTATGGTCCATGAAATTCCAACCTTCCCTGGCACCCGACCTATTCGGCAGAAACTTCGACCCGTCCATCCTCGTAAGGCAGCCGCTATTAAAGAAGAAGTTGAAAAAGCTTGTTGGTTTTATCTATCCTGTCCCATTGACAGAATGGGTATCTAACATCATTCCTGTAGCCAAGAAACAGGGAACGATTAGAGTCTGTGTCGATTATCACAACTTGAACAAAGCTTGTCCAAAGGACAACTACCCAACTCCGTTCATCGATAACTGTGCCGGGAGTGTCATCTTTTCATTTATGGATGGCTTTTCTGGCTATAATCAGATCGATATCCTCCCAGCCGACCACCATAAAACAACCTTTATCTGCCCTTGGGGAATTTTTGCATATCAAAAGTTACCTTTTGGCCTTAAAAATGCCGGAGCAACTTTCCAATGGGTGATGTCATACACATTTCATGATATCAAACATATTGTAGAACCATATCTTGATGATCTTCCCGCTCATTCTCAGACCCGGGATGACCATCCTGATCACTTAGGTGCCATTTTCGATTGGTGCTGGTGCTACAATATCAGTTTGAATCCACATAAGTGCATCTTTTGTGTGGAAGCCGGAAAGCTTTTGGGATTCATAATCTCCAAAAGCGGGATACGCTTAGATCCTGTGAAGGTAGAAGCTATCTTAGCCCTGCCTTCCCCCACAAACATTCCAAAACTTCAAAGTTTGCAAGGGCATGCAAACTTTCTACGTCGTTTCATCTGTAATATTTCCGAGATAACAAAAGGCTATATGAGGCTTCTCAAGAAGAACACTCCCTTCATCTGGGACAGTGAATCCCAACGTTCCTTTGATAATCTAAAGGCGGCCTTAACTAAAGATCCTGTGATCCAACCCCCCGATTACACACGGGATTACATTCTTTATCTCGTAGCTTCGACATCCACCATGGGTATGGTGCTAGTCCAGGAAGACCATAACAGCATAGAACATGTGGTATACTATCTTAGTAAGAGTCTTCTCGACTCCAAAACTCGTTATTCACATTTTGAAAAACTGGCTCTGGCAACAGTTTTCGCTGTCCAGAGGTTCCGTCATTACATTCCACTTCGTCGGACCACTGTTATAGCCGATTTCAATCCAATGTATTATATACTCATGCGTCAAGTGCTTGGGGGCAAATATTCTTGTTGGATCGTCATCCTACAAGAGTTTGACTTGGAATTTGTCAAAGCCAAGTCCAAGAAGTCTTTGGTCTTTGTTGAGTTGATTTGTAACTTGCCCCATGCTACCGAGCAATCTGAGCCCATCGATTCCCTTCCTGATGAATCATTGTTCCTAATTAGCACGTCTGATCCATGGTACGGGGATATTTTATTATATCTCCAAACCCAATGTTTCCACCCCGACCTCACTCGCGATGAACGTCGACGTATCCGACATCATGCCAAGTACTACCTCATAGTCAACGATACTCTCTATCGATGTGGTGTCGACACTATTCTTCGACGTTGTTTGACTCTAGATGAGGCAGAACGCATTCTTAATGACTGCCACGCTGGAGCATGTGGTGGTCATCTCTCTGGGATGGCTACGACCCAGAAAATACTGTGAGTAGGATATTTCTGGCCCTCAATTTTCAAAGACTGCATTGAAACGGTCAAGAAATGTCCACCATGTCAATTCTTTCATAGTAAAACACGCTCGCACCCTGCTCCACTCCATCCTGTTATTGCCGTCGGCCCCTTTTCCAAATGGGGTATAGATTTCATGCACTGTAAGCCCACTTCAGCCGGGGGGCATAGCTATGTCATAGTAGCTGTTGACTATTTCACAAAATGCCCTGAAGCGATGCCTACTTATGCTGAGGATGGCAAAACAGCAGCACAATTCATATTCAATCACATTATAGCTAGATTTGGTGTCCCACAATCCATTGTGACCGATCATGGCTCCCACTTCAGGAACCATATGATTGAGGAACTAAGTGCTAAGTTGGGTTTTCGCCATGAAAACTCAACCCCATACTACCCACAAGCCAATGGCCAAGTTGAAGCCATTAACAAAGTTCTGAAACGAATGATTCAGCGTATTGTGGGTACTCATAAATCCAACTGGCACTCAGCTCTATTTTCAGCACTATGGGCATACCGAACCTCAGTAAAAAGTGCTATTGGGTTTACACCATTCCAACTAGTGTATGGCCTGGAAGCCATTTTACCGATTGAATGTGAAATTCCATCACTTAAGATAGCCATAGAGCTACTTCCCCACACCACTTCCGAAGAGGAACAGTTTCTATACCTAGCCAAGCTAGATGAAACCCGCCACGACGCTGCTTTAGCCAACGAAGCTCATAAAAAATGTGTGAAAGCTTAGTATGAAAAATCCGTTCAACCTCGTATTTTCAATGAAGGTGACCTCATACTTACATATGATCAAATGCATGATAAACTCGGAAAAGGAAAACTAGAATCTATGTGGTACGGCCCCTTCGTTGTAAAATGTGTCTTGGAGAAAGGAGCCTATGAACTCGTCGATTGTGATGGCACGCCATTGGCATGGCCTCGCAATGGGCTATACCTCAAATGCTTCTACGCGTAAGGTTATCCTACACGGGATACTTTTTGTACATAATGTACCTAGTTTGTTTTCACTCATCTTTTGGTGTGCACACATGGACCTCATGTATCCATTCTTACCTTGACTTGTGATTTTGTGCATAGATGTCTGCCTACTTTGGATTCGCCGATGGTGCAAGCCGGCATACCCGGAACCTCGCTTCTGCAGCATGGGTAATCTATTCTCCCACTGGCGAGTTACTATCTTCAGGAGCCAATTGTTTAGGCCCTGCAACCAACAATATCACAAAGTACCATGCAGTCATCGAACTCTTAATGGAGGTTTCTTCCCTTGGAATTGACTCCCTATCAGTCTTTTTAGACTCCCAACTCATGGTTTCTCATCTGAATCGTGTTTACACAGTTCGTGATCCTATCCTACTTCATTTATTTCAGAGGGTACGCCTCTTGGAATGATCTTTTAATTACATTCCATATCAACATGTACCAAGGGAATTCAATTGTATAGCTGATTTATTTTCTAATTACATTTTGGATTGGCATCTTGCCCATACATAAAAACACATCACAAAAATAAACACACAAGTCATTGTAAATAAATAGGTCATAAAAGTAGGTCCATATATATATCACTATATATAAAAGTGTTTTTTCAAATACATAAAGTTTGTGTTTTAAAGATAAAATTCTGGACCTAATCCCATACAAAAATTTGGCTCTCAAAGCCTACATATCGTATACATGCCGCAAAAAGATAAAAGCTACCATCTAAGGAGATCTGGGGTATCTATCATGTTCCTCATCAAATTCCTCACGTTGTTGTTGATAACACACTATAGCCCGAACCACTCTACGGAGGAGTCGTCCAATACGGCTAGGCACACCTACAGTATGCCGCTGGAGATGCAAAGGGATGTCGTCCACCCTCATATCGGGGATAACGTGGGTTAAACCCTGTAGGTTCCTCTGTATCTCCTGGACCCCTCCCACCTCATCCTCATCTTCTTCCTCTTCTGGAGCGGCTTGGTGATCAACACCACCTCGGCGTAATGGCGAGTACCTTGTCGGTCTCTGTGGTCCACGATCTGTGACATGCACACATACATATATTAAAGTCTGTTACACATTCTAAAAAACAATAAAATTATATATTCAAAAAAGAAAAAAATATCCATGAAGTTCATACCTGAATTGTCCCAATCCTTATCTTCCCGTAGTGCCAAGTCTATGTCCTCGCGGAAGTCCACCCCTACATAGGGGTAGTCATCGATCATCACAATCTGTTCCTCGAGCCGCGAGAAGAAATCCTCACCGAAAGACAAATGCTGCAGTCCCCCAATTCGTCCTGCATATTGACTCCATCGAGCCATCCATGGATCGGTGGGTGGACGGGGGGGCATGGCTATCTATGGGCGCAACAACGGCACGCTCGCCAAGAAGAAGGTGACTAAGATGCTCCCATACCCAAATTGAGAATTCTCTCCAAGGCTGCACTTGTTCGCTTTCTCTTTGAGGATGGTCAATACTGCCTCAGACCAGTTGAATACTGTTACTGCCATACAATCCACTACAAGATTCATCTGTGTACGTGACGCTTGATGGGGGCTAGTGCTCCCTGTTGCACGTGTGATGGTGAACAACACAGTTTTTAAAGGAAGTTCTACAATTTCTTTGATGACCACCTTCCTGCTTTTCTTCCCCGAACCTTGACAGAAATAACGATTAATCAAAGCATCTGTGCTCCCCTCCGAGGCTGTGAACCCAGTAAAAATCACCCGAGCTCCTCTTTTTGAGAGGCCCGTGAGGAAATAAATATCCTCGAGTTCAATCTCGAGGGTGTGTTCTCCCACTCGGAAAGCTTGAATGTTGGGGTCCCACATTTTAATAATGTGGGTGAGAAGTTTTTCCTGCTTACAAATACCTTTAGTCTTGAAGAATTTCAACAAACCACATTCCCATAGTGTAGTCACAGTCCTTTGGTCATTTTCGGCCAACAAGTCATCCTCCTCGTGCTCTCTTTCTTTCCAATGGACCATTTTGCTCCCAACAAGTTTCAAACACCTGCAAAAGGTCATAGGAAACATTCATTAGTCATTTAACAACTTGATCTCAGTTGAAAATTTGAGAAAAAATATTTTTTTCATCTTAAAATTCGCTACTATCGCACCTGGGGGAAATTTGACTGCACGGTACTGCACAATACCGTGCCCAGGTTTAAACTTACAGTGTGGTACTGTTGCACAGTAGCGTGCTTCCCGATATCGCGCCCGCGCGGTACTGTGAAGGGTGAAAATTGCATAATAGGGCTTGCCCAAACAATTATTTTTCCCTACTGAAAACAAGTTATTCATACATTAAATGAAAGAGGGGCTTGAAAGCTCTTACCTGGCACGGATGGTTGTTAAAACGGTGCCCCAAATCTCCATATATGAACTCTTGAAGTTTTTGCTCCTCAAATGGGTAAAATATCCTCTTTTGGTAAATGCACAAGTGAAATGGTTGCTTTTTTTTACTCATTATTTTATCTGGTTAAAATAAAACCCATTTCATATTACTAATATCTAGTTTCATGAGCATTTGTTGACAGGATCTCCTTTAAAAAATATTCACATTGGCGTTCATTTATTGTTTGACCTTCATTTTGAGCCTACTTTATCTTTTTCGTGCTCTGGATTAAAACTTGAAAAAGATTCCAAGCACTTTTACATTCGTGTCGTGCTTGTCAAACTTAAGTAAATGGTGTCGAGCTTGGTCAGCTTTACTCATGCTTGTTAAACGATGAGGAAAGTATTATCCTGGTTGTATTTTATTCTCTTTTCGGACCAGAATAATTAAAAATTATGAAAAAGACCATTGGAGTCCATAGTTAAGCTCTTTTCAGACTCCTTAAAATTGAAAAGATTGCCAAGTGATCTTGACTCTTTCACACTTGTAAAAGTATTTGAAAGGTCGTCTTTTCGGTGATAGGTTACCCTTTTTTCGGCCCATCTAGACTATTTACGAGAAAGGTATACCTCGGTCAATTTTTGGCTGGGAGGGTTCTCTCAGGAATTGTTTTATACTTTTTCGGGATCGAGGGACTAAATTTACGAAAAAGTACACTTTGGAGCCTCCTTTAAGTTTTTCAGGCTCTCTAAATGTGAAAAACTACCGAGTTTTCCTTCCTTGGACTCATTAAAATTTAACATCAAAGGAACCACTTTGGGACGAACCCCTCCTTTCTCAGGTTCGTAAAACATGTGAGATTGGACTCATCTATGAGATGAGCTATACCGAGCATCTGTTATCCTCTCCAAGCTCGAAAAACAACAAAGAGGTACTCGTCTATCACGTCGGGGGAATATGGGGAACAAGTCATGTTTGTTTTGGAAGCTTGTCAGTCATTACCTTTGAACATGGCATGCATCTGTCCCTTGTCTATGTTGGGTATCTATTTTCGCCGAGTTATGGTCATCATCCTGAGTCGTCTCTCTGGCCACGAGCCTACTCGTTCGGTGTCTATCCTCTGCTATCAACAATCCCCACTGCCAAGTCCTGTTACATGTCGTTATATGTTCAAATGGTTGCATTGTTTAGAGTCATTCATTGTGTCAGACCTCCGTTGTGTCAGTACATAATCCATTGTTTCATCATCCTATACTATCTTTTGCGTCGATGATGTGGGAATCATTATGGCCCACCTTCGACGAGTCTATTCCCATCGACGCCAAATCACTATCCGGGAATTAGACATAGGGATCAACCATTAGTACCTTGGTACCTGCATGCCTCAATGGCAGGTTTCCTCATGTTTGACAGTAGGTTTACATCATTGACCTCTGATCGAATGATCTCTCGAATGCTCGATATCAACTCATTCATTCGCATTTTGTTGAGATGTACTATAGATACCTTGGGGATCATCATCATCATTGGTTATTTCACTCACATTTGTTAACGGTTCACATCATTGACTAGTAATCAAATGGTTTCTACCATGTTCGACTTCAACACTTTGTAATCACATGGCTAGATTCATATCATTTGCGATTGGGTAGAAGACCCTGGGCACACCTTTATATCTTAATTGCATCTAGTTTGCGGTGGAGATGTCCTTTGTATTGTCACACAGATCCACTTTTTGTATTGGTCATGGTTGTGTCATTACTATCTCATGGATCTACCTTTGTTCATAGTAGCCATGATTTGTCTACAGTCTATATCATCTTAGTACTCATGGATCTACAATGTATTGGTCGGCAGCCATGCTTTGAGTCAATTGTTTCCGAGCATGGGGATGCCCGCCTCGGTGGTACATTTAACATTTTATTGCTGTTTCAGCTCCTTGTTGCTCTCCTCGATGCTACCTCCGCACAGTATTTGTAAATTCTTTCGGCCATCAGTCCCTTCTGGCCTCACACTTTAGGGGGCATCTGTTATACCTCCATATTCCACAGTGTTGCATCTTCACCATAAAAATAGTTGATGACACTTCCCCTACTTCTTAAAACACCCAGAAGAGAAAAATGATGAGTGATCCTTGAAGACAAACCTATTCTGTCAAGAATCAACCCAGCTGAGACTTCATATACCTACACTACTGTGCCTTGCTCCAGTTTAGGTGCGCGGTAGTCCACACTACCTCACTATGCTCTTTCTCTGCCATGCGGTACTACCGCGTTATGCTCTATTTGAGAGGCGTGGTACACCTTTTTTAGCCTTTTTGCCATGGCTTGTGGAATCTTGATCTTCAAGATATTTTTGAGGATTGGTGTCCCTGATTCGATCCTAACTCACTTTCTATGATTAGTAAGCCTGATCCACTAAACTCTCCCAAGATCCACCCTTCTCTCTTGTTGGTTAACCCTACTACACACTATAAGAGAGAGACATTCCATGAGCAAAAGGGGGGAGGACTCTTGGAGACATCAAACTTATGATCTTGAATCTTTGTGGGGATAGATAGAGGAGGAAGCACTTGGAGCTGGGAGTTGGCTTGGATATCAAGCAACCATTGTAAGTGACTTCAAGTTGGTAATAGAACATAAGTTGTCTTTTTTCCCAAATAACATGTGTTGATTTTGTTTCAATGATATGATTTGTATCTATTGTAGATTTAGATCCTAACTCATATTTCAAGTTGCTAGAGAATCGTATATGCTTGTATCTTGGTTTCATTTTGACAGGTTCATTCGTGAGGACTTGGAAATCAGAGAAACCATTAAGACAAGCAATTGGATTGAAGGTCAGTTAGATCTCTTCTGTTTCTTTCAACGGTTTAATCTTGAAATGTCTGTTTAGATCTAGGAATTCAAGGTAGCATTTGTTAAGTTTTGTCTTGGTTTAGAGTCATTTAAAGTCTACTTTAATCTAAGAGAATTTCTACCTATCCATAGGGAGAAAATTCTACATACATGTCCCAAGACCTAAAGAGAAGTCTGTTGTCACTTCCAAATGGATCTACAAAATCAAGCATGATGCAGATGGTAGTGTAGAGAAATACAAGGCAAGATTCGTAGCTCGTGGCTTCTATCAAAAGGAGGGAATAGATTATGAAGTAACTTTTGCACCTGTAGCCATGTATACTTCCATCAGAACAGTACTTGCCCTGGCTGCAGCAATGAAATGGAAAATACACCAGATGGATGTCAAGACTGCTTTCCTGAATGGTGTAGTTGAAGAGGAAGTATATGTGGAGTAGCCACTCGGTTTCGAAATACATGACAAGGAGTCATATGTGTGCAGATTGAAGAAAGCCTTGTATGGCTTGAAGCAAGCTCCCGTAACTTGGTATGGTAGGGTGGACAGTTTCCTATCTACTTTGGGATTTACCAAGAGTAAAGTGGATTCCAACCTTTATTACAAGGTTGAGGAAGGGAATCCTGTGATTCTACTCCTGTATGTGGATGACTTATTTGTAACAGGAGATGATAGATTGATTGCAGATACTAAGAGGAATCTTGCTGCTGAGTTCGATATGAAATATTTGGGAATGATGCATTATTTCCTAGGTATGGATGTGTGGCAGAGTGCAGGTGGGATCTTCCTTGGTCAAGGGAAGTACACAGTAGATATCCTAAAGAGATTCGGGATGATGGATTGCAAGGCCATGTCCACACCTGTGGCATCAAATATGAAGCTTCTATGTGATGCTTCATCTGAGTTGGTTGATGTCTCTATGTATCGTCAGATGATTGGGTCCTTGATGTACCTGACGAACACAAGACCAACTATTTGCTTTGTGGTGAACACATTGAGCCAGTTCCTGACTGATCTAAAGAGTGTTCACCTAGTTGCTGTAAAGCATGTTCTGAGGTACCTGAAGGGTACAGTGGATTATGGGCTTAACTATGAAGTGAATCAAAAGTTTAACCTACAGGGTTATGTTGATTCAGATTGGGCTGGCAGTGCTACAGATAGGAAGAGTACATCTGGATGTTGCTTCAGTATGGGATCAGGTGTGATCTCTTGGTTCAGTAGGAAGCAGTCTTGCGTAGCACTGAGTACAGCTGAGGCAGAGTATGTTGCAGCCTATTCAGCTAGTTGTGAGGCAGAGTATGTTGTATCCTGTTCAGCTAGTTGTGAGGCAGTATGGCTTTGAAAGCTACTGTCTGAGTTATTTGATCTCCTGTTCGATGCTACTAGTATCTTTTGTGATAACCAGAGTTGTGTGAAGCTATCCGAGAACCCAGTGTTTCACGACAGGTCGAAACACATAGAGATCAAATATTACTATATCAGGGATATGGTGCAGAGAGGAGCTGTGAAGCTCCTGTACATTGTAACGGACGAGCAGATTGCAGATGTGCTGACGAAGCCACTAGCCAGGGTGAAGTTCAAGTACTTTAGGGAGAGGCTTGGTGTTCTTCCGATTGATGACACTTCGAGGAAGAAGTGATGGACACATTTGCAAAATCCATTCCAAGCATGTTGGAAGGAGGATCCTTCACATGGCTGTGGATGTAAGCACTGGATGATGAGCATCAAGACTTTCATGTCCCCATTTTGACCACCTTTTTCATTAAATCGTAAATGATGTAAATATTGATATTTAATCATGGTAAGGAGCTCAAGGCCAAGGCCCCACCATTGATTTATCGTTTTATGTATCGGCAATTAAAAATAGATGCCTATGGTTCTTGTGCTAGATAGGCACAATGTAAATTAAGACATCATGTAAATACGAATTTTAATGAAAAACCCACAACTAGCTATGCAATGCAACAAAGATATGGGGGCATGATTCTACAAGAAATAGGGAGGGAAATTATTCAAACCCTTGAACCAATGGTGTTAATCCATGTGTCAATGAGAAAAACCCTAAACCACCAACTACCCATTTTGGGTTATGGACCCAATCATTTAATTCTTCAAGAAATTGGTTGAGGTAGTTAATGCCTTGGGAATGAAGAGGTATGGCAGCCAATTTCATGCATGGGAAAGCCATCAACCTGGGAATTGGTATTTTTGCTTCTTAGGCAAGAAAACACCCACGAAATGGTGCCCAAAGCCATTCTAAAGATATAGTTTTTCCTCTCTCACACAGATTGAAATTGTTGGAAGTTACATTCACGTTTTTTATAAAAAACGCAGGGTTTTCCTTGCCCAGAAACTTGTTTTTGGCTTTGGATAGTAGCTGGGAAGAAGGGGCCGCAATTTGGGACCATATGGAGGTCATTTTGTCCCATAATTGCCATGGCCATTGTAGGTAGCTGATTATCTGCATCCCTATTTGATTTGGAGACTGTAAGCAAGAGATTGGAGTGGTAGTGGACAGAGAGGGCTTGATAAACCTAGTGGGGGAGATAACCTCTCAAGAAGATCAAGAGGGCTTTGGCTACTCTTCTATGTACGCCCTGAGAGCACTAGATGGGGAAGGTATGGCTTGAGGGACTATACAACAGTGAAAGGAATACTTACTTGTGTTGGGTGTGTAGGTATTGTGGGTGCCAA
This sequence comes from Larix kaempferi, assembly GCA_027924585.1. NCBI lineage: Eukaryota > Viridiplantae > Streptophyta > Pinopsida > Pinales > Pinaceae > Larix > Larix kaempferi. The sequence continues at coordinate 1,496,020 of BSBM01001446.1, read as the reverse complement.
GCTAGATAGATCTTGTAAGGTTACCCCTGGCTCTGTGCTTGAGCTCACTAGCTTAGCCACTCGTCCTTTCCATTTCCTAGGAGCCTGATAATCCCAATTGTAGATTGGATTGGCTCATCTTGGTGTATGCTTGGATATGTGTGAGTCTGATGTTCCCTAATTCCTTGTAGAGATCATGCCCAGCTCGAGGGTGGCCATGTGTTGAGATATTGATGATCACAACTGGCCTATGGTTGGGTGGAACATTGCAGTTGCATAGCCAGTTGCTTGGGACTACTTTGTTATAAGATAAGTACTCTCTTGTGTTAACTTTGCATTTATTTATTTGATGAATATCTTGAATGTATGATGGATGTGTTACCGAAATTATTTCCGTTGTGTTTTTCTTATAATTATACATGTCATATGTTCTTTTATATTATGTGAATGCTTATTTAAAATATCATGGGGCTAGATGCCCGGTTTTAGCATCACGATCCTCTCCATCGCACTGGTATGATGGGAGGGGACGTGACAAGGACAATGCTCCAGTTACTGCTCTATATATGCATCAGGAGGATGCTGGATATGATCAGTTGGATCATTTATATGTATATGCATATATGCATCAGGAGGATGCTGGATATGATCAGTTGGATCATTTATATGTATATGTATGTACACATCAAGTTGGATGTTGGATATGATCAGTCGGATTATTTATATGTATATGTATGTGCACATCATGTTGGATGCTCTTGCAAGGTTTTGTGGTGGCCACATATAATAGCGCCTTGGGAGATCCGATAGGTTGAGCTGTGTGCTCGTAATCAGTCCTGGGATTCTCTTTCGAGGTTTTGTGGTAGGGTCACATGTAATAGCTCCCTGGGAGATCTAATAGGTGGGGTTGTGTGCCCGTAATAAGTCCTGGGATGCTCTTGCAAGGTTTTGTGATGCACGTAATAAGTCCTGAGGATTCCACAGTATGTCCAGTGATGACGAAGACCTGCAGGTGGTGGGCCTACATCCAGTATGAAAAAGGACTGGCTCTATAGAACTTCCTGTGACGAGTAGAGTCAGATATTGGTTGAGATAGCAGTAGCAGTGATGATGATGATGACAATGCATCGATGACGATGATCCCAAGAAGAAGACTTGTCTAGCAAAACTGTGTCGAGAAATACCTTCCTAGTTAAGAGGGAGTGTTGATGTATATGTATCTTCGGAATGTATTTCATCTATGTATTTCATATATATTTATTGTACCCTTATAAGAGGTGTGTTATTCCTCTATAAGGAAGTGTCGTCATGTGTATTGACAAGTGTCGCAAGTGTGTGTACTTGGCGAAGTGTTATTAGACCACCATGTGTGGGGTTGTCCCTGAAATATATATTATATGGTTGATATACCTAGCTAGACAAGTCGGCCCCATAAGGTCACTTGGAAAACAAACTAGTATAAATAGAGATCGAGAGATCTCTATTTGGATCACTCGAAAACTCATACTTCTCTCACTCAGAAAGTGGCGCACTAGTGAGGAGGAGGATCATCTGCTACTAGGAGACTATCTCAGTGTATTTTGGTTATACTTTGGTTGAGCCATTGCTCTCTCTATCTCTGAGGAAGTTGTGGGGTTTTTCCCCATGGAAACTCTGTGTCTCTTGTCTCTCATGCTTTTGATTCTTGTGATGCTTGACATGCTTGATATGATTGTTATGCATTGATATACTGTACATGTTGTTCTCTTAGTAAAGATCCTAGAGTATTGTGAATTAATTCTCAAAATTTAACACTAGAGGTAAAACGTAATGTAGCAAAAATAAAATCATTATCTAATGTTTCCAAATAGGAGAAAACTATTACTAAAAAGATTTACTTAATGGATATTAAATATGTAAATAATTACCTTAATGAATGTATGTTAGTCATGAGTTTTAACACTACCAAAATCACCTTTTTTTGTTAAGGTATTTTGTATGTTCAACGCAAACCCTGTCAGAAATCTTATTTTCTGAATGACCTCTTTTATAGCATTGCTTTGTTTCTCTGTCAATAACCATGGAAGACTAATATTCCGGTTTCCATTTCCGGCATTGGAAATAATTACACTTTGCAATGTGTGATTGGCTTATGCAATGTCACTACAAATTTTTCCAATTTTATCTTTGTCTGACCTTCCATCTAGAGTCTTCCATACCATTTCTGTTACATTCTTCCCGATATGCATTGTATCAAACAAATGAGCTATTTGTAGGTGCTCGTAGTAAGTTAACCTACTGCATTGTATGGGATAACTCTTCATTCCTCATGGAAGCCCATTCATGCATTAAATACAATCATTAAACATAAATGAAAACACATTAACAATAATTCATGACACCCATGGTAGAGAAAATTCAGTAAAAATATAAAAATCATAATATTATAACGTGAACATATTGTATGCTGCATATACAATTTGCATACCTCGACGATTTCTGTTATATTCCAACTTCCATAGGTGAGGTGTCATTTTTCGTTGTTTCTTTGCATTCTCTTCTTTGCCATTGAATTTTGCTTTTTCAATACTTCGGCACCTATGGTTATTAGGGAGGAAGTGCCTATACTCATCGAGCACCTCCTTTGCTAAAATTTTTGAATGATGAGATTTTATCCTAGGACCACATACTGGACATGCAAATTTTCCCTCTGTTTGAAAACCTGCGAGATATATGTATAAATGTTATAGCATCAAAAGATTATTAATTCAAAAAAAAATGCATGTTTTTACCTTAAAAACATATAATTTTAACGAACTGCAACATAAAGTTACATAGCACAAAAATGTGTTAACCCAAGAGCATCATGAATTGTCCATGCAAGAATTCCATGGAACTAAAATTCTTTCTTCCGTATTGGTCTAGAGATGTCATACATAGTGATTCCATCCCATAACTTCAATAGCTCATTGATAAGAGGCTCAATATATACATTCATATCTTTAACTTGGTATTTACCTAATTGATCAATAAACATACAATATTGCTATTTAGTTATCCATCCAAATATATAAATGGTATTCTCATGTAGCAATTAAACAAATAACTTTATGGAATAATATAATTATAGCTTTAAAAAAAATAGCTGGAATAATCATTGCCAACATTGTGTGCTCTCTCTTAATCGTCTTCCAAGGAGGTAGGTTATTGTTTATGGCGAAAACAGGCCACACTGAGTAAGTAGAATGAAGCTCACCAAATGGATTGAAACCATCAGATGCCAATGAAAGTCTAACATTACGAGGTTCATCTTTAAAAATTGGCCATTTTTCTTCGATGTTCTTCAATGCAGAACCATCTGCAGGCATTCGAAGAACACCATCTTCACTTCTGTTCTTCGCATGGTAATCCATAAACTATGCGATACTTTGGCACCTGAATAGTCGTTGGAAATGTAGAATTATGGGAATATAATGAAGAACTTTGCAAGGGACCTCTTTTGTTAATTGATTAGTTTGATATCTACTAATTTCACACTGTGGGAATTTGTTTTCTGATGCATACTGCCCATAATATATAATATGATCATTAGGACATGCATCAATAGATTGATACTCCACTCCAATTTCTTCCATAATCAAGGATACCTCTCAACTTGTGCATGGTAAATTGTTTGATGGTGATAATAGAAAATCACCCAACAATCTGCAACGTTGACAAAAAGTGAAATAAACAATATAGGTCATAAATATTTCATATCCCTAATTTACGAATTGATTAATCCTAAAAAACTAGGAAAATAATCAACTTTACATACCTTAGGAACTGTGTGAAACAAGTGTTTGATAAACCATTCAAAGTCTTCAAGTTCACCAACAACAATATAGCAGATAGAATAATGGTTGTTGAGACTTCATAAAGAGGTTCTTCGGACTTCTCAAGAAGAGGAACATCATGAAAATCATGGAGGTTGCCCTCATCCAATGGAGCAAATGTGTCTTGCAGCAATCTATTTATCTCATCTTCACCATTAGTATCAATAACATCATCTTCATCCATAGGATCATTAAGAACTCGATCTTCAATACCATGATCTCCATGCCCGTTGTCTTGTAAAGTAGTATTTCTACTATTATGTGGAAAATGGATCTCCGACGGTCAACATCTTGGGGGCATTGTCTTTATATTTACAAACAATGCAATAACATTAGTGTATAATATACAACACATATATTTAAAATGATAAAAAAAATGTGAATACATTATCAATACTATTACAAGAAGTACAATATGTAATGAATAAAATCTTACCAACGGATGATATTCATACCCCCCTTCAACATGCCCCTTCTCCTTACAATATTTTTCAGCTGATGTTCTTAAAATTCTTCTAGTTTGCAAACCTATGCAATCATTGCAAGAGCAATAACACTTTCCATCACCCTTCGCCTCCAATGTTGCCTTAGCCTCAACATACCTCCTATTGTTTTCTTCCAAGGTATATTTATTTGACATTCTGATAAGTTACAACCACAACAAAAAACTCATTAATCAATATATAACGTATGTCTAAATTGAATCTTCATATACCCCAAGATATTCAAATTTAAGATAAATCTAGATAATTTGATTTATTAGATAGGTGAGATAAATAAAAAAAACTTGAGTTTAAAGGAATAAAAGACCCTAAAATAAATATATTTTCATGTGCGACATTGGAATGACAAACCTAATTATGGTGGGATAAGCTATGCTTGAATCACAAGCAATTTTAAAAAACAAGACCATGAATTGGAGAATGATGGTGTCTAAGTTTAAAATTATGTATTTTTCCTCTGATTTTAAATAAAATTTGTTACATATATTGCAAAAGATTAAAAAAATGGAAATTCCCATCAAATGGTATATGGATAAATTTTACAAATTTTATGTATGGTTAGGAAAAATGAGGAGAATCCTATTTTAGTTTATATATATCATGTGAATGGGGTGAAATATATGATTCTAGATGAAATTTGTATAATGAAGGTCCATTAAGTGGCTAATGGCCAATGATAATAAATTTCCTATAATAGTATCTCACCATGTTGAAGAAGAAAGAAAATATTATTAACATGCTAACTATGATTATGTCTATACATTCCTAGAAAGAGGAAATATCTCGACAATATGCTCAATATTTTTTCACCGAGATTGTAGAAAGCATGGGTTTTTTTCTCCCAATATTGTCAATAGTTTATCCACGTGTATACCTCCAAGCAAAAATATTTAAATAAAAAGTGTTTTTATATATTAATTCTAAAGATAGGATTCCAAACACTATTTAAGAAAAAAAACAAAGTATGTTTCTTGGATTTCAATGTCCAAGCTTTCTTCAATCACATGTCAAGAAGAATCTGGGTGTAAAGGAATTTTTATCCCATGGTTGAATTATCTTTTGGAAAAGTAGTGGTTGATCCCAATTTCTATTCTCTCAATGAGGCATTAGGTCTTGTAATTCCAAGATTTAACAACAAATCAATAGGCCCAAGACATCAAAACCTAGGATGGTGTATCAAAGAATCATTAGCCAAATAAATTACTTCTTGAAAGAGACTTGGTGAAAAAATCACAAGATTTCAACCATTTCCTTACCTACATGAAGAATCAAATTATACGACCATAATAAATGAGTATTAATAGAGAAGTCATTTCTAAGACATGGTTCTTTTCATGTTAGGAAGGGCTTGAGAACTTATTTTGGCTTGTAAACACTCTGTGCAACAAAATTTCCTTGATTTTTTACCTTGTAGGGGGTTACTAATATAATATCAAGAGGAAATCCTTATTGTACATTTTTTCCCAATGACCCTCCTTGAACCCTAGTTCTAATGGTACCTAACACCCTAAATTGTTTTTGGGTATAACATAACTACTACCTAGACTAATGAAATCATGTATTTTGATTAGATTAAACCCATAAAAATATGTGAATATCCTTTTCTAGGTGTGCATAGGCTCGCTTTGTTGGGACCCAACATGAAGAATCATAAACATGGTTGACTACTAGAACTTTGGTTTCAATTTTATCTTTGATTTCTAATACCATGAGTTATGTGATCCACTTATATATGTTCTTATCAACCCTATACACCATTACTTCCCATTTTTCCATAAGAGAGGTTTGGAAGGCAAAATGGACACCTAAGAATTCAAATATTTTGTTAGGTATTTTGTATGGATATTTTACACCATTGATGTAAAGAAGATGAATACTAGGTACTCCTAGTTACAATTAATGGAACATGTAAAAATGTACTCCTAGTTAGAATTAATGGAACATGTTAAGCCAACTAGATCCAAATTACTATTATGCATGCTTTTAGATACATGGCCACACTTTTCCTTGAAGAAAAGCATAAGCTTCATGGTTATTCTAAAGAGGGACCATGGATAAATACTAAAGTTATAAACAAAAACCAAAGCCACATCTCAAAATCCTTAAATTAGGGATTAAATTAAACATGTGAAAGCAAAGATGCATGAGGAAATATCATGCATGGACAACATTTGTGTGACATGCATGCATTCATAACATTAACCTTTCCACCCACATGGATTATAAATGGAGGATACATGGATAAAGAGGCAGAGAAAGAGAAAAATGAGATCCCCATTGAAGCCCTAGTTGGAACATAAAGGGTGCAACAAAAAAAAGACTAGTGCATTGCAGTTAAACTAACCTGTAAAATGAATGAGATCAAAAATTCGATGTGTCAACCCAGTACTAGACTATTGAAATCGTAGAACGAAAAACCAATAGAAAGATCACTGCAACTGTAACAATTTTTTCTGAAAATATGACTAAGAACATATATTTATAGATCAATGAGGGTCGCGGTTCCGAAAAAAATGCACAATCTTCAAATTTCAAAAAAACAGAAAGTTAATGACCGTTACAAAAGAAAAATAAAAACATGTTTTCTTTTCGGCATTTCATTGCTATATCGACGAAATTTTGTGACTATAGCGATGGTTGTAATTTTCATTGCTATAATGATGACCTTTCGTTGCTATAGCAACGAAAATTAGATCCGTCGCTATAGGCACAAACGTTGGGGAATTTTTAATTTTTTACAAAAATTTAAATTGTTTTTCCACGAAAACATCAATTTTAACTGTTTCATGGCAAAATTTCGTGGGACGTTTGAGCCATATGTAGTAGTGAGATCTCTTCTTTTTAGATCATTCGCTACTCTGCACCATCTTTCCTTAATGGACTCATGAACCTCTTTGTGTGTGCTTTGGAGAGTAACATGAAAGTGGACCACAGCCTGCTGTTGCTTTCCAAGGAGAATGGGGATTAGCTCCTCATCCTCGGTGAGGATCCTATGGTTGTAAATTATTCTTTCAGGGTGATTTTCCTCTGCCCTGACCATTAATGGGGTTTTCCATTTTGCTGCAATGTAAATGTGGTAGTCCTGAGCTCGCTCAATTTCGTGATTCATCCATGAACACAGTGCCCTCAACTAGAAATCACCCATGTAAGGGTTTGGCGACCAGTTGGGTGAGCCAGGAACCACAAAATTGTGCAAGAAAAATTCACTTAGTTGGTCCTTCTCCAACTCTGTGGAGTTTAGAGATGCATCCATAAATTCTTTAGGGGATTTTATCTCTATTGGGAGTCCCTGTTTTAACCTTTAGAGCTGGAATTTACCCCACTTCTCTTTTAGATAAACTACATAAATTGCTGATGACGGCCTAAGGTCCAATAGTTTATCATATATTTTAGTGGTAGTAGCCAAAACGTCCCTCAATTGAACAATCTCCTGGTCCTTTTTGGATAGCTCCCCTTGTGCCTCAGCGAATTTCTCTTTAAGTGCTGAACTTTTCTGCTCATCTAGTCTTAGCTCCCCTGCATGATGCATTTTCAGAATTTGTGTCTTTTTTCAGGTGAAAATGGGGGAGATGTGGGCTGGCTTCCTGATTCAATTCTCAATTATTCCAGATCCTTTTTTATATTTTCTAATTCTTCCCGTTCCTCAGGGAGTTGGTTGACGACCCCAGGGTTTTCATTGTTCTCAGGAGGGTTGCCCTGGAAGTTGTCTTGCTCTCCTTGTGCATCTTGTTCTTCTTATGCATCCTGCTCTTCTTGTTCATCCTTCTCTTCTTCTGCATCCCGTTCTTCTTGTTCATCCTTGATATGTTTTAAATTTCTTGCAAACTCCAGAGCCACCCCTACATTGTATCCTCTCAATCCTAAGATGAAAGGCATCTATCCCATGCTACGGATGATTGCTAGGATTCATGGGTTCTAATAAATAGCACTATGTTCCTCTGGTTCACTTTTCTTGAAACCTTTTGTCATCCTGAAATCCTTTACTATAACGATAAACCAACACTTGAAGCGTGGCTATCTTTTCTCAAATGGTCGAGGTTGATTACCGGTTCGAGGGCTAGATTGTTTTCTGCGTGACCACACTAACTTCTAGTTTCTTGATTTTGGAGAGTTCTGAGAGGTTTCATATATGCAAAACTGGCTTTTTGGAAGATTATGCAGCCTTACTTAACTTCCTTTCTGCACTTATCCTCATTAACATTTGTTGTACTTCCTGCTTGATTGAGCCCTGCTTTTTGTTTCATGATTGTATCTTGCCCCATTTTCTTTGATTATTTGGAAGTATGTTGGCTAGATGTGGGTTTATCATTTGCTGACATGACAAAGGTAGTAATCATGATTCATTGAGGCTGATATGACTTAGGTAGAAATCATGATTTATTGAGGTCATACTCAACTGAACTGTGTCGCTGAATGAAGATGGAAGCTGTCATCAGCTTAAAAAAACAAATGTCTTGTGGGATAATGATTTGGCCTTAAAAATAAAACAAAGATGTTTAGAGATTACCTCGTTATGTTTTTAGCTTACTTGATTTTATGATCTGGCCCGATTTTTATGCGTGGCAGATTCTGTAGTAGATTTGGCAATGTCTATAGTAAATTTTGGCATGTTAGTAGTTACGTGCACTTGTTGCTTTTTCCTTGTGTTTGTTTGAATTTGTTGTATTTGCTGCTTTTGAAATTTGTGTTGTTTCTTTATTCGACTTTGTGATGATGATTTTGCATTGGGTTTCGTATTTTTCATTGTATTGTTGTAATATATGTTGGATCTCTTGAATAGATGGCAGGCTCGCGTGAATATATTGCATATGTGATTGAATAGCTTGTTTGCTGGAAATGAATTCTGTATTTTAGTTGATACCTTTGTTATCTTCCTTTGTTATCTTCCTATTGGCTGGCTTGCTTGGTTGCTTTAATGGTTGAAAATAATCGGGCTCACTTGATTAGATTGCTGGCTCACTTGTATTTTGATGACATGCTTGCTTGAATAGTAGCAGGTTTTGAATAATAGCAGGCTCGCTTGATTGAATTCTGTAGTATGATATCTTTGTTGTTGACTTTAATATATGACTGGCTAGCTTGATTGTTGATTGTCTACAGTTTGCATTCTATGCCTTCGTGGGGATGTATGATGCCCTATAGTTTTACCTTATCATTTCCATAGTTTGTTATTTGGCAGGTTGCCCATCCCTCTTTCTCATGTTTTTTTTATTATCATTTTTCTTCTTCTTTTTTCATTCCTTTTTTCCATTTTGCTTTCCTTTTTAGCAAATATTTTATTTTCTCTTTTTTTCATTTTTTCTTGTTTTGTATATTTCTTCTTTTTTCTTTTTTTTTTGTATATTTTTTATTTTATATGAACTGAATTTCAATTATATTCAATGCTCTCTATCAGCATCAGTTGTTGATGGTAGAGTACTTGTGTAAGCTCCTCCTTTGATTGTGGCTTCTTCTAAAATTTGAGTTGATGTCCATTTACTATCATAGGAAACTCTTCTTCATCAATTGTAATGATCCTTACAGCTCCATTTTCATAGATCTTTTGAATTATGTAAGGTCCAAGCCATCTAGTTGTTAGCTTTCCCTTGAATGTCCCATCCATCTGGTTGTTAGCTTTCCTTTGAATGTGTGAAACCTAGAGTCATGGAGTAGTGCCCAGTCACCTTCCTTCAACGTTTTATCCTTTAGGTGTTTGTCATGCCATTTCTTTCTTTGTTGTTGGATGATTTTAGTATGGGCAAGTGCTTGCTGGCATTGCTCATCGAGTTGATTCAATTATAGCATGCATTCTTGTTGTATTTCTGATAGTTCCATATTTAACTCTGTTGCAATTCTTAATGTTTTTATTTCAAATTCAATTGGAAACATGAATTTCTTTCCATATTGTTAGGAACCCGTGTCAACCATTCTCTTTACTTTGTTAGTATATTGTTGTTGGACGCATATGCTTTGTAAGTCGTCCCATAGTATTATATGTTCCATGGTTTTGACTCATAGTATTGGGCATAGACTTAGTATATAAGTGTGTGTTGAGGTCATTGAAGACACCATGAAGTTAATTGTATTGAGCTTGCTCAAAGGAGGTTTCCCCCTCAAAGTGGCCCGTGATCAACATAAAAGTGATTCTGAGTTCTATTATTTCTGATATCTCGTGTATTTGCATTAATTAATTATTGCAAGTTCTTCACATCTGGTATCAAAGCACTTTCTTGGGCTCGTTGGGTGAGATTTCTGCCAATTTTTTTTTTTCGCATCTGTTGCAAGTTTGGATCTAGGAATAATCCCTATCCACTTAACTGTGGGAAGTACCTGGGCATAATCCCTAAAAATCATTGTGAGTAGTACCACCGGAACCCCAAATTCACTGCCCATTGAGAGGACTTTCCAGCAAAAAGGGAAATGACCCCTACTCGATTGACTAGTTCCCACACGTGAGGTAAACCAAGAGCTGTCATTTGTGGCAAAGCGGTTATGAGTTTTACCTAAACCATGGAGTGAGGGGTACTGCCCCAATATGCAAGCCGTCAGATAGCATTGGTGGCCGAGTGAATCCCCTGAACCGATAGGAAGCTGCACATACCTGGGGTCCATATCTATTTTCAGCTGAATTGTTGCCGATCACTTCCGCTCCAAATCCTATTGTTTCAGATCTATGCTGAAATTCATTCCAGATCCAGTTGTCATTTCAGATCCAGCCATTTTTTGATCCCTTCTGCACCATTACAGATCCATCTGTTGCGGATCCCTTTCGCGCCGCCGTTGCCGATCCATTTTTGAAAAAAAAAAAATCCACTTCAATGGTACTGATCCGACTAGATGGATATACTAAGTAGAACAATATTTCAGTCTGCATAATACTTTTGATGTCCAAAAAGTTCCACTTGCATCCTTTCATTTGGAACAGGAAGCCCTTCAATGGTATCGTTGGTACATCAAAGCTCATCCTGCGCCAAACTGGACATATTTTTGCTAACTCCTTTTGCCACGATTTGGTCCGAGTGCTTTTGACAACTTCACAGGAGCACTCACTAAACTTCACCAAACTGGCACGGTGAGAGAGTATCAGAAGGAATTTGAGAAACTAGCCAATGACATAGAAGAATGTTGGAGAGAACTTCCGCAGCATTTAGGAAGCTGCTAATTTTGGGAAGGATAACTAATTTCGGAGAGAAAGTACCAATTTTGGCGGTAAGACAAAGATAGCGCCGTAGCACAAATTCCGACGGGAATCACGGCGATAGGTACAGAAAAGTCAAGGCATGTGGTACAAAGAAGAGGCCGAAGGGAGAGCTCAACCACCGTAATAAAGGCGCCGAAGATGAAGAGAGGGTTCAGCTACCCTCATTAAGAAGAAGGACTACAGTCAGCGTTGCTTGAACCAAGAAGAAGCGACGGGCCGACGCATTAAAGACTAAGGACTGCAGGAAGCGGCGACGAGACAGGAGGCGGCTATGGAAGTACAGCCAGTTGACTGTAAGTGGTTAGGGTTGAGTCACTGTTGGGATAAGGCCCACAGTTTTGTAACTGCGATGAGACCTTTGGGCCATCTATATATAGGAGTCTTTTTATATGATAAGGGGTTGGCCACATAGTGATAGAGCCATTAGGTAGAGGGTAGTCAAGTCTCTTGTTGATGCAGAGTCTGAACATCCCTTAGAGAACAAGGGTCAACCTGTTGAGAGATTGTGCAATCCGCAGGGATTGGGAGAGAAAGAGGGTGCATTGTAAAAGGCAGGAAGAGAAAAGAGGTCTATAGAGAAGGGCTCCCACTGAGGTGGAGTTTCCCAGAAGACCCTTGTTGTAAAGAGTTGGGAAGGAACTGTGTTTATTCTTAAGAATTGTTAACAAGAACCACAGTTCCCTTGGACGTAGTTCCCGCCCTGGGAGTAACAACGTGCTTATCTAAGTAGCACTATTGTATTTGTGTAGCTGTTGCTCTCATTCACTTGCCTTTATTATACACGAATGCTTCATTCTGTTATAAGTAATGTATATGGTCATCAGTTAAGTTCTGATTGATGTATAACAATTGCGATAATCATAGCTAAAAGTCTAGCGAACTAGATAATTGTTAAGCAGAGGATAATGTGCGAGCATGGACTGAATATAATGCATGAATGGTTTACTTAGATAGTGCTCAAAGTAATACTCTACTCGGTTACATTGTTGCGAGATATCAAGGGTCAAGTTCATTAGCAAGGGTTATGCTTGGAGATTAAATGTTACTACTAACTGCAGTAACAGGATAAGAATAGCTGAGACCACATATTAATCCAGGAAGCGGTCAAGAACCGCGTACCGCAGGGACAAGAAGGGGAAGATATCGCACCTACGATATCTTAGGTATCGCTAGACGGGCTCACATAAGGGGAAGACTTATTGCATTCCCTGCGTAATGCGGTACGACCGAGGCGTAGCCGGAGTAATAGAATGAGATAAGTCAGCTCCTGAGGAAGGGGATAAGGTGGGTTTTAACACCCTGGATGCCTCAGAACTCAGTTGAAGACACTTGAGTCTTCTGCCACCCATTAGAATCACTTCGGGTGAGACTTCAGGTTGCTTCTGCGACCTGTTGCCGAAAGGGCCAGTGAGCTAAGGGTTCTGTTGGTCTAAAAGATTACCGCAAGCCCGGGTCTACCCAGGAAGTAAAAGAGAGATCAACAAATGGTTCCGTTGCCGGTTTGAACACATTGAGCTGATGTTCTGTTGGCATCCTACCAAGCAAGAACTTAACCAGTGGGTTGAGTCAAAAGAAAGAGAGTTTGCTGTAAAAGAAAACAAGAATCTTAGACTGAGCACTGAGGCTTGGCTACAAAAGCACATTTTTACAGACCTCCATGAGATATTCTTCGTAACCTATGCTATTGAGTTATATGGTTGGGTATCAAAGCTTGCTGACAACAGCGTTTTCAAGAAGAATCGAGAAGTTGTCTGGACAACAGAGCTGATTCAGACCTTGAAAGGTGTCGATAACCCCATCTCACGCGCAGTAGACTTCTGGCTTGCGAGTTTGCTGGAAGGCTTCATCACGGAGTTCGCGGTTGATCAGAGAAAGAGTTTCAGCGCAGCAGAACGGTACTTCTTCAAGGGTTATCGCGGTAAGTACCTGAATTCTTTAAATCTGTCCATTAAGCAATTACTATATGAAAAAGGATTACTGGATATACTCTCAGATGAATAGTAGCATGATATTGTAATGTCAGTAGACTCTGAAAGTGATTACGAGTATCTTGGACATACACGTAGTGGTAAAAGATATAGAGTCAACGACTCATCTTCTTCTGAAGAAAACAGCTCAGATCACCCGAGACAGCAGATTCAGAACCCTAGCACTCCTCAAAAGCCAGTCGGAATTCAGAATAATCCCGCAGGAACCCCGTCCAGTAGCTTTCACACAGCGCATACTACCGCTACACCCTCCACATCTACACCGCCGAGTGGTAGTAATACAGCAAACCAGAACCCACCATCTAGAAACAGAATGGGAGATGATATGAAGCTACCAACATTCAAAGGTACAGGGTCGGAGGACCCTGAGCAACACTGGTTCTTATGCGAAGCCATATGGACCATTAAGCAAATACAAGACGATAATGTCAAGCTTGTCCAGCTGGCCACCACATTTAGAGAAAGAGCATTAACTTGGTATATGAAGTATACCACTGGCCATAACAGAACGCTTGCACAGGTTAGAACTGCTATGATTAAAGAGTTTAAAAAACCTAAATCCGAGTCACAGTGCATAGCAGAACTTAAAGATATCAAACAATTGCCTACGGAGACGGTTTGGGATTTTGACCAGAGATTCAAAACCCTCATTGATCAGGTAAGCTTTGAGCTTGCGCCTCAACAGCATAAAGAGTGGTTTATCGCAGCAATATTACCACACATCAGACTTCCGCTAATGCAACAGAAATTAAATACACAAGATGAAGCATTAGAAATGGCAATGAAACTAGAGGCTTCACCTCTAGCAGAAACTAGCACAGGTATCACTAATCTGCAAAATCAGCTAGCTAACCTCACCTTACAGCTGCATGAAATTAAGAAAGGAAAGGAGGTTGCGCATGAAATTTGGTGTACTAAATGTAAAGCGCAGGGACACAGTAAGGATAACTGCCCTGTCTTTGTTGACTATATCGCCAGTGGAGCTCCTAACCCGTTAATGCAGAACCAGGGGCCATGGTGTGAGATTTGTAGAACCAGAGGACACAGTCCTCAGGAATGCCCTCTCCTTCAGAAATATGTGCAGACACCAAAGAACCTATACTGTAATTTCTGTAAATCTGTGGGACATGACGAAAACAACTGTAGAGCTTATGAGTTAATGATAGAAAGAAAGCATGACCTTTACAGAGTTCAGTCAGAAGCATCTAGACCAGCAGTACGTCCACAAACTGATCCGACTCAGGGAGGCCGTGGAGGAAATTTCAGAGGCCGAGGACGCGGAGGAGGCTATGAATCTGGCCGTGGCCGTGGAACTATCACCTGTTATAACTGTGGAGGCACAGGACATTACACTAGAGACTGTCAGAACCCTACTACAACGTGCAAGTATTGTAAATCTTATGATCACACAATAGAGGAGTGTCCCATATTGATAGCTAAGATCAAGGACGCCAAGCCAGCAACCAATCAAACTATCCAGTTTATCGCTGCTGAGCAGAACGAAACAGAACCACGAGTCAATATTGTAACTCGCAGTGGTCTCTCCACAAGTAACATATCGCAGGATGCGGAAAAAACGACAGGAACGCAGTGGGTGCGCAAGGCTCCAGGAAAACCTATCCCACTCGATCTACAGAAGAATAAGGAGGCATTTCAGCAAACTAAGACTTCCTTTGCTGAACAGACACAGTCCAGATCACTATTATTACCATCTCAGGGTATACCACGGAAACCACCACATGATGTTAGTACTGCGCAGCTACCACAGGCTAGCACATCTGGAAGATGCGACGAAGAGGAATTGACCGGGAGTGTACAGTCCTTCTTGCAGAGTTGTTTGAAACTTCTAAGAAATGGGAAAGCTGTAGAGGAACTTCAGAAAGTTATTGATCAATGTCAACAGAGCCCTCCCTTGAGCAATACACAGCGCACCATTCACCATATAATGGGCCATACAAGGACAGGAAGAGAGATGAGGCTCACAGCGCAGATCGGACTATTTGAAATGGATGAGGTTATCCTAGACTTAGGATCAGAAGTAAATGTCTTGACTAAGCAGACATGGGAACAGATGGGAAGTCCAAAACTAAGCAGATCCCCTATCCATCTTAGACTAGCTAATCAACAGAGAATATCACCGATGGGTCGTCTATCGCATGTCCCAGTGGACATCGACGGAGTTCACACGTATGCCGATTTTGAGATCATAGAAATTATTGGTGACACCAAACCCTATCCAGCTCTATTAGGTATTGATTAGGCTTTTGATAACAAGGTTGTTATCAACTTGAAGAAAAGGCAGATGACATTTGAAGATGCTCAAGTCCGGGTTATCGCACCATTAGACCCTTTACAGGGTCCTCGCTACATTGAGCCAATCAAAGCAGAAGAGGAGGTGCATAACATGGAAAATTTGTACCAAATGACTTCTAATCAGACAGATTACATTGATCCTACAGCTGATGGACATATTAGCTGGAGATGTGATAGCTCATGCACATCAGATTCAGATGTTGGCTTAGAGAATTGGCAAAATAGACTCCACGAAGTTTCTACTCGCAGATGCGCATTCATGACTAAATCACTGCGATGGATTGGGGCAGAAAATAGGTATATTCCAACTTTCGATGGATTAGCGGACGTCAATGATTTTTTGCAGCAGTTTGAACAAGAGATTCCTCAAGAGCAGAGGATGGAGGTTTTTGACCTTGCAGTTCGAGCCACACCTGCAAGATGGTGGTACACACACAAGGAACATATCGCATCATGGTATGATTGTAAGAGACTGATGCGCATTAGATTCTCTAAAGAAAGAGAGTGCACACAGCCGAAATACACAGGGGAGAGTGATCCCAGAACACACATTATGAGCTGTGAACAGAGTTGGCTAAAAATTCCAACAGAAGAATGGGTTCATTTGTTTATCCACACACTAGATACAGTTCCACGGAACTGGTATACAGAAACAGAGCTAAGAAAAGGAACTATCTCATGGGCTATTATGATTGAAACCTTTTTGCTCACGTTCAGTTTTGAATCTGAGCATCCAAGCATTGATCGGGCCTTGAAGATCATAAAGACTAAAATATTTGAGGACTGCCCATTACCAACGGATTCGCAACCCGAGTGGGCTATTCAGATGGAACATGCTCTGGAATGTTACAACTGCGCACAAGATTCAGGCGATGAGGATGAAGATCCTCGCAGTATCAATATCGCAGAAACAGAAGGTACGCGTGAAGTTGCAGGTCCACACTTAGAAATCCCAGCTGTAACAGAACCAATCAAGATTAGAAAGAGCAATATTGGCACAGAAACAGACCCTAAGTTTGCCTCTATTGGAGATTATTGGGATGATGAGACAATTGGCCAAATCACAGACCTATTACACGAGTATCAGGACCTATTTCCTACCAACTTTACAGAAATGAAGGGAATAGTGGGTGACTTAGGAGTCATGAGAATACCGCTTAAGGAGGATGCTAAGCCAGTTAAGCAACGTCCATACAGGTTGAACCCGCGGTATAAAGCAAAAGTAAAAGAGGAAATTGATAAGATGCTAGCAGCAGGCATCATTGAGCCTGTTGAAGAAAGTGAGTGGGTTAGTCCCATGGTAGTACAAGAAAAGAAAACAAAAGGAGACATCAGGATCTGTGTCGACTTGCGCAAACTGAATGATGCATCGCTGCATGACCCATTTCCAACACCATTCACTGATGAAGTCTTAGACAATGTTGGAGGACAAGAAATCTATTCATTTACTGATGGCTTTTCAGGCTACCACCAGATAAGAATCCATCCAGACGACAGGCACAAGACCACATTTGCGACAGAATGGGGCTCCTTTCAGTATACGGTAATGCCCTTTGGTCTTAAGAATGCCCCAGCAATTTTCTCTAGAGTAGTTGTTGCTGCCTTTAAGGAATACATCCATCAATTTCTAGAAGTTTATTTTGATGATTGGACTGTATTTGGACTAGTCAAGAAGCACATAGGGAATTTGAGATTAATGTTTGAAAAATGTAGACAGCACCAGATTTCCCTTAACTTAAAAAAATGTATATTTTGTGCGCCTTTTGGTATGTTGTTGGGTCACATTGTGTGCAGACAAGGCTTGATGGTAGATCCTGCAAAGATCGCCATCATTGCCAATTTACCAGCACCTAACTCAGTAAAGCAGCTGAGAACTACACTTGGTCATACCGGGTATTACAGAAAGTTTATTAAAGGTTATGCCAAGATTACCGCACCAATGGAGAAATTATTGAAAAAGGATATCAGATTTCAGTGGAACGAGGAATGTCAGAAGAGTCTTGACACTCTAAAAGAAAAAATGGTTACAGCACCTATTCTGGTATTTCCAGATTGGAACAAACCTTTTCATGTTCATGTGGATGCATCTGGCATCGCACTCGGCATTATTCTCACGCAACCAGGCGAAGGGGGTATTGACCACCCTATCGCATATTCGAGCAGGAGATTATCGACAGCTGAGAAGAATTACACCACCACAGAGAGAGAAGGGTTAGCAATGGTGTATGCGTTACATAAATTTCGGCACTACCTGCTGGGTGCCCCATTCAAGATGTTCACCGACCATTCTGCATTAAAGTACTTGGTCAATAAGCCAGTGTTAGGGGGAAGAATATGCAGATGGCTATTGTTGTTCCAGGAATATGATTTCGAAATCATTGTTAAGCCAGGAAGACTAAATGCAGGACCTGATCACCTGTCAAGGATAGACTCAGGCGAAGAACCAAGTAACTTAGAGGACAACTTGCCTGATGCGCAATTGTTCTCCATTCAGGTCGCAGACGAATATTATGGAGACATAATTCAATTTCTCACTACAGGGTGGGCACCGCCTGATTTTACCAAGCAACAAAAGAAACAATTAGTGGTGAAAGCAGCAGACTTCACCCTGATTGTAGGACACCTCTATAAGTTGGGACCAGACGAAATCTTGCGCAGATGCGTTATGCCCCACGAGAAACAGACCATTCTTAAGGAAGCACATTCGGGCATCGCAGGAGGCCATTTCGCAGGGAAGCCTACCGCTCAGAAGATCCTAACAGCCGGACTATGGTGGCCTACATTACATAAAGACAGTAAAGAGTTTTGCAGATCATGCGATATCTGCCAGAGGACAGGAAAGCCCTCCAGAAGATATGAAATGCCGTTGCGACCATAGATAACGCTACGCGCATTTGATAAGTGGGCTATAGACTTCGTGGGTCCTATTAATCCCCCAGGAAAACGAACTGGTGCGAGATATATCATTACAGCAACAGAATACCTCACTAGGTGGGCTGAGGCAAAACCGGTCAGGAATTGTGATGCCACTACAGCAGCACAATTTATTTTTGAAAACATCATCACTAGATTTGGATGTCCAGTGACTTTGATGAGTGATCAAGGCACACATTTTTTAAATAGCACCATAGAAGCCTTGACAGAGGAATTTGAAATCCAGCACCATAAGAGTACACCTTACCACCCTCAAGCTAATGGTACGGTGGAGGCTTTCAATAAGATATTAGAACATGCTCTTACAAAGATTTGTAACAGTCAAAGGGATGATTGGGACCTTAGAGTTAATGCTGTATTATGGGCTTACAGGACCACGTGCAAGAAATTAACAGGACACACACCTTTCAGCTTGGTATATGGACAAGAGGCTGTTATGCCTATGGAATACATCTTACCCAGTCTAAGAATTGCTCAGCTTACAGAGATGGCTGATTCTGATACTTTAGAGGAGAGATTGGCACAGCTGCTCAATCTGGAGGAAGACAGATTTATCGCAGGATTCCATCAAAAAGTGCAGAAAGCACGAGAAAAAGCTTGGCATGATAGGCATATCAAGAACAAAACCTTTCAGCTTGGAGACTTGGTACTCCTTTATGATAGTAAGTTTATAAAGTTCCCTGGAAAATTCAAAACTCATTGGTTAGGACCATATCAAATCCAGCAAATAACAGATGGAGGTGCTATCCAGCTTCGTACTATGAGTGGGGAGTTTCTTCCTACCTTGATCAATGGCAGTAGGCTTAAGCTGTATCGCGAAGGCCATGCCACCTCCTAGCCCTAGCCCAGAAAGGAAGCAAATGGTGCAGATGTTCAGTGTAGTTGAAATGAAGCATCGCACCCTAAGGAGTCTACACCGGGAAACACTTGAGGTAAGAATTCGCAGCCAGCTTTCCTGGTTGTTGCGATAATTTTGATATGAGGCGAGTTTTTGGCACTTTCCATTTCCAGACGATGCGATATCGTATCGCAAAGGACAGAAAACAGATTGATGCGATACCAAATTTTGAATTGATCAGAGGGCTAGTCACTTCGCCTTCTGATAAGCATTAACTGCACGGCTGACAAGTATCTGTTGTACTAAGATTTGGCAGCAGTACGGCGATTCTCCTAGATTTGGAAAATCCGATGCAACACCACTCCGGCGCACAGTTTCCCAGCGAAATTTCAAACGACGTTTTCAATAAATGGGCGCGGGGTGCTGTCTTGTCTACGCATTAAATGCCGCCAACGGGTCTAGTTTACTGGTCCGTTGCCATTTGAAATTCCGCCTTATGATAAATATACGTCTTATTCAAAGCACGGGGCTACTTGGTCATTTTCACCAAAAGAGTTGAGCGCAATTGAGCCGAGCCAAGCGTATTCTTAGCAGAGTTCTGAGCAGGGAAACCAAAAACAGTTGCAGACTCTTATTTGCATCAGATTAGCAATCATAGGAAGTCCAGAGTACCACAGGGGAAGGTTCCTCGCGCCAGACGAGCCTCTCGAAGACGTGTTGCAGAGATTCCAAAGGGGTGGAATTGAGTGTGCTATGACTTCAGTTGTGGCGAAGAAAGGAAAGAAAATTGCTGCTGGTTCTCCATCCACACGCCAGTCGCCGAGAACCTTAGCTAATATGGAACGTAGCGAGACCCCGAGTAGCACAGAGTCAGAAGAACCGGAGCAGGAACTTCCGGAAGAAGTCACAGTCGCTACCGTATACTTCCCACCAAGAACAGAAAATGCACCAGCAATTGTCCTTCCAAGAGACTTTAAATATGAACTCGTACTCCCACCACTGGATAACCGAGTGAAGGAAGAAGGTAACCTGTGGGGGAATATGCATGCTGTTAAGTTTGCTGATTATAATCTGAGAGATTATAAGCTGTACCCACAATTCCGCCGCGATCGTTATATGACGATTAAGAGGAACCCAAGGACAGAGCGCGATGAGTTCATCCCCATGGACCATGTAAGCCATTTAGCACCGTCGGGACTGCTCAATCTCCTGGAGATTCCACACTTTGGACGGGGCCCGGAGGTCAATGCTGTGGTGCGGATGCTACTTTCATGTGTGCATGGTGGTTACTTATGGTTGGGTAACCGGATAGATGTTAATGTTGACCTTATTCACCGCATTACCGGTCTGTCGAAGACTGGCTTCGACCCGCAGATAAATATTGATGGCGCCACAAAGGATACCAGGCTCTCAACCAAGCAGGTTGCGGAATATAGGCTGCAAAGAGGAGGTCGCGCTTACGATGTCAACTCAATACAGGATGACGCCTTGTGGTTTACTGTTAGTCTGTTGGCCGGAAAACTCCTCCTCAAGGTGAGGCCGAAGGAGGTCACAGGCTCAGTTATCCGCCTAGCGATCGAAGTCATAAAAGGTAAACCTTACAACTGGAGTTTATTTTTGCTGAATAGTTTCTTTCAAGACTGTGCGCAGGCGCAGCAGGATCCACTTCACAGCTTCCACTTCTCGTGGCTGCTGATCCTTATGGCTTTCATTGGATGGAAAGAGCCGCCCAATTCGCAGTTTCCACAACTGGCACCAGGGGCATGCAGAGGCTCGAGGTACTCAAATCTTTGGGCGAGTAGTCACCCAGAGAAGCACAAGAATAACGCAATGGTATTCCATGACTACTATACGCTATTGCTTGAATCCGTCGCAACGATTCCGCGTGTCGACTCGCCGGTCGTTGATCTTTATCAGTCCAAGCTGGAATTTAAAGTCGACAGGCATAAAACCTATATCAGACCCAAAGGATTCCGGAAACATAAGGAATGGGCCCCCGGCCCATATCGCATGGAAATCCAGCAGGTTGAAGATACCATTAAGAATTGTTTTGATGAAGACATGAAACAGATGTATGATGATCTATCCTCTGGCCTAGTTCCAGTTGATCCCCCAGCTGAGGATCCAGAAGATGTTCTGGAGGTAGATCCTAAAGATAAGGTGAAAGAACCAATAGGTTCTAAGAGAAAGGTTACTGAAGGCCCTTCTCCACTGTGAGAAAAGAAGAAGAGAACAAAGGCGGTTACTTTCGACGAACCGCAGGCACCAATCATGACAGAGGATGAGTATGATCTCATCGCCAGCCGAATACAGGAGAAGATGCGGGATAAATTCGCTGCGATTCAGTCATCGCAGGATCTTATGCGCATCAGCCTTGACAAGAAATTGCGAGAGTTGAAGGCAATAACTGAGAAGACTGCTTCCATGCAGATTCAGCCAGCTCCAACTACAGTCGCAGAAAGTTCGCAGCCCCCTTCACAGACCAGAGAAGAAAGTATTGCAAGGGGCCGCACGAACATTGTTCGTATACCGCCGGGAAGCATTAAGTTCCCTATACCTATGGAAGTACAGATGGTTCATCCTCTTGAGGTGAACCTACCAGAAGTACCTGTGGATCAGTTGTACGAAATTTTCCAGCAGATAGGCACGGAGCTGAGGCACAGAGAACAAGTCACATATGAGAAAAATGTTTTGCTATCTAACGACAATGTGCAGCTCATCACACAGCATGAGGCAGAGAGTGCCCAGTTGACACAATATGTTCAGCGAGAGCAGGATGTCTCTCTTGTTTTAAAGAATATCGCAGCAGAACTTCCGCAGTGCGATATCAGGCCTGAGTTAGAAATAACTCAAAAGATCAGAAAAATAGCGGAAAGAGCAAAGGCTCTAGATGAAGAGAAGAAAAAGATGGAGGAAGCATACGAAGCAAGGATTGCTGCACTGGAAGCGAATAAGCCGCCTACTCTAGAGGAAATCCAAGAAGCACGAGTACAAGCTTTCAGAATTGTACAGACGCAGATGCACTGTCGAGTGGAAGCAGCAGAGGCTATCCTAGAAGATGCATCAAAAACATGGCTGGAGCTAGAGGAGCTCCCACAGAAAGCCGAGCTCGATCAGCACATTAAGCACTGTGAAGATGCGATATCGAGAGCTGAAGAAGAGTACAAGGGCTTGAGTGCTCTTGTGAAGATAAGAAAGAAAGGAGAAATCACACAATTTCAACAGCAGGTGCAGAAGTACAGAGAACAGCAGATCAACCTGGCTAACGAAGTTAGTCCGCATGAAAGCAAAGTCGCACATCTGGTTGATGAACTGGAGCAAAAGGTGAAAAGCTTCACCTCAAGTAAAGAAGTCATTGAGGGCACAGAGGACTCCTTGGTAACCGCTGAGCTGCTCAGCGCAGCGCAGGAAGAAGTAACACACATGGATGAAAGTATTCAAGCACTTAAGGCACAATTCGCAACAATATCACGAGCAGCAAAGGATAAGCTTAGGCAGATGAAGCAGGCTGGTATTGCGAGTGGCTCGGGGACGAGCCACAAGTAAGTGTTAGGGGAGTTGTTGGAGAGAACTTCCGCAGCATTTAGGAAGCTGCTAATTTTGGGAAGGATAACTAATTTCGGAGAGAAAGTACCAATTTTGGCGGTAAGACAAAGATAGCGCCGTAGCGCAAATTCCGACGGGAATCACGGCGATAGGTACAGAAAAGTCAAGGCATGTGGTACAAAGAAGAGGCCGAAGGGAGAGCTCAACCACCGTAATAAAGGCGCCGAAGATGAAGAGAGGGTTCAGCTACCCTCATTAAGAAGGACTACAGTCAGCGTTGCTTGAACCAAGAAGAAGCGACGGGTCGACGCATTAAAGACTAAGGACTGCAGGAAGCGGCGATGAGACAGGAGGCGGCTATGGAAGTACAGCCAGTTGACTGTAAGTGGTTAGGGTTGAGTCACTGTTGGGATAAGGCCCACAGTTTTGTAACTGCGATGAGACCTTCGGGCCATCTATATATAGGAGTCTTTTTATATGATAAGGGGTTGGCCACATAGTGATAGAGCCATTAGGTAGAGGGTAGTCAAGTCTCTTGTTGATGCAGAGTCTGAACATCCCTTAGAGAACAAGGGTCAACCTGTTGAGAGATTGTGCAATCCGCAGGGATTGGGAGAGAAAGAGGGTGCATTATAAAAGGCAGGAAGAGAAAAGAGGTCTATAGAGAAGGGCTCCCACTGAGGTGGAGTTTCCCAGAAGACCCTTGTTGTAAAGAGTTGGGAAGGAACTGTGTTTATTCTTAAGAATTGTTAACAAGAACCACAGTTCCCTTGGACGTAGTTCCCGCCCTGGGAGTAACAACGTGCTTATCTAAGTAGCACTATTGTATTTGTGTAGCTGTTGCTCTCATTCACTTGCCTTTATTATACACGAATGCTTCATTCTGTTATAAGTAATGTATATGGTCATCAGTTAAGTTCTGATTGATGTATAACAATTGCGATAATCATAGCTAAAAGTCTAGCGAACTAGATAATTGTTAAGCAGAGGATAATGTGCGAGCATGGACTGAATATAATGCATGAATGGTTTACTTAGATAGTGCTCAAAGTAATACTCTACTCGGTTACATTGTTGCGAGATATCAAGGGTCAAGTTCATTAGCAAGGGTTATGCTTGGAGATTAAATGTTACTACTAACTGCAGTAACAGGATAAGAATAGCTGAGACCACATATTAATCCAGGAAGCGGTCAAGAACCGCGTACCGCAGGGACAAGAAGGGGAAGATATCGCACCTACGATATCTTAGGTATCGCTAGACGGGCTCACATAAGGGGAAGACTTATTGCATTCCCTGCGTAATGCGGTATGACCGAGGCGTAGCCGGAGTAATAGAATGAGATAAGTCAGCTCCTGAGGAAGGGGATAAGGTGGGTTTTAACACCCTGGATGCCTCAGAACTCGGTTGAAGACACTTGAGTCTTCTGCCACCCATTAGAATCACTTCGGGTGAGACTTCAGGTTGCTTCTGCGACCTGTTGCCGAAAGGGCCAGTGAGCTAAGGGTTCTGTTGGTCTAAAAGATTACCGCAAGCCCGGGTCTACCCAGGAAGTAAAAGAGAGATCAACAAAGAATTTTCTGATAAATTCCACTGGAGTTGTTTTATTAGTGATCTCAAGGGTGAAATTCGCTCAGAGGTCGAAAATTTCTGTCCCAACACAATGATGGAAGTCCTAGGGTTGGCTGAGTTGGCCAAGGACAAGATCGTAGCTCAAAAACGCTCCAAACCCACCTTTGTTCCCTTCAGAAATATGGGTTCCCAATGACCTCCCATCATGCCTGCTCCTCGACCAACTCCTATCAAGCATTTGTCTGAAACGGAGATGCAGGCACGCTGAGAAAAAGGGATTTGTTATAATTGTGATGAGAAATTCACTCGGGGACATAGATATGTTCAACAAAATCTCTATCTCTTGGATGTGGATTCTTCGCCTGCCTCTGAACTTGGTGAAGAAGCTCTAGATACAGTAGATGACCAAGTTGACATTCAGCACTCGCTTGTTGACACCCCATCTCAAGATGACCCACCCGAGATCCCTCTCCATGCTGTAACCAGCATCACCACCCCACAAACAATGCGGGTCAGGGGATAATTTAAGAAGCTCCCTCTTACCATACTCATTGATTCTGGTAGCCCTCATAACTTCATTGACCCTCAAATTTCCAAACAGGCTGATTGTTTTGTCCATCCTTACTCCCACTTTGAAGTCATGGTTTCCAATGGGGGCACCTTTCCTTGCAAGGGGAAGTGTCACAATGTGCGTATCTCTATGGAAGATTATAACCTGTGCTCTGACATATTTGCCTTCTCCTTAGGTGGATGTGATGTGGTTTTGGGCATTCAATGGTTATGCACACTTGGCCCCATCTTATGGGATTTTGCTGAACTTTGGATGCAGTTTTCAGTCAATGGGGCACAAAACAAATTTATGGCCTTACAACCAAGGTCTCTCTGCATCATCATTTCACATCACCTAGAAAAAATCCTTAAGAAGAATTCACATGGTGTCATCGCTCATCTCCATTCCATTCAGATGCATCCATCAACAGTCTTCACTACTTCCTTGGATATATATGCAGGTGTCTTTGCTGAACCAATGAGCTTGTTTCCTTCAAGAGACCTTTCTAGTAAGAATTTAGTCACATCTACCTCTCAGCAGGAAGTGATGGCTATTTTGCATGTAGTATAGAAGTGGCAGCCATCCCTATTAGGGAATTATTTCTGCATCAAGACTGATATCCAAGGTCTGGACAATTTCCTGGAACAATGGGTCTCCTCCCCAACACACCTAAAATGGGTTATCCCTATGCGTTGACTTTCAATAAGGGTAAGGACAATATGGTGGCAGATTCTCCTTCTCGCACAATTGATGACCTAGTTTCTCTTATAGCTATTTCTCTGCTTGTTCCAAATTGGTTGCAATATGTTCCACAGGACTATCTCTTCTATGAACTGCATGCTTCTTCATCAGCAGGGCACTCTGGGTTCTTCAAAATGTATGACTGGGAACAATGTAACTTCTTTTGGCAGGGACTGAAAATGACAATTCAACAGATTGTGGTTGACTGTGATACTTTCTAGGTCAACAAGGGTGAAATGACACTCCTTTCAAGACTGCTCAAACCCTTGCCCATCCCTACACAGATTTGGAAAACTATTTCTATGGATTTATTAGAAGTGCTATGGTGGTACAATACCACATCTACAAGGACACCATATGAGGTAGTCTATGGATAGACACTGCCATTTCTTCTTCCATACACCCATAGCAGCTCCCCAGTTCAGGCAATTGACTCGGTTCTTCGAAACCGTGATCAGATTCTTCTCATTCTACAGGACAATCTTCACATGGCCAAAATTCTACTACAACAACAAGCCGATCAACACCATTCTGAGTGTACTTTTCACACAGCTGACATGGTTCTTCTTCGTATACAGCATTCCAAGCAATGGCATCAGTGGCCCGAAATGCAACCCAAGGATGCTACCAGGGAACCACTCATTCAGATTTTGCATCCATTTCCCCAACCAAAGCTTTGAGGACAAAGTTTTTTCTAAGGGAGAGGGGATGTTAGGAACCGTTGTCAACCCTTCTCTTTACTTTTTTAGTATATTATTGTTGGACGCATATGCTTTGTAAGTCGTCCCGTGGTATTTGTTGATCCATAGTTTATATTAGCCCATGGTATTGACCCATAGTATTAGATGCATATGCTTTGTAAGTCATCTCGTAGTATTATATGTCCCATGGTTTTGACTCATAGTATTGGGAATAGACTTAGTATATAAGTGTGTGTTGAGGTCATTGAAGGCACCGTGAAGTTAATTGTATTGAGCTTGCTCAAAGGAGGTTTCCCCCTCGAAGTGCCTCGTGATCAATATAAAAGTGATTCTGAGTTCTATTATTTCTGATATTTCATGTATTTGCATTAAATAATTATTGCAGGTTCTTCACACATATACTATTCCATAAGGTGTGGATCATGTTGCTTTCTTCCATGTGGTATTATAGGCCCAAACTGCCTCACTCAGTCTGTCATCCCAATCTCTTTTGTGGAGTTGGACAGTCTTTGTCAAAATTCTTTCTAATTCTTTGTTGGTTACCTCAGCTTGACCATTTGCTTGAGGGTGACACGAGGAGGACAGTCTGTGCTTGACATTGTTTCTTTTAAGCAAGTCTTCTATTAAATTTGATGTAAATTGTGGGCCTTGATCAGAGACTAGTTCTCTTGGTACTCCAAACCTGTGAAATATCTCCTCCGTGAAGAATTTTTCCACGTTGGTTTCATTGGCTGCAACAAGTGCTTCTACCTTAGTCCACTTTGTGAGGTAGTTGGTGCATACTAGGATGTAGCTCTTCTGATTTGACTATGGGTTGATTGGACCAATGAAATCAAATCCCCATTTTTCGAATGCTTCCAAGGAGATCTGTGGATGGAGTGGCATTTCTTCTTTTTGTGTTGGTTTTCCCATCCTTTGGCAGTCATCACAATGTGAAACATATTCATAAGCATCTTTCTGGAGTGTTGGCCAATAGTACCCTATGTGTAAAATTTTATAGGTTGTCCTCTTTGCAGCATAGTGTCCTCCACATGGTTCATTGTGAGTGGCATGCATTATGTCATGCACTTCATCTTCTCTAATGCACCTTTTGAGTATTTGATCTGGTCCTTGTTTGAAGAGAATGCCCTCTATCCATGTGTATGTGGCACTTTGCCTTATTACTTTAGTATTTTCTTTGTAACTGTAATGTTCTGGAAACTTCCCAGACTCTAAATAGTTTGCTATGTCAACAAACCATGGACTTCTTGTAGATATGGAAAAAAGGTGCTCATCTGGAAAACTGTCATTGATTACCTCACTGTATTGTCCATGGGTGAGCCTAGATAGAAAATCAGCCACCACATTGTGTTTACCTAGCTTATCTAAAATTGTGATGTCAAACTCTTGGAGTAGTAGCAGCCATCTAATGACTCAAGCACTTGTGTTGGGTTTGTTCATTAGATACCTTATGGCTGAATGGTCTGTACAAACAAAAACTTGGTAGCCAGTGATATAGTGCTTGAATTTATTAACGGCATGTATGATAGCCAAAAATTCCTTCTCGGTGACAGTATAATTTAATTCTACCCCTGCTAAATTTTTACTGATATATTATATTGCATAGGGATTCTTCTCTTTTTCTTGTCCAAGGACAGACCCGATTGCCTTATCTGATGCATCTGAGTGGATGTGGAATGGAAGTGCCTAGTCTGGTCCTTGGAGTACTGGAGATGTAATTGTTTTCTCCTTAAGGTTATCAAATGTTGTCATGCAATGGTTTGTCCATATGAACTCAGTGTCTTTTGTGAGAAGTGCAAACATTAGGGAAGCAATCTTACTATAATTTTCAATAAATCTCTTGTAGCACCCTGTTTGTCCAAGGAAACTTCTCACATCCCTTTATTTAATAGGTGGTGGCATTGTTTTGATTACTGAAACTTTTGCTTGATCAACCTCTATTCCCCTTTTAGTATATGATGTCCTAAAACGATGCCTTCTTCCATTAACATTCAGCATTTGTCATTGCTCAGACATAGGCTCATCTCAATACATTTTTTCAATACCAATTCAAGATGGGTCAATGCTTGATCAAAGTTTTGTCCATAGGGTGTGAAGTCATCCATGAAGACTTCCATTTGATCATTTATGAATTCAGAGAATATACTTAGTATGGCCCTTTGGAATGTTCTTGGAGCATTACATAACCGAAAGGGTAGTACTTTGTATGCATAAGTACCCCAGGGGCATGTAAACGTTGTTTTATCTTGATTAGCTGGGTGTATTAAAATTTGGTTGTACCCACTGAAGCCATCTAAGAATGAAAAATACTTGTTCCCAGCTAATGTGTCCAACACCTGATCTATAAATGGCAGTGGAAAGTGATCTTTCTTGGTTGCTTTATTTATCTCTCTCTAGTCCACACAAATTCTCCATTTGCCTCCTTTCTTAGGGACTATAACCAGTGGTGAGACCCATTCGCTGTCAAAGATGGGATATATGAACCCAACATCTAATAACTTACATAGCTCTATTTTGACAATGTCCTTTAATGCTTGGTTCAACCTCCTTTGTGGTTGCTTGATAGGGATTGAACCTTCTTTGATGTAAATGTAATGTTTTCAAATATCAAGATGTATACCTTTCATGTCTACATATGTCCATGCAAAAGCTTTATTTTTTTTTATAGTACTTTCATTAACTGTGATTCTTTCTCTGGCTTGGGATTGGAATTAATATTGACTGTCCTTCCAGGCATAATTTCCACTATCTTCAATTTTTCGTATTTTTCTTCCAGAGATAGCACTTCTGCCCACATTTTATTTATGTTCTGGTTTGAACTTTTGCCTTCTTGTTGCTAGTCTATGTCAAAAAATATTTCAAGACCATCATGGTTAGAATATGCATTTTGTATGAACTTATCTATATGACCATCTTCATCTGTTCCTTTTAATGATAGTGCAACATCAATTGTCAGGACAGGTCGTAGGTTTTGATTTGGTGTGTCATTATAATCATCAGTCCAATTTTGATATTCTAAGTCTGGAGATTTCCTTGCTGGTGGATAAATTGTGATTTTCTTCCTGGCATGCCCACTGGTGATAGTCATGTTTCCTAATCTGAAACATATGTAAGCATCTGCAGTTGCCAACCAAGGTCTGCCTAGTATGATTAACTAACCACTAAGTTTACTTTTGACTTCAATGACTATGAAATCAGCTGGGTATTCCCGGGATTCAATATTGATCATAATGTCTTCGAGCATCCCTTCAGGTTTCACAGTGGATGTGTCAGCTAGATGGAGAGATGTAGTTGTTGGTCTGACCATTGATTGGAGTCCTAGGCATATCACGGTTTCCTTAGTCATCACATTGATAGGAGCTCCCAGATCGATTAAGCTTCCATTTATTTGTTTGTTATTGATGGTGACGTTCACAATAGGACTACCTAGATCAAGATACTTAGGGTTAATAGTAATACCCAGCATCAAATCAGCCAATTGTCCCACTACATTTATGGTTGGCGGGTCATGCTTCCTTCTCCTTGGTTTCTTTAGACAAGTTTCTCTAATAAATTTTTTACAGATGGGCACACCCCTTATGGCTTTCAAAATTGGAATTTGGATATTTAAGTGCTTCAATTAATTTAAGATTGCATTTTATTCTTCCTCTTTTGTATTGTGTATAAGTTTTTCTGGAAATGGAGGGTTTATGTTTCATGGGAGTGGTTGGGTTTCTTCCTCTTGAGGATTTGGTTCATTCAGATGTTGAATATAGGGTTCTATTTTTTGTTATTGAGCTTCAAGTTCTTGGATATTTAGTGGGGAAGTATTTTGCAAGGTTTTCCTTGACCTAAGGTTTATTTCGTTTATTTCCATGGTGTCTATGACATAGGTAGGGGATTGTGTGATGTCAGCATTATAAGTCTGTGTTTGTTGTGGAGGTTTGTTATTATTAGGGTTTGGGATGGGTTGGGTTGGAATTAGTGGGGGTTTGGGGGATGGTTGAGTCTGTGGCGGAGACATAATAAGTGGTTGGTGTAATGGGGCTCTCCAATTTTATGGATGGGGGTATTGATTTGCATAACTCATAGTTGATGGAGGAAAAGGTGGGGGGTATGGAGGGTAAGACGGTGGGTAATAAGATTGTTGATATGGTGGTTGATAAGTTTGTTGATTCTACTGATAAGCTTGCTGATTTTGTTGCCATTGGTTTGGATTTGGCTGTGCTTTCCATGGAGTTGGTGCAGAGTTCCAATTTTGTTGGCCCTGATTATAGTAGGCTTGATTTCTAGGTTGGTATGGTCCAACAAAATTACTCTTTCTTTGATTTATAAAACAGAGTTGTTCTATTGCTCCTTCAGTTGCAAGATCTTGAATAGCAGCCTTACATGAGGGTAAGAGGGGACATTTATTAGTGGAGTGATCGTTAGTATAGAGAACACATATTTCTATGGTATTTAATGTGCACTACCCTTTCTCATGTTTCTTTCTACAATGAAGACATAATACTGCCAATGCTTGGTTAATTTCATCTTGCTTCTTCTTTATTTGCAGTGCATCAAGATGCATGGCCAATGATTGTAGGATGTTAGTTTTCATGTCATCAAGGAGGTTCCCTAGATTAGATTTTGTAAGGTTTGGTCCTACAGATGATGATGATGATCCTATGTAGTATGGATAGATGTGTATCTCTTGTCCCATTTTTTATTTTCCTAGACCTAGAATGGTTTTTGAAGATCTGTAGTATATGGTAATAAGTTTTCTAGAATATGTCTCCATCTCCCAATAGGTTTAAGATCTCAAAATTCTCTTCTTTGATCCCACTAAGAAGGACAAGTTTAAGCAATTCAGGGTCTAGGGTGAAATGGTTAGCTTGTTTGTAGCTTAGTTGAAAACGTTGGGCATAGTCTTCTAAGGATTCATGGTCTTCCTATTGCATCCTAAATATTTCATCCCTTATATCCTTTGCTTTGCAGTACTCCCTATATTTTTCTAGGAATGCTTGTTTCATTTGGTCCCAAAAGAAAATACATTTTCCTTCTAAACTCATGAACCACCTAAGTGATAAATCTTTAAGTGTGGAGGTAAAAAGCCTCATCTTTTGTGCATCTGTATTCTAATCAAAGGATCTTCAAAGTCCCTCAAACTCAAACAGGAATGTGTCAGGATCTTCTGAAGTCAATCCATGGAAGTTTGGCAGATTGTTAGGGTTGATATTCTTCATCCTGGCATCTCCAAGAGGTATGATAATGGGAAAAGCGAAAAACTCTCTAGGTTCCTCTTCTTTGTCTTCCATGGTGGTGTTTGATCTGGAACTAGCAGAGTGTTGTAGATATTTCTCCCTTCGGATAAAGAGAAATTCTCTTAGGATAAAGTAGATTAAGCTAGATATAACCTAAGATAAAAATGAAACAAATGTAATCTTGGATTCTAGATTAAACTAGTATTTCAGAGATTTTACATTAAGAGGAAAGAGAGAAAGTAACTCACCTCCATTCTCAGCGTTTGTCCTATTTGTAGTTTTGATCTCAGAATCTTCGCGATAGACCTATAAAGACAAAACAATGTACAAGCACATGCACTCTTCCAATGTCTTTGAATTACAAGTTAAATTCAAAATCTATATAGATACAATTCATGAAACTGAAACATAATCAATACACACGAACTAGGAAACAAGGGAAGTTATATTATTAAGAAGCTTGAAAAGTGCTTACAAAGGTTGCTTGATGTCCAAGCTAATCCTCCAGCTCCAAATGCTTCCACCTCTATCTATCTCCACAAAAGGTTTATGATCATAGGTTTTATGCCCCAAAAGTCCTCCCCTTGGCTCATGGAAGGCCTCTCTCTTATAGCATGTGGGGAGGTTAACCAACAAGAGAGAAGTGTGGATCTATGGAGTGTTTAGTGGATCAGGCCAGCTAAACAGAGAGCGAGTTAGGATCGAATCAAAGGCAGCAATCCCAACAAAATCTGTCGAAGGTTGAGATCCCAAAGTCCATGGCAAAAAGGCTATAACTGGACTACCACACCCCTAAGAGTGAGCATAACGCGGTAGTACCATGCCCCAGAGAAGGATAAAAATGAGGTAGTATGGAATACCGCTCCCTAGTAAGTGTGCAAGGCACGGTAGTGCTTGCAAATAAGGGCAACTTGGGTTGATAGATGGAAATAAAAGAGTTTGTCTTCAGTGTTGTAGCTAGGGTTTTACCCCTAGCTTGTGCAAATGAGCACCTACTAAGGAGAAGGGACTCCTTAGTAGCAGTTCAGTAAATGGAAATTAAAATGCTAAAAAAGAAATGTAAATTACTCTAAACATGTGCATGAAACAGAAAAACAAGATATAAAGAATGGCTTTTGTACTAATTTTACCTCCAATGTGAAGGTTGGTGAAGCTCTTGCAATGGCCCAAGAGGGTTGCTCCAAGCTCCAACTTGCTCCTTCTCTTTCTCCAAATGATGGGAATGGGCCAAAAGGGGCTCTCAAGGTGAAAGTAGGTCAAGGGTGAGCTAGGGTTTCAAGAGCTATTTTGGCAGAGTAAGGGTGCTTATGATTGTGGATGTGAAATGAGGGGTCTCCATCACCTATTTATAGTTTTTTGGTGGTGGAGTGCTGGCCCATGGTTTTGGGAACCAAATGGTTTAGGTCAGCTGTATAGGGTTTTTTCCTCCTTTTTCCTCATTATTTTATATTTTTTATTCCCTCTTTAGAGGGTTTTGCTATTTTGGAGGAATTTTGGATATTTTTGGAGGGAAAAGGGGTTTTTTTTGCCTTTTTTGAGGCTTTTTGATGGTTTTGTGGCCTTTTGGAGGCATTTTAGGCCTTTTGGAGGCTTTTTAGTGGGATTTTCAGGGTTTTTAAGGGAAATGTGGTAGGAAAATGAACAAATGAGTCATGTAATGGGGTATATGAGGTAGTGAGCACTTTTTGGGTGTTAACAGATTGCCCCCTGATGTGTGAGGGAAGGAGCTCATCGTATGGCCGATAGACATCATAAGTCATGTATGGTTTTCCTGGGGTGTGGAGAAGAGAAGAAACAAACTGGAGCCTGGAACAACGATCCCGAACAACTGCAAAAACTAAAAGTACATAACCTCAATAATGGATGAGGAATAATCTGATCATATGGACGAGGCGGGCATTCCCATGCTCGTATCAAGATATAATAACAATGGGGTCCAAAATAGGGGGATCTGACATATACATGACCTCAAATACTGAATGAGGAAGAATCTCAATATATGGACAAGGTGGGCATACCCATGCTCGTATCAAGATACATAAAATAACTGTAAGGCCCGAAAAAGGGGGACCTGTAGGATACATAGAGAACCACTGTGTACATCATAAGTGGCCAGAGAGGACACAAATCTGGGACATACTGCTAGGCTGACCATGTCTAAGCTGAAGTACTGATACACTGGAATGACAACAGTGCTACTGAGTGTGGTACCAAAGGAACTGATGAGCTGATGGATCAGAGTGACAAGGGGTCATACTCTCAATGGTACACTGAACTGGGACGGAACTGGGACTGAACTGGGTACTCAAAGAAGCATATAACTGGATGGCTTCCGAATACAATCGCCAACGCAACCCGGACATCCACAGGAACATATAACTGGGTGTTCCGATGTGAATCACCAATGTGCTAGAGTCGGGGGAGATCCGGGGTCTTCGACCAAAAATGGAAGGAATATAAACCCTGCGCGATTCTCAACGATGCGATCAAGGTGCTGAAGTCGAGCATGTGAGAAACAACCATTCAGAGAGACAATGATGACTCCTCTCAAAATGATCCGTAGGCACTCACCACAGATGGTGATGGGTCCAAGGCGCAGGGACCTCTGGGTCTATCCTCTGGAATAGAGGGGCTGTCGTCGACAGAGGGAGACCTGCAACTAGCAAGGCAATGATGTTTCCTTGATAGGAGCACGAGGTGGAGAACTAAAGTGTGAGAGTGCTGATGGTAGGACTGACAAACTGTGGGGGATAATTGAGCAAGTAGAGGGGGTGGACTCAAACTTCCTTTATTCAGAGTATGATGGCGGGGATGATCGTGCAGCATATGGCACTGACCAATGGGAAAGGGATCATAGCTGTAATGGATCAAGGATAGTGACGGGGATGAGAGAGACTCAAGTTGGTGTAATATGGCAGGAGACTGCAGATTACTCTGAAGAAAGGCCACCTGATTGGGGGTGCTGCCGAGATGATCAATCATAGTGCCAAGAGGCACCGGGGGACTTCTTCATGGGTTAGGGAACTAGAAGAAGTGTGTATAAAATGGTACTATCGTGTGGATTTATACGAGCCCAGGACAGTTCATGCTCGTGATTGCTTTCAATTTTAAGGAGTCTAAAAGCGATAAGAAGACTCTGAAGTAGTAGAATGGTACTGTTGTGTGGATTTATACGAGCCCAGGACAGTTCATGCTCGTGGTTTCTTTCAATTTTAGAGAGTCTGAAAGCAAATAAGAAGACTCCAGGGGGTTGCTTTTTCGTGTGTTAGTCTCCAAGGCCCGAAGAAGCATAAAAGGATGCAATGAAGAACTCTTCTAGCCGGTGTGACTAGAGTATTCCTTTTTTCGTAATTAGTCTACGAGGTCCAAAAAAGGGTTAAACTTATACCAGATAGACGCCCTTTCAGGTACTTTAACGAGCATGAAAGGAAGCAAGATTGCTCGACGATCTTTTCATTATTTTAGGAGTCAGAAAAGAGCTTAACAAAAAATCCCTAAGTGCCTTTTTTGTAAAGGACTTGTCCGGCCCGAAAAAGGGATAAAATTATACCGAACAAAAGGAATGGCCAAGCAAGGAGGAAGTGTTCAATCAAGGAACAGTAATGATGACCAAGAACGAGGGTAGGGGGGAACATTGGTGGGCCTCCTTGCAGGGTGAATGAGTGGTGGAAAAATAATGAAATATTTGCAGTATGACGGGAGTGAATGGCTCATGTAAAAGTGTGGAACAATCCGATGGCGGCCAATGTGGTGCGCAAACCGAGGCAGCAAGGTGTCGGGACACAATGTTGAAATTGTACTAGGTGAGAGTGATAAATGATCTCAAGCATCATCACAAGCTCAGAAAAATGAATCCGATGATATAAAATATGCGAAAAATGGAGAACGGCCGATGTGGCACGTAAACCGAGGCGACGAGGGGTGTCGAAAAAAAAATGCTTAAAAAATAAAGTGGACAAATTAAGGGAACAAGTGGACCATAATGACGGTCTCGTCGTGTTGATTCTAGTGGTGGCAACGGTTCGAAAAATGGACTCTGTATGAGCTCGGAATGGCCTAAACAAGAAAAAGTCAACTGACTATAAATAGTGAGTGGGCCCAACATGACAAGTGTCATTTGTACTATTTGACTTTGACTAGTGATCAGAGTGGACCAGAGCTGAGGTGGCATTTCTGGACGATCCGACCGGCCGATTGCAGATCTGGGAGATACAGGTATTCCATCAAACTCATACCTGCATGTTTTTTAGGGTCGGGGGTTGGGTAGTGGGTCCCAAGGGTAATTGTACGGTCCACGTGGGGTGGACCGCGGGTTAGAGGGGTGGAACCGCGGTTGGGGACCGCGAGTTTCGGGGTGGACCACACTGCGGCCGCGGGTGCCCCGCACATGCATCGATGAGTTGGTCAATAAATGGCGTGGGGAAATTGTCCTTGGGACAAGCGCGGTTTAAATCTCGGAAGTCAGTACATACTCTAATAGTGCCTTGGTTTTTGTTAACGGGAACGGGGTTTGAAACCCATATGGTATAGGAAATAGGATAAATGAATCCTGCCTTGCGAAGTTTCTCAATCTCAGCTTTAACAGCAGGGAGCTTTGAGGGATGAATGGGACGCTGCTTTTGGCGAATGGGAGGTACATCTGGCCATGTGTCAATGTGGTGCTCGATAATAGCAGGGTCGAGACTAGGCATTTCAGTATAGGACCAGGAAAAGACATCACAGAACTCTTTGAGAAGTTTTTTGTACTCCTCAATCTCGTGCTCACTGCAGGAGGCTCCTAAAGTTATGAGTTCAGGAGAACCGCCTGGGGAAGCGATATCAATTTGGATAACAGGTGAGATGTTGGCCATGTTACCCTCCTCGAAGGCATCAGGAGCGGGAATAGGATCCTTAAACCAGTCAACCTTAGCGGGAAGGAAATCTTTGGACTCAACCATGAATTGGGTAGCTTTGCTAGAGGAGGATTCTTCTGGGATGAAATAGGAATGGTGGTGCATGTCATCCCAGGGATAATCTGGGGAAGTGAGAGCCTCTAGAATCTCCTCATCAGTACGGAAAGTTTGTGTCGTCAAATCGGTTGATGAGGGAGTAGTGGCTGAAGAGATCATATAAATGGTATTAACCTCTCCTGAAGGGGAGGAGACCGGGGGGTGGATCTCCTCAATGGTGGGTGGTGTTGTCTCAAGGTCCAGATTGTTCATCTCATAGAGAGCCACTCTGTAATCCGGGAGATCGGGACAGTGATGGGAGTAATGCCCATAAACACTGCATATCGCACAGGGGTGGTTGGTATGCAGGGATTTATCGCGAGGCTTGGGGGTGGGGTCGAGTTTGACAACGGGAATATTGGGGTCATCGTCAAGCAGTTGCATGTGCTCCTGTAATGCCGGTAACTGAGGACATTGATGAGTCAGGTGACCTAACTCATCACATAACGAGCATTCGGGGGGAGCACGAACCGCGGGAGGAGGTTTAACTACCTTGGCAGGGGGTGCAGTAGTGGATGGCTGTGGGCCTTTTCCCCCAGTGGGCTTGATAAGAGGAGGGGGGTTCGTGGAGGACGAAGGGGTAGCGACACCGGGAGGTGGTTGACTAGTAGTGACAATGGGTTGCACCGGTTGCAGGATGACATCTGGTGTCGGCGAGGGAATGGGAGGCGAAAGGTACCAAACGAGTAATCCTAAAGTTAACCCAAGGAGGTTGAGGGTAGCCATAACCGGGGTGCTAACTACTCCCGAGGG
This sequence comes from Larix kaempferi, assembly GCA_027924585.1. NCBI lineage: Eukaryota > Viridiplantae > Streptophyta > Pinopsida > Pinales > Pinaceae > Larix > Larix kaempferi. Next base: position 1,458,358 of record BSBM01001446.1, on the reverse strand, counting down.
AGGGATGAGGAAAGGAATGGTATGGATGAGTGTAACACCAATGTGACTAGGTACCAAAGGGGGTTTAGGAAATAAGGGCGGTTGATTATTAGGAGTTTGTGTGTTATGGGACAGGGTACATAGGTCAGACACGTCAGTGACGGGTGACAGGGGGGGAATAGACTGGAAGGTGGAGGTCATTGGCGCGTCTGAGTAAACTCCGAGCCCCATAGAGGAAACAAACGGGGTGGTGGCACCTAAAACAAGTTGTTCAACTATGGGGAGAACATTTTCGGGTGCCGTGGGGGCATTGGGATCATAGTAGGTGAGTTGGTCGACCTTGACCACGCGTCCCTCATGGGGGAACATCATGGTACAAAAAACGGAAGAGGAAACCGCCTGCATGGCATACATGTAGCTGCGACCAAGTAAGAGGTTATAATCCAGTTGGGCGTTGATTACCTCAATGTCAATGAGTACGGTTTTACCACCTAACTGGATGGGGACATTGGCTAGGAGGCCTTGGAGCTGAGCCGAACGCCCGTCATAGGTGCATAATGCAGTGGTGGACTGCTGAAGAGTAGGGGATCCCAACTTCTGCCATACGAATGTGGACATAACGCATGTGGAGGCACCTTCATCGATGATGCACCGATGGATGACAAGATTCCAAATGGAAATAGAAACTTGGAATGCTAAAGTGGAAGGCAGACGTGGTTCGGACTGGTCCAAATCAAATGACATCAAATTCGAATCATTTGGGTCAATAGCCCCAATGGCTGAGAGTAAAGTATTGTGTTGGGAAGGGAAGTTTTTCAAGACTTCTAATGCAGACATGGCTGCGGGAGATTGGGCTAAGTCATCGACAATGTTGTATTTTGATGCAGCACGCGCATTGGGGTTATTGTTGATACGACGAGGTGGGAAACGAGGTGCTTTGGGAGCGCCGTCGAGGGGGGGCGGAGGTATATGTAACGCTTGATCAGTGGGATGAGTGTTAGTGGGTTTATCAGTGGGAGGGACTTCAAAGGTGGAGCCATATTGGTTTCGGCGAGTCTGGAGGTTGACATCAGTGGATGACATCATCAACAAGTGGTGGGTCCCTGAGTCGAACAAGGGTTGATCAGGAGCGGTGTAAGTGATTTGTTGTTGGGGTGGTGTGTTGGCTTGAGGGGTAGCCAACGACTAAGTTTTCACTATGCCTTGGTTTGGTAAGGGGTTTCGCAGCACCAAAGGTGGCTGCTGAGGTTGCGGGGGGTTGGGTGGTGCTTGAGGAGCTGCATGCCCTTGGCGATGGGCATCATCAACCCAAAGTTGCCGAGCTCGCTCCAAGTGTGGGAAAGCATGTGTGTAGTGGCCATAGACCCCGCAAATAGAACAAGGATGGTTTGTTTGCAAATTGGAGTTTTTAGCCTGCTTGGGCGGGCGATCAGGGTTTTGGTTAGCAGGGGCCGCATTATTATTGTCAGGGGGATTAGGAGGTTGACCAGCTTGGTCTGTAGGTTGGTTGTTCCCACGATTATGACCCTTGCTGTGGTTTTGTTGGGCATAAACTTGCCCTTGGGAAGAAGGTGGATTCTGAGGTTGCACAGGTGCTGGAGCAGGCTGCGATGGATGATATGTAGGTGGAGGCTGCGCAGGTGTAGCAACTTGAGGGGGTTGCTGATATGGCTGCGAAGCGGGTTGTGGGTTTGCCGCAGGGGCTGCCGGTAGTGGGTAATAAGCAGGTTGGGCTTGTGAAGGCATAGGAGCTGTTGCAGCCTGCTGGTGGTAGTAGGGCTGAGGTGCGACCGTGTAATGTCCCTTTCTCCATAGAACAACAGGGAAGGAAACATTAACAACATACCGAGCTTTTGGTAAACTTAGCCCCAATATTTTTGCACATAAATAACTAACATTTTAAAACTTCTATATGCAGATTCGCTTCAATATAAACACAGCGGATGAACATACTAGCAAGCACACAAACAGACCGTAATTGCATAACATATTTACCACAGCAGAGAATGATTCAACATAAAGAGACCCATTCTCATTCGTATGCCATGCACAGACTTCATTTCAATTTCATTAACATGAAGAATAATCATTCAAATAACACATTGCAGAACCCAGATATATATATCCAAATTAAAGTCACGGAGAGAACTTATCTTGCAACGCGATATCCAACGACTGGCTACGTGAGAGCAACGTTCCACCCAACCATAGATCTCTGTCCAGCCTGTATTCTTTCGGCTGAGAGATCACCCCCGAGCTGGGCTGTGTATCCACTAAGGAGGAACTAGATGGCTCACTCACCGTCAGGGTTTCGATCAAACAGCCATGCTAAGCCAACACACAGTTGGGTTTCTCAAGCAAGCAATAGGAGATGGAGGAGGATGCTAGTCCACTGAGCTCAAACCCAGAGCCACATACCCTTCAAAACTAGACTCAGCAATCCCATCCTCTATTCATATATCCACAATCGGATTTCTCTCAAATCTGTCACAAACAACCCAAATCCGTCACTGATTTTCTGGGCCATTAAAACTGGGTTTTCCCATGGCTTTTGGGGTAGCTATTCCTCCCAAATTCGCCCCAAGGTTCCTACCAATGGATCCCCCATTGGATTTCTCTGTCCAATACCAAATCGGGACGTTTTTGGCTTCCCAAAATGTGGGTTCTCTCACAGTCGCGATTTTCCGTTTTCTCCCTGTTGGGAGCTCGTTTTTGGGTGGAGAAAGATGTCCCATACTTCCACAATGGAATGGGGATAAGGATGGAGCAACCCCCAAGATGTAGAGTGACTTGTGGGACAAGTCGAAAGAGCCCATACCTTCCCATACGAATTTCAGGGCTGCCCATACTCCATCAAAGTCATTGACTTAATTCTTCAACCACTTCTTACAACAGGAATAAATGTCATCTAGAAAGGTCAAATGGGTTCTCATAAAGACATATGGAAACCTATGGTTCATTCCCATAGCCCCCTCACCACTCCCTAGTGGATACACGTGGCCCCTTCTCATTCGTTGCCTCCATAGCCAGGTTTGGTATCTTATATTGCATGATGTCTAATTACAACCTATTACAATTTCCATGGCTTAAGAGCACATGGTGTCAAAATATCAAATACTTTCCCTTTAAATAAAATTCGGCTTTCACTAGTGGGGCCTTGGCCTTGAGCTCCACGCTAGGAAAACATACATCACATGTACACATTATTTACATTAAAGGCTGATATATACTAAGGGTCGAATTGGGGCTATTACATTCCCCTCCCCCTTAGAACAACACCGTCCTCGGTGTTCCAAGACTTAGGCATACATATACAATTTACATATATCCAAAACTTCAAAATTTTGCAGATCTGCCCTGCATTCTATTCTTTACTTTGAACTTTCAGGACCAAGTCCTTTGACCTTCACGAGATGCTCCCACTGATTCGGATCTTCCAGCTCATCCATAAGTCTGAAAAATTTATGGATGCTACCTTCTTGGGGTTCTCTTGTTGGGAAATTGCGGAGGCAATGATCCCCTCCACATTTCCAACACTTCACTGGTTGCTTCATCTTTACCTGCTCAATTTCCTTTGAGTCTTTCCACCTAGAGCGCTTCTTAGCCGGACGATTAGATGAATGCTTCTTCATTGATCCACTTTTCTCTCCCTTGCTGATTACTTTCATAATGCTTTTTACCTCTTTCTGCAGACGAAGAGTGTCCTGGAAGACCTTGTGGTTCATCTCGTTCTGCTGCTTTTGCATCTTGAGCATTTCTCCAAGATTTTCTTGGGTCTTGGAAATTGTTTGAAGAAGACCTCCAGCCAATTCTAATAGCCCTTGGTCTGCTGCCATGGTCAATGGAAACAACTGACCGCACTTTGCTCACTAGCAACACTTGCCTGCACCGGCTGCAACCAATCGATTCAATTTCCACCTGTGAAATTCATCATTACAATTCTCGTTAGGTCAAGCATAACCCAAACATTTAAAAATCAGTCAATGGTTTTTCCCCAGTTGTCATGGATAGTCCATGCTTTACTCATGAGACTTCCACACTTTTCATGCTTTCCCAACATACACATGAATTCCTTCATGTTCATCCATTCACAAATCATTAATTAGCATTCACAATTCACTTTAATTAAATAAACCTACTTTTACTTTCAATTATGCATGCATTCAACAATTTTCTAATTTTATAAATGCATCAAGAAAAAGGAAAGAGAGGGAGCAGTAAGAGTTTCTCCTCTTAGTCTTGTTCCATTCTGGAACCCACACCACCACTGTGGTTTTCATGCTCCTGTCCTCTTTCACTTCAACGTGAATGCTTGACCTGCCCTTCTTGGCTATGACACGTAGTGTCTATGGTCTATTCCAGATCTTTCAACCATGGAGTTCCTCCACTTGGTTGGTCTAACTCTTAGCTGCTAGGACTCACACAGTTCCACTAGCCCCATCTTTCATTACTGCTCATGCTGAGCTCTTTAGGGTGGTTACATGTCCACATGCATCCGTAAGATGCTTCCAATCAATACCTACACTCAAACATTGAATTAATTCACATGTTTAGTTTATTTTCATAGGAAACCATAACCAAATCATATACACATGTATATTCATAAGCAAGAAATTACAAGATAACCAAATACTTATCTGCACTAGATGTCTTCACTTTAGTCCCTAGGGTCCTTCTTTGCTTTACAAGCCTTGGATCTCCTATGGGTTTGGGTGTTTGGACAGCGCGCAGGCTGCCCCTCAACATCTAACAGTATTGTATGTTTGTCCAGTACGCAGGCTGCTCCACAACATCAAATAACCTTGTATGTTTGGCCAGCACGGAGGCTGCTCCAAATCATCAACAATCTCGCATGTTTGGCCAGCACGCAGGCTGCTCCAAATCATCAATAATCTTGCTCAACCAGCCACTTTCTGGATTTACCAAGCAACTTTTAGTTCTTTCAGGATCCTTGCTTCCTGCATTGACCAAGGTTTCCAACAAAGAAACAATAATGCATCAGCTCACTGTTACCAGCTTTATGCTTGAAACCTTCATTATTTCAAATAAGAAATGAATGAAAATGAATACTTATATGTACTGTGCATTTCCTCTCTGATCCACAGGGTCCTGCTTTTACTTTATAAGCCTTGGGATCCTCCTGCGGACTAAGATGTTTGGCCAGCACGCAGGCTGTTCCAAATCATCAAATAATTAATGCCCTACCAGTACACCTTCACGCCGACTGGGTTTACCAAGCATTTGGTGGTGCCCAACCAGTCCCATACCTGGTTGGCCCTCTCCATTGCCGAGCCAGAACATACGTCTGGGTCATCGACCAATGGAAGGTAACTGCGCCACCGACCATTACAGGTCAAGGCTCCACTACTCTGCCTTAGGCTTGCATCAGCCTTTCACAGTATCACAATCCCTCAATGCGCATAACAATTCTTTACCCACACAAGGGTGGCACTTCTTCTCTTATGTAAGCCGACGGTTCCATTAAGGAATTCTTTAGGTGACTTTCTTAACTGCAGGCTATCATGGCCTCATGATACCCACTCACCCTACGCAAGGGTTACCACTGCTCATATAGTCTTCTTGAGTACTATTTTATTCACTTTTCCCTTTAATGTGCAACACTGAATTTCATATGTATAATCTGTCCACACAAAATGGATAGCGAGCTCATTAGTATCGCTGCTCTAGAATTGTAAACATATTTCATAACATCCACTATCCAACCTTGAAACACCAGGAATGCGTCCATTCCCTTAAGGCATAGTCAATATTGGCATCCCTAACATAACTCAGCACCAGAAAGGCGTGCACTCCTTACTGATGTGAACTATGAGGGTCCTAATCATACTTCAAGCAGTCTACCATAATGGAAATGAAATCAAAACATGCTCTGCATATTAACTCTAATAATTAGACATGCATGTATGTATATATATATATATCATTCAGGGTTTAGGGAACACTTATCCATTTTGCCGATGTTATTTCTCTTCTTTAATGAGGAATGGAGGCTCCTTCTCTGAGTTGACAGTCCCTCGGTTTGCCATCCCAATTCCTTTTGATGTTACCTAACCTTCATATGTCTTACTGACATATTCTTCACCATCCCACTCATATTGTTTACCAATCATGTAGTGCAGATGAAACATTAATAATGTCTTATGGCATTCCACCTAGAACCCATTTTCAAATCATGGAATCCCTTCCCATGAAGTTTGGCTTCTGCAGGACCTCTGTCATGGTCTTACTGCAATGTGTCCTCCTAGCACACTTATTAAACAGCCAAACAGTCTTTAGTAAAAATTTCAAATCCGAAACATTTACAAATCTGATATTTACAACTGTTCTTACTAACAGAACTTAGAGCTCTCAACCATGAGAACCTTCTCATAACCTTTGGCTTCTACATGGGGTAGGTTTCGGTCTCTACTATGGACTTATCCTCATTGCCATATATAAGAATTTTCTACCTGAAACTAAAACTTCAATCAGCCAAACATGTCGTGAGTATCTATGCATATTATCATTTCATTGCCACAACAGTTACTGAGGGGATCTCAGAATTATAATGCTCAATAATTCAAACACCTTCAGCTGTTACATTTGAAATGCAATGAAATATTTACACTTCTATATATGCATCATTATCACACTTCATCAATTCATCAATTACCATGATTGGGCTCTTCATGCACTTACTATTTTGCATTCATAACAACTCATGAAATGATCCTAGAATTATCATCAATTCATCATTTCATTCATTATTTATTTTGCAATAACATATGCATCGTCCCTATGCATTCATACAATGCATCACAAGATTTATAAAATCTCTTAATGCACATCAACTCAATGCTACCTTGCATTGTTTCATGAGTACTATGCATTCAAGCATATTATGATCGAGACATGACTATCTCATATAACTTGCATTACCATAATCAGGACCACCAATCCTCACTTGCTTTGGTTATTAAGCACATAACCAACATACACATGGAATTATATAAATTCATATGAATGCATTGATATTCCTAAACAGTCATAGGGTGTAAGGATCATTTCCTTCACTTACCCACACCTCACCAAGCTTGGTAGGTTAACAGTCCCAATCAGTATTCAATATCACAAGCAAACTAACTCAACATAGCTCAAACATAGTTGAAGGGAGCTTACCAAATCCTCTTTCAACATTCGTGCAATTTGGCATCAATAATCATTACCTGCATGGTTACCATTAACATCGCTTGATGTTACCTGATCAATTGGCTTCTTACCAAGGCTGCTCATTCCTTTTGCCCGCTTTATGATCATATATTTGTTGCACCATCCTTTCCACGTAAGGTTGTTGGCTTCATGCAACAACATCCTCAACACATTTAGCCATGCTCTTTGTTATCTCTGGTCCTATAACCAATACCAACATCAATAGTGATTATCAACCACAATATTCTCTATTAGCGGTTCATTGCATATGCAGACTTCATTCTTTTACCAATATGCAATATCTCATTCATGCACAAGCATTTCCATATGCACTATGCAATGTTTGTTAAGATGTCTTCTAGTGCATATACATCTATGTAATCCCTTACATTTTTAACATTTTTATGCCATATGACAATTTCATAATTATAAGTATGATAACAAACAGGGGTTTAAGGAATTCTTCCCTTTTCGATCCCTTCTCGTATCATGGAATTTCTCTTCCATATCATGCAATTGTAGAAATTGCCCACATTGACAACAAAATTTGTTTGTCAAAACAGCCGCTGGCACTCTTCTGCACTAAATAACTATGATATCTGTAGACCTCATTCAAACTCTAATCATGCATCATTGTTCCCTGCTGGACAAGCTTTCCAATGCCTATCTTCATGCTCCATTCCGACGTCAAGTGCGGAAACTGCATCCCTTCAAAAATGACAACTTTCACTCCAGTTCTGCACATTTTACACAGTTGCATTTTGGTCCTGAATGCTAACTTCAGCCACCTGTGGAAGAAAATCTATGAGGAATCACAAAAACTTATCTATCGGGCGAAGTTAGTCCATATAACAAGGAACACTCAGCAATTCACGGATTTCAATTTCGATGCACCATTCATCTTCTATGAATTTCTGGATTTCACTACTTCTCACTTTTCACATTTTCCCAAAATTCCAAATTTTGGGCCAAAAACGGCTATCTCCTAAACGGTGCATTTCTGGAAAATCTTCGTCTAACGAAAGTTGTCCGTCTTAATGAGAATATAAAATGTCTAGTTCAATAAAATTTATGATTCCCACATCTAGGGTCACTTTTACTGCCTACAAGATTTTCAAAATCCCGAAAAAGTGGCCCGGAACAGTGCTTTTTGGCCTTCTTGCTCACCCTGACTCCACATCCTTTGGAGTTTGGTTCCAAGATTCGGAACTTAACATTGTGCCTGCTTCATGGCCGCGCCTGATCAATTTCAGCTCAAACCGACCTTCTGTCAAGCCTCGGGACTCTGTCCTTCAAAAGTCACTATTCCCCATTTTCTGTCAAATCGGAGTGTAATGGGCTAGGGGTCTTCACTGGTCCTTTCATGGCCTTCGTCAATGGCCTTCGAGCCCCACAGGAATCAGTCCATTCTGAGTTCGGATGCTCCTGCTATCCAAAAATCAAGTTTTAGTCACTTTACTCCTGGTGGTTTTTTTTTTTTTTTTTCGGGCGCGCGGGCCAGTTCTCCGAACGCTTCCGCAATGCGGAGCAGTTCGGCGAACACTTCCGCAATTGCGGAGCAGTTCGGCGAACGCTTCCGCAATGGCGGAGCGATTCGCTGAATTCTCCCGCAACTGCGGAGCCATTTGGCGAATGCTCCCGCAACTGCGGAGCCATTCGGCGAAGGCTTCCGTTGCGGAGCCATTCGACGAATGCTCCCGCAATTGCGGAGCCATTCGGCGAAGGCTTCCGCCGTTTCGGAAGACTTTCCCGAATCCTCCTGCGATTTCGGAGCCCTTCGCGGAATCCTTCCGCCGTTTCGGAAGACTTTCCCGAATCCTCCCGCGATTTCGGAGTCATTCGTGGAATCCTTCCGAAATTTCGGAAGAGAATTCCTTCCGCAATTTCGGAAGAGAATTCCTTCCAAAAATTCCTTTCGACGCCGACACTTAGAAAATTTTTCAGCTTTTCGGGGCATTTTGCCGAATTTTTCCGCGTTGCGGGACAACTCGCGGAATCCTTCCGCAAATTTCGGAAGAGAATTCCTTCCGCAATTTCGGAAGGGAATTCCTTCCGCAAATTTCGGGCGACTTCCCGAACTCTTCCGCGTTGCAGAAAAACTCGCGGAATGCTTCCGCAGTTTCGAAGCAATTCGCCGAATGCTTCCGCAACTGCGGAAGTCATTCGGGAATTCTTTCCGAAACAGACTTAAACGGATTTTCGAAAACACTTAGGAAATTTTAACAAACAAAAATCATTTCCAGCCATGCTCAACATTCAAGTTCATGCATTCAAGCATCATGGTCATTCAAGGAACATGGATTCATCATTAATCAAGGTCTCAAGCACATGATGCATCATCTCCTATGCACAACAATAATCAACAACAATCAAAACAACAAAACAGCTTAAGATGGCAGAGGTTGCCCATGCTCCTTTCTCTGTTTCATAGAATGCCATCAATGCAACTAATGCAAGCAGCTTGCAAAAATCCCCAAACAGTCATGCGATCTTGAGGTTTCTTTAATGCATTTTAGTTCCAAATACAAAATGCATGAACACACAATGATTTGTATTTCTATGAAGGGCCCAACAGCCGTAGGGTTGAACCTAGAGCTCTGATACCACTCTGTAATGTCCCCTTCTCCATAGAACAACAGGGAAGGAAACATTAACAACATACCGAGCTTTTGGTAAACTTAGCCCCAATATTTTTGCACATAAATAACTAACATTTTAAAACTTCTATATGCAGATTCGTTTCAATATAAACACAGCGGATGAACATACTAGCAAGCACACAAACAGACCGTAATTGCATAACATATTTACCACAGCAAAGAATGATTCAACATAAAGAGACCCATTCTCATTCGTATGCCATGCACAGACTTCATTTCAATTTCATTAACATGAAGAATAATCATTCAAATAACACATTGCAGAACCCAGATATATATATCCAAATTAAAGTCACGGAGAGAACTTATCTTGCAACACGATATCCAACGACTGGCTATGTGAGAGCAACGTTCCACCCAACCATAGATCTCTGTCCAGCCTGTATTCTTTCGGCTGAGAGATCACCCCCGAGCTGGGCTGTGTATCCACTAAGGAGGAACTAGATGGCTCACTCACCGTCAGGGTTTCGATCAAACAGCCATGCTAAGCCAACACACAGTTGGGTTTCTCAAGCAAGCAATAGGAGATGGAGGAGGATGCTAGTCCACTGAGCTCAAACCCAGAGCCACATACCCTTCAAAACTAGACTCAGCAATCCCATCCTCTATTCATATATCCACAATCGGATTTCTCTCAAATCTGTCACAAACAACCCAAATCCGTCACTGATTTTCTGGGCCATTAAAACTGGGTTTTCCCATGGCTTTTGGGGTAGCTATTCCTCCCAAATTCGCCCCAAGGTTCCTACCAATAGATCCCCCATTGGATTTCTCTGTCCAATACCAAATCGGGACGTTTTTGGCTTCCCAAAACGTGGGTTCTCTCACAGTCGCGATTTTCCGTTTTCTCCATGTTGGGAGCTCGTTTTTGGGTGGAGAAAGATGTCCCATACTTCCACAATGGAATGGGGATAAGGATGGAGCAACCCCCAAGATGTAGAGTGACTTGTGGGACAAGTCGAAAGAGCCCATACCTTCCCATACGAATTTCAGGGCTACCCATACTCCATCAAAGTCATTGATTTAATTCTTCAACCACTTCTTACAACAGGAATAAATGTCATCTAGAAAGGTCAAATGGGTTCTCATAAAGACATATGGCAACCTATGGTTCATTCCCATAGCCCCCTCACCACTCCCTAGTGGATACACGTGGCCCCTTCTCATTCGTTGCCTCCGTAGCCAGTTTTGGTATCTTATATTGCATGATGTCTAATTACAACCTATTACAATTTCCATGGCTTAAGAGCACATGGTGTCAAAATATCAAATACTTTCCCTTTAAATAAAATTCGGCTTTCACTAGCGGGGCCTTGGCCTTGAGCTCCACGCTAGGAAAACATACATCACATGTACACATTATTTACATTAGAGGCTAATATATCCTAAGGGTCGAATTGGGGGTATTACAGACCGGGGGGGCGTAAGCGGGAGTCGCATGACCGAAGTACTGAGGTGGACATGAGGGTCCATGGGAATGGTGGTGATGTGTCATGGGAGCATACGAGGTTGTTGCTCCAAACTGTGAGGTAGCCCACGAAAGGTGGGGGCCAGGATTAGGACGTGTTATGGAAAATGGTTGGGGATGCGAAGAAACACAGCCAATGATGCCATCTGCAGCATGGGATGCCCCCTGTGCATCGTGCTGGGAGGAATCTCCGCGAGGGGCGTCAGGTATAATGGTATAGAGATAACCTGACTGGGCGTAAATGAGGTTGAATTGTTGGGCCTTAAGGATGGCCTCTTCTTCAGACTAGGGTCTTTCTGATGCCACATCCTTAGCAATGACAGGGAGAAGGGACTTGAGGAACCAATCTAGGAAGATACGGTCGTCTAATTTGATCTTGCATAAGCTACGGCATCGACGCCGCTCATGAATGTGGTACGTGATTTGGGTAGCCGTGTTTTGTCTGCAAGATAGGAGGATCTCAACACCCGCGTCATAGAGGACAGGTAACTGGAAGAACTACAGGAAGGTCGAGGCAAGGGAAGCAAAGGTGGCATGGGTCCCGTGGGGTTGCTCGATACACCACTTGGCTGCAAAGCCAGTGAAGGTGCGCTGTAACAGACGGAGGCGAATAGAGTCGTCCACTATGGAGTTGGAGGAACACCATAGATGGAAGGACATAATATGGTTTTGTGGGTCCTCACTTGCCTTGCCCTCGAACTTAGGGATGTCGGAGGGGAGCTTGGTGGGCATGTGAGGCCACGCAGGGTCGTGTCGGATAGGGTCGTTGGTCAATCTGGCTAGGTCGGGCAGGTTGAGGCTAGCCATGAATGGCAAACTGGAAGAAGGATGTGACATAATAGTGGGTTGGACCAAGTTGGGGCCAATGCCCCCAAGTGGAGGGGCAGGATTTGGGATGTTGCCCCCAAGTGGGGGGACTAAGGTGGTATAGGATGGTCCTACACCACCATGGGTAGTGTGAGCCACTGATGGAGTGGGGATAGGTATTCCAGCTGCGGGAATAAGTGCAGTGAGGGGAACGGTAGATGGGGGCCCCATGGAGGGCATACCCAAAGCAGGTGTGGTAGCTAGTGTAGTGGTGGATGTGCCACCAATGGTCCCTATCAAGAAAGGAGTGGAAGTCACGCCAACCATGGGGCTAGTAGGGGCAGTGTAAATGGGGTTCTCAGACTCTGCCTCAGAATCGGAGGTAAAGTAAGGAGCGTCAATATCTGGTGACGGAGTCCTGTGCCACTGACGAGTGGATTCAAGGGACAAGGCTTGAGATCTATGATCAGTGGTATCAAGTGATGATGAGCTGTGTCGATGACGGGTGGTGTCAAGTGAACCGTGCTGTGGGGGCTCGCCCCTGAGGCACCGAGAATGTCTCGGGGACTCAATGGTGACAGATGGTGTCAAATCTCTCTGGATTGAGGTGAGTAAATAACAACTCAAAAATCCTAATGCAACCGAGTGTGCAGAAGGAGAGCTCAAAAAACAAGGCACTCAGGCCAACAACCAACTCAAAACACCTACTGTAACAGCTGTGCTACAATAGGTGGAGTGTCAACAGAAATGGTCAGAATACCAAAAAGCAGCACGTTTCCTAAAAATAAAAAATGGTGGACTCACTAGACCAAAAGGAGGTAAGGGAGCATGCAAACACCTAACTAAAAAGTATTCTGACTCAACTAGACATATCCTCTGCAAGGTGATGAAATCCAAGTCAGACAATATGAATAGGAAAGCCAAGTGGCTAAGATATCCCCCTACCGGGAGGGACACCGGGTAGTCAATCCTAGAATAATGGCAACTTAGATACCCCGTTCATGACACGTCCAGAAAGGTGAATCTGTCATTTGGTCCTTTTACCGCAATACCCCTATACAGGGATATCCCGAGAACTGCGAAAGGTAGACCTTCGGTTACTGAATGGAGTGTGGTATTCCACTCAGGCCTCCAGAACCAGTCTCATGAATTCAACCCTCCTAGGGGAGAGGCCCTCTGGTAAACTGGTTGTGACCGTGCCAAAAAGTACTAGGGGATTTTGGTTCCCTAATTAGACAACATCTATGTCTCAAGTGTAAGTAACCGAGGGGTGTTATTGGAAGCCTATCCCCCCGATCCTACCTAACTACAAAGATTCTTTTGTGTTCCCCAAGTAGGGTTAGAATATTGGTTGAGTTAAGTAGTTTTTAAGGCTCACTTTAATTATGTGACAGAGTGTGTGCGCGTGAGGTGATGAACCCAAAATAAAAGTGCCACAAGGGGGGCAACTTTCTAATTAACAATACTGAAATTTAAGATGAAAATTTTTTTGAATTAAAATACTAAAATTTTAAAAAGATTCTATAAAGGGTACAGAAATTATGTTGCAGAAAAGGCTATAGGGAAGTAGGGCTGCAGGTGGAACAGATGGCTGTGCAGATGCAGAAAATATTGCACCAAAGGGGCTGGGTTCAAAAACCGGAAAAAAATGCAGAAATCAGACCGCGGGTCTGTGGCGAACCTGAGTAGTCGGACCGCGGGTTTGAGGGAAACAGGCGCGGACAGGTCGCGGCTTCGACAGAGGCAGTCGAACCGCAGGAAACAGGGAAAAATACGTGGTTGGGTCGTGGGAAAAAGGCTAACAGATGCAGTCGGGATGCGGGAAAAGGACCGACAGACGCAGTCGGGTCGTAGCAAAGGGGCTGGAGGCCGCAGTGAGGACGCGGGAAAATGGCCGACAGGCGCAGTCAGATCGCAGCAAACAGGCTGATTAGTTGCGGTAGGATCGCAGATAACAGACTTGAATCCACCGGCAGGGCGCCGGAAACAGTCTGAGAGCCACGGTCGGGTCGCAGGTAAAGGCCTGAAAGACGCGGTCGGGACACGACTGTAGAGGGAAAAGATGCGGTTTACGGCAGCCGAAAGGGACAGTCGAAAGGAAAAAATGGGAAATTATTGCAGAAAACTAAAAATGTTTTAAACTAAAACCAGAAATTCAAACCTAGGGTAGTCGCCAAAACTGTAGCTAGGGTTTTACCCCTAGCTTGTGCAAATGAGCACCTACTAAGGAGAAGGGACTCCTTAGTAGCAGTTAAGTAAATGGAAATTAAAATGCTAAAAAATAAATGTAAATTACTCTAAACATGTGCATGAAACAGAAAAAACAAGATATAAAGAATGGCTTTTGTATTAATTTTACCTCCAATGTGAAGGTTGGTGAAGCTCTTGCAATGGCCCAAGAGGGTTGCTCCAAGCTCCAAATTGCTCCTTCTCTTTCTCCAAATGATGGGAATGGGCCAAAAGGGGCTCTCAAGGTGAAAGTAGCTCAAGGGTGAGCTAGGGTTTCAAGAGCTATTTTGGCAGAGTAAGGGTGCTTATGATTGTGGATGTGAAATGAGGGGTCTCCATCAGCTATTTATAGTTTTTTGGTGGTGGAGTGCTGGCCCATGGTTTTGGGAACCAAATGGTTTAGGTCAGCTGTATAGGGTTTTTTCCTCCTTTTTCCTTATTATTTTATATTTTTTATTCCCTCTTTAGAGGGTTTTTGCTATTTTGGAGGAATTTTGGATATTTTTGGAGGGAAAAGGGGTTTTTTAGCCTTTTTTGAGGCTTTTTGATGGTTTTGTGGCCTTTTGGAGGCATTTTAGGCCTTTTGGAGGCTTTTTAGTCAGTCACTGGTCTTCAGTTCTGGTTGTTTATGAGTAGGAGGGAGTGTCGTCTATGTCATTCGATGCAAAGATGCGACACTAGGTTATCGAGTGTAACATTGAGGTATAACAAAAGCCCCCTAAAGTGTGAGGTTAGACGAGATTGATGGCCGAAAGACTTTACAAATACTGTCCGGAGATAGCATCGAGGGGAGCAAGAAGGAGATGAAACATAAACAATGTGTTAGATATACCACCGAGGCGAGCATTCCCATTCTCAGAAACAATTGACTCAAAACATGGCTACCGACCAATACATTGCAGATCCATGAGTACTGAGATGATATAGACTGTAGACAAATCATGGCTACTATGAACAAGCATAGATCAATGAGACAGTAATGACACAGCGATGACCAATACATAAGTCGATCTGTGTAACAATACAAATGAAATCTCCATCGCAACCTGGACGTAATCAAAATACAAAAGGTGTCTAGGGTCTTCTACTCGATCGCAAACGATACGAATCTAGCCATGTGATTACAAGATGTTGAAGTCGAACATGGTAGAAACCATTTGATTACCGGTCAATGATGTAAACCATTAACAAATGCAAGGAAAATCACCAATGATGACAATGATTCCCAAGGTATCTATAGTATATCTCAATGAAATGCGAATAAAGGAGTTGATGTCGAGCATCCAAGAGATCATTAAATCAGAGGTTGATGATGAAAGCCTACTATTGAATACAAGGAAACCTACCATTGAGGCATGCAAGTACTAAGGTACTAGTGGTTGAATCCTAAGCCTAATCCCTGAATAGTGATTTGGCGTCGACAGGGACAGACTTGTCTAAGGTGGGCCATGATGATTCCCACATCATCAACACGAAATCAGAACGAGACATAGTGTGAAACAATGGAACAACGGAATGTGTACTGACACAGCGGTAGTCTTGACACAACAAATGGCTTGGAATAAACAAAACCCTTTGAACATGTAATAGCATGAAGCAGAACCTGGCAGTAGGGATTATTGATAGCAGAGGATAGACGCAGGATGAGTAGACTCATGGCCAAAGAGACGACTCAAGATGATGACCATAACTCAGCAAGAATAAATAGATACCCAAAAATAGACAGGGGACAGACGCATGCCATGTTCAAAGGTGATGACTGACAAGCTACCAATAAAGTAAACTTGACTCATTTCCCAATTTCCCCCGACATGATGGACGAGTACCTCTTTGTTGTCTTACGAGCTTGAGGAGGATAAAAAATGGTTGATATAGATCATCTCATATATGAGTCCGATCTCAAATGTTTTACGAACCTGAGAAAGGAGGGGTTCGTCCCAATGTGGGTCCTTTGATGTCAAATTTTAACTAGTACAAAGAAGTAAAAACTCAGCAGTTTTTCACATTTAGAGAGCCTGAAAAACTTAAAGAAGGATCTGGGATGTACTTTTTCGTAAATTTAGTCTCTCAGTCCCGAAAAAATGTAAAACGATTCCTGAGAGAACTCTCTCAGTCAAAAGTTGATTGAGGTATATGTTTCTCGTAATTAGTCTAGACGGGTCGAAAAAGGGGTAACCTATCACCAAGTAGATGACCTTTCAAATACTTTTACAAGTGTGAAAGAGACAAGTGCACTTGGAAAACTTTTCGAAACAAGGGAGTCTGAAAAGAGCTTAAAGAGAACTCCGAAGGTATTTTTCATAAATTTGAATCACTTCGGCCCGAAAAAAGAATAAACTAAAACCGAAATAATACTTTCCTCATCATTTTACGAGCACGAGTAAAGTCAACTAAACTCAACACCGTTTTCTTGAGTTTGACAAGCATGACACGGGTGTGGAAGCTGCTTGGAATCTTTTTCAAGTTTTAATCTAGAGCACGAAAAAGATAAAGTTGGCTCAAAATGAAGGTCAATAAGTAAGAAAATGCCAATGTGAACAGCTTAGGAAGATCCTGTCAAAAAGACTTATGAAACCTCAAAAAGACATTAGTAATGTAAAAAAGAATTTTGACTTAAAAGAATAAAATAATGAGCAAAAATGAATATGTGACTTATAAAAGCGAGTAAAAATGAAAAGTTACCATTTCACCTTGATTATTTTTCTCATAGAGGAAATTCATCCATTGAAGGGAAAAACTTCAAGTGTCTATATCTAGAGATTCGAGGCATCATTTCGACATCCTTTAGCGCCACATTTCGACATCCTTCAGCGCCAGGTAAGAGCTTTCAAGCTTCTCTTTCAATTCATGACTTAAAATTTTGATTTCAGTGAAACGTTTCCAGTTTTTTGGGAAGCCTTATGGGTATTTTTTCGCCTCTGTAACTACCGTGGGCTCTCCTTGTCGGTAAACGCGGTAGTACTGCTCTGTGTAGCCACACGGGGGCACGATAGTCTCCCTTACTGCGCGCTAAGTTGGAGCCCAGACGCGGTAGTGGTGAAAAAAGATAAAGAATAAATTGTTTTTCCTCATTTTTAGACTGAGATCAAGCCACCATTTTTCTCATGAACATTTCTTTGAACTTTTTGCAGTAGTTTATACCTTGTTTGAAGCAAAATGGTCGACTGGAAAGAGAGGGAGCATGAGAATGATTATCTATTGGATGAAAATTATCAAAATACCCTAACTGCATTGCGGAACGGTGAGTTATTAAAAATTTTCAAGACCAAAGGCATCCGCAAGCAAGTGAAACTTCTCACTCACATCATACAAATGTGGGACCCCCGACATTCAAGCCTTTTGTGTTGGGGAGCATACCCTCGAGATTGAGCTCGAGGACATCTATTTTATCACTGGCCTCTCAAAGAGAGGAGCCCGGGTGAGCTTAATAGGGTTGAGGGCTTCGGAAGCGAGCACCGATGTCTTGATCGCTTGTTACTGTCGCCAAGGTTTTGGGAATAAAAGTGGGAAAGTGGTCATTAAGGATGTTGTAGAGATTCCAATGAAAACTGTGTTGTTTACCATCACCCGTGCGGCTGGTAGCACGAGTCCTCATCAGGCATATTGCACACAAATGAATCTTGTCGTGGAGTGTTTAGCACCAACACTGTTCAACTAGTGTGAAGGGGTATTAACCACCCTCAAGGAGAAAATAACCAATTGCAAGAATGGAGAGAACTGCCAATTTGGTTATGGGAGCATCTTGGTCACCTTCTTCTTAGAGAGGGTGTCGTTGTTGCATCCATAGATGACCATGCCTATGTGCCCTGTCACCGAGCCACGGATGGGTCGATGGAGTGAGTATGCAGGTCGACTTGGGGGAATGCAATGTCTAGCCTTTGGCGAGGACTTCTTCGCATGGCTCGAGGAGCAGATCGTGATGATCGAGGACTACCCCTATGCAGGGGTGGAATTCCACAAGGATATTGACTTGGCATTACCCGATGACAAGGATTGGGATGACTCAGGTATGACCTTCACCAATGTATTCTCAAAATTTTTATTTTTTTATTTTTTTAATATGTAATATTTAGTTGTTTTTGGAATGCGCAAAGAGACCTAAAGTATGTACATGTGTATGTCGCAAATCATGGACCAAAGAGACCCACAGGCTATTCGTTGTTATGCCGAGGCGGTATTGAGTACCGGGTTGCTTCGGAGAAGGAAGAAGAGGAAGAGGACGTGGAAGAAGCAGGAGGGTTCCGTGATATAGAGTTTGACCCTCGGAGTCCCAACTATGAGGATGGATAATGTTCCTCTGGACCTTCAGCGACATACCGTGGGTGTGCCTAGACGTATTGGGCTACTCCTCCTTAGGGTGGCTAGAGCTATAGTTTGCTACCATCAGCGGCATGTAGAATCTGAGGAGGCTTGTGATAGATCTCCTAGATGTCCTTATATAGTAGTATTTTATCTTTTTGCGGCATGTACACGATATGTAGGCTCGAGAGCCAATTTTTTGTATGGGATTGGATCCCAAACTTTGTCTTTTAAACAAAAACTTTATGTATTCAGAAAAACACTTTTATATGCGATGATATATATATATGGACCTACTCTTATGAATTATCTATTTACAATGACTTGCATGTTTATTTTATGATGTATTTTTCATGTATGGGCTAGATGCCAATCCAAAATGTAGTTACCTATGAGTCAGCTACAAAATTGAATTCTCTTGGTATATATTGATATGAAATATAATCAAAAGATCATTCCAAGAGGCGTACCCTTTGAAATAAGCGAAGCAAAATAGGATCGCGGACAACATAGACACGATTCAAATGGGATACCATGAGTTGGGAGTCTAGAAATACTAATAGGGAGTCGATTCCAAGGGAAGCAACCTCGATGAAGAGTCCACTGACTGCATGGTACTCTGCAATATTGTTGGTTGCGGGGCCCAAGCAAGTACCTCCTAAAGATACTAACTCGTCGGTAGGAGAATAAATTACCCATGCTGCGGAAGTGAGATTTCGGGTGTGTCGGCTCGCACCGTCAGCGAATCCGTAGTAGGAAATCATCTACCAATAGAAGCACAAGTCGAGGTAAATAGGGATACATAAGATCCATGCATACATACATAAAAGAGAAGTGAAAACAAACTAAGTACATTATGTACAAAAAATATCTCGCACATGATAAACCTACACATAGAAGCATTTTAGGTATAGCCCATTGCGGGGACGTGCCAACAGTGTGCTGTCACAGTCGACGAGTTCGTAGGCTCCTTTATCCAATACACATTTTACAATGAAGGGTTCGTACCACATAGACTCTAGCTTTCCTTTTCCAAGTTTGTCATGCATCTGGTCATATGTAAATACAAGGTCACCTTCGTTGAAAATCCGAGGTTGAACGGATTTGTCGTACTGTGATTTGACGCATTTTTTATGAGCTTCATTGGCTAAAGCAGTGTCTCGATGGGTTTCATCTAGCTTGGATAGGTATAGAAATCATTCCTCTTCGGAAGTTGTATTGGGAATTAACTCTATGGCTAGCTTGAGTGACGGGATTTCACATTCAATTGATAGAATGGCTTCCAGGCCATACACCAGTTGGAATGGTGTGAACTCGGTAGCACTTTTTACTGAGGTTGGGTATGCCCATAATGACGAATAGAGAGATGACTGCCAATTGGACTTATGGGTACCCACCATGTGTTTCAAAACCTTGTTGATGGCTTCAACATGGCTGTTGGCCTGTGGGTAGTATGGAGTTGATTTTTCATGATGAAAACCCAACTTGGCGCTCAAATATTCAATCATATGGTTCCTGAAGTGGGAGCCATGATTGGTCACGATGGATTGTGGGAATCCAAACCTAGCTATGATGTGGTTGAATATGAACTGTGCAATTGTTTTACTATCCTTAGCATAAGTAGGCATCGCTTCAGCCCATTTGGTGAAATAATCCACAACTACTATGACATAGCTATGCCCCCCGGCTGAAGTAGGCTTACAGTGCGTGAAATATATACCCCATTTGGAAAAGGGGTTGACGGCAACTATAGGATGAAGTGGGGCGGGATGTGAGTGTGTCTTAATGTGGAAGAATTGGGAGGGTGGACATTTCTTGACGTTTCAATGTAGTCCTTGAAAATCGAGGGCCAGAAATATCCCGATCGTAGTATCTTCTGGGCTATAGCCATCTCAGAGAGATTACCACCACATGCTCCAATGTGGAAGTCATTAAGAACGTGTTTAACCTCATCTAAAGTTAAACAACGCCGAAGAACGGTATCAACACCACAATGGTAAAGGGTATCATTAATTATAACGTAGTACTTGGCGTGATGTCAGATACGTCGATATTCATCGCAGTTGAGGTCGAGGAAAAAATGTTGGGTTTGGAGATATAGTAGAATATCACCGTACCATGGATTGTACGTGATGATGAGGAACAACGATTCATTGGACAAAGAATTGATGGGCTCAGGTTGCTCAGTAGCACGGGGAAAATTACAAATCAACTCTACAAAGACTAAAGATTTCTTGGATTTGGCTTTGGCAAATTCCAAGTCAAACTCTTGTAGGATAACAATCTAATGGGAATATTTTCCCCCAAGCACTTGACGTGTGAGGATATAGTACATTGGATTGAAATCCGCTATGACAGTGGTCTGGCGGAGCGAAATGTAGTGACGGAACCTCTGAGCAGCGAAGATTGTTGCCAGAGCCAGCTTTTCAACATGTAAGTAGCAAGTTTCGGAGTCAAGAAGACTCTTACTAAGGTAATATACTACATGTTCCATGCCGTTGATATCTTCTTGGACTAACACCATGCCAATGGTGGAAATTGAAGCTGTGAGATATAAAATGTAATCCCGTGTGTAATTGGGGGGTTGAATCATAGGATCTTTAGTTAAGGCTTCCTTTCGATTATTAAAGGAGCATTGGGCTTCATCGTCCCAGAAGAAGGGGGTGTTCTTCTTTAGAAACCTCATATAGCCTTTTGTTATCTTGGCAAAATTGTAGATGAAACGGTGTAGAAAGTTTGCGTGCCCTTGCAAACATTGAATTTCTGGTATGTTTGTGGGGGAAGGCAGGGCTAAAATAGCTTCTACTTTCACGGGGTCCAATCATATACCGTCTTTGGAGATTATGAATCCCAAAAGTTTTTCGGCTTCAACGCAAAAGACAAATTTATGTGGGTTAAAACGAATGTTGTAGAAACGACAGCTTGCAAAGATGATGCTTAAGTGATCAGGATGATCTTTCCGAGTCTGAGAATGAGTGGGAAGGTCATCAAGATATGGTTATGCAATGTGTTTGATATTGTGAAATCTGTACGACATCGCCCATTGGAAATTTGCCCTAGCATTTTTCAAGCCGAAAGGTAGCTTTCGATATGCAAAGATTCCCCATGGGAAGATAAAGGCTGTTTTATGCTGGTCTGCTGGGAGTATCTCAATTTGATTATAGCTCGAAAAGCCATCCATAAATGAAAAGATGACACTGTCGGCACAATCATCGATGATCTGGTCGATGAACAAAGTTGGGTAGTGGTGTTTTGGACAAGCTTTGTTCAAGTCATGGTAATCGACGCAGACCCTAATCGTACCCTATTTCTTGGCTACAGGAACGATCTTAAATACCCATTGTATTAGTGGGACAGGATAAATAAAACTAGCACGCAAAATTTTTTCAACTTCGGCTTTGATAGCGGTTGCCTTACGGGGGTGGATGGGTCAGAGTTTCTACCGAACTGGTCGGGTGCCAGGAAAGGTTGGAATCTCGTGGACCATGATAGAAGGATCTATTCCTGACATCTCTTCATAACTCCAAGCAAAAACATCGTGGAATGTTTTAAAGTAGAAACCGTAGAACTCCATTTCGGTGGGAGTACATGTCTTGCCAATATGAATGTTTTCCACGACACCAGGCTTCACTGAAATGTCGATGGGAGTGGTCGCCATGAGGTTGTCCAAGTTTCCTTCGGAAAATATTTCATCAAATGAAGTGGGAAACTTGATTTGAACCATTCCAGGTGAAGTACTGGGTTTAGTATCTGGCTTCATCACCTGTATAGTGGGGAAAGAAGACCGATGATGGAAATCTCCCTAGTGTGGCTCATCACCGCACATAACCTCCATGATTGAATCATCAGTAGGAAAAATCAATGTGAGGGGATCGATAAGTGGTGGGGTTGAACTAGCCTAAGATGACAGTTGTGCCACTGTGTGATGGGTAGTAGGATTGACCCAATTAGTTCCTGACTGGATCGCCTCATATGCTGCAAGGTTCCTGTTTAACGGCATGGATTTGTTGTGGTTTTCAATCTCGATAGGACTCGGTATCACCCAAGAATCATTGAATAGGGTGATACTTGATGATATCATGTTGATGGGTTGTATGGGGGATCCAAGCTCTGGGAAAACTTTGATAAGGGAGGAATCCTTCATAAGACCAATGCCAACATCTTGGAAACGGTACCAGGGCTGATCCAATAATGGGATGGTGTTGGAAGAGTTCGAATGAGTCTGGGATACAGTAATCTAGCTGGTCTATGGTGACAATCTTCCCTTCATGAGGAAATTGTATGAGTCGAAAGACAGTAGATGCTATGGCGGTCATGGCGTAGAACCAATTTCGGCCAGTAGAAGATTATAATCTAATGGTGATTCTATGACTTCGATATGTATAGATACTATTTTTCCCCCAGTTGAACACCAATCACAAGAATGAGTCCATTGGGATGAAAACCATGTCCGTTAAATGCTCTGAGAGTAGTAGGAGAAGTTGTGACTTCAGGTGAGCCTAAGGCTCTCCAACAATTCAAAAACATAATCGACGTGGAAGCACCCTCGTCTAAGACAGTGCGATGGATGCTATTTCCATGGATTTTTGTATGAACCTAGAAGGATAATTGATGGGAAAGTCGAGGTTTGACATACTCCAAGTTAAACATGATGGTGTTTGAAGTATCCGTATCTACTGCCCCCAGTGCCGAAAGTAAGGTTCTACGCTGCGTAGGGCAGTGTTGGAGAACCTCGAGAGTCGACATGGTGCATGGTGCTTGAGCTAAGTCATCAAAAATGTTGTAATTTTGGGCAGCTCGCGCGTTGGGATTGAATGTTGCCTTTCGGATGGTGCCTTTGGGTGGGAATGTCACTGTGTCTATAGGTGGTCTCTCGATATGGAGATGACCATTATGGGGAGGTATGAGAGGAGGATCTTCAATAGGAGACTTTCCTTTGGATGTCTCTGGTTGTTTATATGAACTTGGCGGGTTTTCATACATCTTCGAATGAGTGGTTATATGAATTTCTTCATTAGTCTTCATTAGGATTTCGCGGTTTGCAGACGTCTCTCCACGAGGTGGGTTGTTCAGGTTTCCCCCTTACGGGGGGTCATGGGAAACCATTTGTTGTTGCTGCTGAGGGAAAGGATTAGTTAACACTGTCGGACGAGAGGATCCTTTAACGAATTTGTTGACTTCATCCTTGTAGGGACAGTCATGTGTATAATGATCATCTTGGCAAATGAGGCAAGGAAACTTGGCTTTTCGACGTGGTTTGGGGTCATTGTGAGTGGGTTGTGGCTTGGGGTTCTCTTGCTGGTTAGAAGTTTTCTTGGATTTTCCACGGTTTTTCTTCTTCTTTCCTTCGGATGGTTGTAACGTAGATTGAAATGCGTTCACCTCGTAGGAGAGAGTAGGAGAAGTAGAAGCTTTTGGAACGGCCTAGGGTGGAGCGGGGGAAGTAGGAGTTTGCTTCCCCATTGGTTTAGTGCAGGTTGGGCCTTGACTGAACCGATAATACCATCAATAGGGGGTTCAGTGGTAGGATTCATTGGATCAGTATTAATGCGGGTGGCATGGGGAAGAAGTTCATGTAGAGTTCCGGATTGGGTATATACCAAGTCCATGTACTGAGCATAAGAAATGGCTTGTTCCTCTGTGACTGGCCCGTGCATGGAAATATCCCCGGTGATGGGAGGCAAGAATGACTTCATGAACCAATAAGCAAGTAACTGGTCTGGAATGGGTGCCTTGATTAACCTACGGCATCGATGCCACTCATGGATATGGTCTGAGATATGTGTAGAAGTGGTTTGATGTAGCGAGGTTAACAGTTCTGTTCCAGTCTCGTATCGGATGGGGAGTTGGACATGAGTCAGAAAATACATGGACAAGGTATTAAAATCATGAAATGTGTGTTGTGGCAGCTCAATGTACCAATTTGTTGCTGTGCTAGTAAGCATGCGCTGGAAGAGCCATAGCCGAATGCAGTCATCCATCAATGAGTTGGATGAACACCAAATATGGAAGGTCATCACATGGTTCTTAGGGTCTTCCCCGAGCTTGGCATCAAACTTAGGAATGTCCGATGGGAGTTTGTCTGGGATGGGTGGCCAATGAGGTTCATACCGTATAGGATCGTTGATGAGCCTTGACAAATTAGGTAAATCTAGCATGGCCAAGAAAGGAAATTGACGATTGGGCTATGGGTATGAGTAGTAATTGTACGGTGCAAGGATGCCTGAGGGGCCCTGCACAACATATTGCTGCGTGTTGTACCAATACATGTTTTCGAGGGTAATGCTGGAAGTTCTAGGGGTAGTAGACCATCTGGTTAACTAGTTGTGTGTTCGAAGTCATGGGATTTATTATCTGAATGGGAATCACAGTGGTAACCGATTGTTGGACGTTCTGCTAAGTGGGGATGGCGGGTACTGTAAACTGGGGTTGTTTTGTCCCAGGAACATTTGTTGTTCCTTGTTGGGGTATGGTTCCCTGGGGTTGTTGGGTCCCAGGAATGTTGCAACTACTTTGAGTGGGTGGAGGATTTCCCATACCAGAGTTAGGGGGTGGCTGCAAGACTGGCATCCATGGAATATGGGTTCCACCTTGATAAAGAGGTGGAGGTTGTAGGGATGGGTTCCATGGAGGAGTTGCGGCCGAAGGGTAGGGAAAACCAGAGTTCAAGTTGGGCGAAATGAGAGGTTTCCCCCTAGCTTGGTTCCAATTTTCGAACAACGAGTACCCCCCACTGTATGGGATTTGAGATCCCCAAGAAGGAAGCATGCATGACGAGGGATGTTTAAGGTCTGGTTGGAATACCAGCATAAGGTTGTTCTCTTCCAGGTGTATTATACATGCCTAACTGAGTAGAAGCTGCTAGTTGATGGGGTTGTTGAATGGTGCCAGTGGGGGCGTTAACGAGTGGGAATCCTCCAAGTATAGGGCCTTGTTGAGCCGGTGGGAAGGATGGAGGTGTTGGTTCAATCACCCTGCTTTGAATGGTACCAAGGGTTTTCCCTCCAAAAGGTGGATTGGATGGTCCTATGGGAGGGGGTTGGTGACTAGGAGAGGCGTTCCCAAGAAATGGTTGTCCTCCTGTAGGCTGGGTTGATGGCCCACTAGGAGGGGGTTGGTTGCTGGGATTAGTGGTTCCAATAGTCAGTTGTCCACCTCCTGAAATGGTGTAGATTGTGGCCGAAGATGAACCTCCGGTCAACATGGATGATCCAGCGGTATGACTTGATGTTCGTCTGACACTAGAAAGGTGAGATAGTGTTGATTGGCCAACGGTGCCAAAGGTGTCGATTTGTGGAGGGGGTCTTCCATATGTTACAAGTGGGAATGGAGAGAATAGTGGGTTATCCCTCATAAGTGGTGTGTCCCTGGAAGGTGCAACAAACATAATTGATGGTATAAAATGTGGGGAATTTAACCAAGGGGTATTAGGAGTTTCGTCCATAGAGTCTTGAAAATTAGGAGGACCATCGAGGGCTTGGACCAGATTTGTATCCTAGAAGGGGTTGAAAGTGAAAGCTGGGTGTTCGGGGTCCGGAAGGAAATGAGGTATAGTAACATCTGAAGGTCCAGAGCTGTCAACATAAGAGTGATGAAAATCTGTGCTGGAGGGAACGTTGGGAGCTCAGTAATCAGGAGGACGGGTAGCAGGTGGATATCTAGAATCCGTTGCGAGCATTTGCTCTGTATCACGTTTAAATTGTTCTGACGCTAAAGGGGAGTTAGCTAGACTAACCATACTAGATTGGATTGACACCATGATTTCATGTCCTGAAGGAAGATTGGGGAGGGATACCGTATGAGGTACGTTGCTAGAAGAATCGGTTTCCTGAGGGTGAACAACAAACGGCATGGTGATGGTAGGCGGAGGTTCCACCTAGGAAGCAAGAAAGTCATAGTCAGGTTCAAAAGGTCTATTAGGGAGTTCGATTTCTTCAATAATTTCGACATATCCATCTGGGACTGCAATCAGGTTGTACATATATTCATCAGATCCTTCGATGGTTCCAACAGATCCTTTCGAAACATCATAGAAAGTATCTGGTAGAAGGATAATGCTAACATATGGGAGGATGGTAGCCTCCTGTCTAGTATCTTTGGCAGTACTAGATTCAACCACTGCAATGTTGTCCACTATGGCAGATATATCTAGAATAATAGT
This sequence comes from Larix kaempferi, assembly GCA_027924585.1. Taxonomy (NCBI): domain Eukaryota; kingdom Viridiplantae; phylum Streptophyta; class Pinopsida; order Pinales; family Pinaceae; genus Larix; species Larix kaempferi. Next base: position 1,431,546 of record BSBM01001446.1, on the reverse strand, counting down.
GGGTGAAGTGACAGTCAGAATCTCAGGTGTGTTACTGGTTGCAGAAACTACAAGGGGTTCTGAGAGCGTACTGTGAGTAACAGTTACAGGAGAAACTGAATATGCAGTGCGGATAGGCGGTGGAACGTTCCCTCGGTCGGCACCACAGCCAGGAGGGATAGGAATACGTGATGTAGGTGGACCAGAGCTCCATGGCGGTGGTGGTGGGATTCGTCCCTGTACTCTTCGTGATCTCTGTGGTTTAGACATAATGGTAGGAATACAAGTTTCGGGGACAGTCTCATAAAAAAAAAGAACTCAAAAACCCTTAATGCAGCCCACTGTGCAAAAGGGGAGCTAGGAAAATCAAGGCTCACAGGCCAAAAAGCAAGCTCTAAAAACTATACTAAGACCATCATCATAGTAAGCGAGCTGAAAACAAAAATGGCCAGAATGCCAACAAGCAATCACTAAAAAAGAAGAATGACCCTATATGAAGATGAGATAGCAATCAAAACCTCCTAACTAAGAGGTGGAGACCTTAACAAGTTGTATCCTTTGCAAGGTGATGAAATCCAAGTTGAACAATACAACTTGAGAGACCAATAATGGAAGGATATCCCTCTATCGAAAGGGATCCTGAGTCAAAGAGCCATAGCAGAAAAGTCACTAAGCTACCTCGTTCATGACATGTTGGAAAAGGTTTTCGGTGCTTCAGCCTTATCACCCTTGTATCACTAGTATGGTGGCCATAGAATACAAGGAAGACAATGATCGATGTTTCCTTAGGGCTAAAAGAAGTGCAGAATTCCATAGATTCCGTCTGGTTCTCGATCTCGCGGTGGTTTAACCCCTGAAACAGTAGGAGACCCCTCCACAAACTAGTGTATGACTGTGTCAACAAATACTAGAGGATTTTGGTACCATAGAGGACAACAACTATGTCTCAGATGATAATGACAAGGGGGAACTATTTGGATGCCTATCCCAGTGTCCTACCTAACTAACAAGTTCTTTTTCTTCTCAAGTGAGGTTATGATGTGTTGAGTTAGGGGGTGTAAATTTTAGTGGTTGTACTACTCAATCAGGTAAATGGACGTGAAACTTGATGAAGTTGTGATGACCCAAAGCATGCAAATGAGAATGAATCGAAATGAGCCTTTTATTCGATGAAATCTAGCTAGAGTAAGGAAAGAGTTCTTCGATCATAATGCATAACTTTATCAAAGGAATGAAAAGAAAACCACTACAAACAATTTTTTTTTGTTTCTTTTCAAATAAGCCAAACTGAAACAAACAATACTTTCAAATGTAACTGATCTACAACAATGATGCTTCAAAATGAGAATTTATGTGGCAAACAGAGATAACTGATTCACTTCCTAATGTACAAAAGTATAACTGGATCTTTTCAACTAAAAGGAAAACAATGTTCTCAAAAGATGACTTCCAATATGATTTTGATAACAGTAATGGGAAAGATAATACTTGTAAGAATGGTGGAATCTTAAGAATGATATAATCAAGGGAAAGAAAATGGTGACAACAACTTGATTATACTGAAAAAATCAAGCTAATGCAAAATTGATGAAGGGGTGGTCAATATGCAAATGATGCCATTGACTCAAAGAATTCAAGCTCAAACCAAAAACTACAAACAAACCAAAGAGACTTGCAACTAGCTAAACAGTTATAGGGTATGTAGACAATGAGCAATTGGGAGTAAAGAAGTAAATATGATGATAATTGATGACCGTAAACCCAAATTTAAAAAAAAAAATGCCTACAAGGCTTTACACAATAAAGTGGAAGTTCGATGTTGTGGTTAAGCAAGTTGCAGGATGTTAAAGAGCAACAGAGAAATCAATCCAGTGGTAGAGAAGGTAAAAAAGACCTGTAGGAACCAAACACGGTAGGATAAACAAAAAATTACAAAGACTACCACGTGCAGTCCATAACTCCAGGCGCAGTATTGGTACACTACCGCCCTCCAGATAGTGTAAAGGGCGCGGTACTATTGCTCTGTAGGTAGCTATGGGGGCGCGGTACTGCTAAAAAGGATGGAGAGGGCGCTACTTTAAGAAAAACTCTGGACTTTTCAAGGGTGTGCATACCCAGAGGACTCAATGATCAGAAGTAGAGAGCTAATGCAGAGCGAAGAGGGGTGAATGGAGGTCAAATAGGACCGAAATCCACTACTAGTTTGAAGGAAGAGAAAAATCACAATCAAGAATAACTTAAAGTAAAAGAACTCAATCAAACAGGTTTCAAACCAACGGAGTCGCCAGTTTTTGTTGTAGATATTTCTCCCTACTGATAAAGAGAAATTCTCTTAGGATAAAGTAGATTAAGCTATCTCTAAGCTAAGACAAAAATGAAACAAATTTAATCTTGGATCCTGGATTAAACTAGTATTTCAGAGATTTTACATTAAGAGGAAAGAGAGAAAGTAACTCACCTCCATTCTCAGCGTTTGTCCTACTTGTAGTTTTGATCTCAGAATCTTCGCGATAGACCTATGGAGACAAAACAATGTACAAGCACATGCAGTCTTCCAATGTCTTCGAATTACAAGTTAAATTCCAAATCTATATAGATATAGTTCATGAAACTGAAACATAATCAATACACATGAACTAGGAAACAAGGCAAGTTATATTATTAAGAAGGTTGAAAAGTGCTTACAAAGGTTGCTTGATTTCCAAGCCAATCCTCCAGCTCCAAATGCTTCCACCTCTAGCTATCTCCACAAAAGGGTTATGATCATAGGTTTGATGCCCTAAAAGTACTTCCTTTGGCTCATGGAATACCTCTCTCTTATAGCATGTGGGGAGGTTAACCAACAAGAGAGAAGTGTGGATCTATGGAGTGTTTAGTGGATTAGGCTAGCTAAATAGAGAGAGAGTTAGGATCGAATCCAAGGCAGCAATCCCAACAAAATCTCTCGAAGGTTGAGATCCCAAAGTCCATGGAAAAAAGGCTATAACTGGACTACCGCGCCCCTAAGAGTGAGCATAATGTAGTAGTACCGTTCCCCAGAGAAGGAGAAAAACGCAGTAGTACGGACTACCGCTCCCCAGTAGGTGTGCAAGGTGTGGTAGTGCTCGCAAATAAGGGAAACTTGGGTTGACAGATGGCAAGAAAAGAGTTTGTCTTTGGTGTTCAGTCACTCGTCTTCTGTTCTGGTTGTTTATTAGTAGGAGGGAGTGTCGTCTATGTCATTCGGTGCAAAGATGCGACACTAGGTTATCAAGTGTAACATTGAGGTATAACACAAGGAAGTTGTATCTGCTTGGATCGTATGTGGAATCAGTTTCATTTTCAGAATTTAGGAATTCAAATTGAGAGTGGTCAGAACTATTGTTTCTCATGGGACACTTAGGCAGAAAGCGTCCAAATCTATCCCTTTGCCGATGAGGCATTCATTGGTAAAATCTTTATGTTGATTTTTTTTATATGCTATTTTTTTTCTTTTTCTTTTGTTTGGTGAAGATGTCTCCTAAAAGATTTAGCACCTCCCCGGCAACGGCACCAAAAAGTGGTGAGCTCTCAGAATGCATGCCTAATGAGGGAATCTAGACTAGGAGCCTACTTTAATTATCAACCTGGGGGATGTACAAACTTTAGAGGTTTAGGCACTATATGTGCTCTTATAAGATAGTCTGTGTTGTGGTTGGGTGTTGGTATCAATGTTTAAGGGTTTTCCTAAAAGAAATCAAATAAGCTGGAAAAGGATTGCCTAATTTATGGATGAAAAATACCTATGCTAAGAAGTTCAAATATTGAAGACAGTAAATCTATATTAAAGAATTTAAATGATGAAAACAGTCAATATGTTCCTAAGAATTGACTTGCTGAAGATAGGGAATTTAGACTATGAAAGTGAATGTTGAAAACGTAGTAGATCTATTCTAAAATAATGAAAGGTGGATCTTTAGTCTAAGAAGCAATTACCGTAAATCAAATGCATAAAACTAGAAGTCTGGTCTAACCTATTCAATTGCCAAAACCAAGTTCAGAATGCCATTATCTAATGCTATGAAGTAATCAGAACTTTAAGAAGTGAATATCATTAATTAACCACAGTATTGAAAGTAAGCAATCTTTATGAGAAACCATAATAATGGGAGAGTGCATAAGCTTTAATATCTGGATCATTGTTTCAAAATCAATGCGAGTACATAAGGAAATCGATGCTTAAAATATGCTTTGGAAGAATGCTACTACAGGACTACTGAAATAGTATTACCGAACTACAGAATGCATTATAAAATACTACGGAATCAGACTGGTCGCTTTACTACATAAATCAAATTGTACTATTTCACGCCATTCAAATGCTTTCCTATGCAATATAAATTTCAGTCAATGTAAAGCACATAATGAAAAATACCTGAATAGTAAGATCTCTTGACTTACATGTTGGAGGGGCCCTCTCCAACCCATACTCAGGAGTGAAGGAAACTTATAGACGTCGAATTGAAAGCAACATCAAATCTTTATTCAGAATAGCAACTTCATAATTTAACAAAAGTCTGTAACTCAAAGTATCTCGACAGTATAAAATGTAAAACAATCATTCTAAAAAATGGCAACAGGATCCTCTCGCTAGCTGAGAGGCATGTATATATCTGCCTCTAATGCTTAACCTAACTTATATGTCTAATTTCCGATTCTATTTTAACAGGTGTTCTCTCTAGAAATTAGGAAAAAGGCACTGAGCTTTGCATGATCTTTCAGTCCTCTGCTTGATCTATGAGTTTTTCCTTTAGTGGACCTGGACCTGCTCAATCATACTCGATTTTTACATAATTAGTTTATTGAACATGCATTTAAACATAAAATAATAATCTTTAAACAAATTCATTAAATAATCAAGGTAAATCATTTCTCCCACAAAACAAATGTATTTCTTCACCCTTTCTTATGTGTTTGCTGTGGGAAAAAAGGCTATCAGATACATGTATCTTGGACTCATCAATTCCTTCATAGACTTGGAGTACTGAGCATTCAACATTCATTCATTCCATCAATACTTAACATATCATTCCTATCTTTCTCCTATGGTGAATACATATAAAATCATTAACACACGAACTGATAAATGGGAATCCAAGCATCCAATGTAATAAAATAAACAAATGCAAAAACACAACAATCACACTACATGGTATTTAACATGGTTCACCCCTAGGATGGAGGCTACATCCACAATAACTATTGTTATATTAGTCTTTGGGAAGGGTACAATAGTTCTTTGTCTGTGCACTCAGCTTGTAGACCCTCTTCTCTCTCAATAGGCCTCTGTGCACACAGCTTGCAGAGCCTTTACAAAATGTTCTTCAATAGAGGTTTATCAAATTGATAACGAGAACAATACAAAATGAAGAGTCACAGTAACCTGAAAGATCAACAATGAAGATTAACCCTTTCCCATACAAGATATGCCTTATTTTTAGACCATGCTCGTAGGTCATGTCTTTACAATTCGAAGGCGAAAACCCTTAGGTTTACAAAATTGTCACGATTTTCCCTTAACTGGACGTGCTGGGTTCCGATAGGGAATATTCCATCATGGGCTACCTGTATCACATGCTCATGTCGCTATCGGCCTTCCTGTCGCATGCATGCCAATAGGTCTCTTTGATTGAGTCGTTCTTTTTCTAACGGTCTCATTCGATTGGTTGAGGTAGTGGTTCTTTCGCATGTGTGACCAGTCGCTGTCTTTCCTCTTTGCTCCTACCCACGACTTGGTACTCTTGGAGAATATTTACAAAATATAGACCACCAATGGTCTAACCAGAATCTATGTCATCTTCCATCCAACACTCTGCTTTGCCGTATCCATGTAGACTGGACATATTGCAGCGTTGCCTCCTCAGAACATTGATCTTCACATCTCTTCTGACGCTGCGCTGCGCGCAACTTCACAGCATCCCAAAAACATATACAAAAAATACTTTAGTTGAACTACGCTCAGCTCTGCAGTTCCAAAAATCCTTCTTGCACAAAATTCCCCCCTTGGGATAGGCCCAATAGGCCCCTAACACTTACATGTGGCTCGCCCCCGAGCCACCTACAACTTCTCCAAGCTGTTCCCCTGGCTGCAGAGCGAGCTTCGCAGTGAACTCATTATATGTGGCAATCAGCTTTTCGACGGCATCCTTTGTGTCTTGCTTGACGTGCTTGACTATTTCCAACATATTAGGTGTTATCTCATCACCGACCTGGCCTTCCACATGTTCTTGATTCTTGCGCAACTCCTTTAACTTCTCCTCCATCTCCTGCGAGATCGTGCTAGAGTCCTCCAGTAAGTGTTGCAACTTGTCTCCCATTTCAATCTCTTTTTCTCTTAAGGATTGCACTTATTTCTTTAGCTCATTGATTTCTCTATACTTCTGAAGCCTGTCCCTTGGTAGCAGGGATTTTACTTCTTCATCCAACTGTTCTAGTGTTGCTTTCTTATCTTTCACAATGTTCTTTACTTGTAGAAATGTTGGGTCCTCTTCAAGGGCAGTGAATGCCTTCGACACCTCTTCTAACAAACTTCGACACTTAGCCACCTCCGTGGCTATGCTTTCTGCTATGGCCTTCACTTCCTTTGATCTCAACTGCTGCTGATTTGCTGTGGTCTGTGGGTTGATCTGTGCCTCCATGGCAGCAACCTTAGCTTCATGGACGATCTCCATGTCTTGCGTCTCTGTCTTAAGATTGTTAACCAACTCACCAATCTTAATGACAGTGTCTGCGGGGTCTACCTATACTTCAAATTATTCAATATCATCTGCAACCAAAGTGATCATCGACTCTAGTATTTTCTGACGATCATGCTCATCCTGCAGTTGCATCTAGCTCTCCGCAAGCTAGACTCCTCCAACTTCCTATTAGCATATTGCAACTTGGCTTGTCCCTTCAGCACGCTAGTTGTTCTCTCATGCATTTCTTCAACAACCTGGAGATGCAAGTAGTGTAGTCCAAGCAGTGGTATCTTTGTAAGGTCGAGCTCCACACACTCAACATACTTCATATCCAACAGTAGTTGTTTTGGCAGTGGTGTTGAATATTGTAACTTCTAAGAATATTATATTTATACATTATTTATTCCGGAGATGTTCCATCCCTCCGAGGTGATTTTATTATGTATTTGGAGATGTTTATTCCTCCGAGAAGTTGTGGTAACTAGGGTTATTAGACCCACCATGTGGGGGTCGGCCCAGTCAGTTATAATAGGGTAATTAACCTAATGGTTAAATACGAGCCTACATGTACTTGTGTAAAATATATGTGAGAGTAGTGTATAAATAGAGGAGGTGTGTTCCACATTTGATACACACACTCACTTAAGAGAAAGGCGCACTTGTGGAGGAGAGGTCTGCTATGGTGGAGGAGGAGATCATGTCTTTGGTTTGCATCTTTGTATATTGCTGGTCATCTATATTGAGGAAGCTTTACTGGGTTTTCTACCCCATGAGGGTTTCCCAGGATAAATCTGTGTCTCTTGTGTTTATGCTATGCTTGTTGTTTCTTCAGTGATCTTGTATATGCTATTATTGTGAAATGGAATGTAATGCTACTATTTTCTGTCTTAGCATATTGAATTTTAACATGGTATCAAATCTAACCTGAAGGAAGGCAATGTATGGCACTTACGACACTTGCTTCTCTTGCAACAATTTGAAGGTTAGGGTTTTATATAGCAAAACCCAGTCATCGTGGAACTTTCGCTATAAATCCATTTATGTGAAGTTTCAGGATCTGAAAAGTTTACAGGTCATAGATAACATCCCCAGGTACCTTTTTTCCAAAGGGAACCCTCATATTCGTTGTACTTTGTGAGTTATGATCAGTACAAGTTAGGGTTTCTGCCTCTTCCAAATCTCAGTCAAAATCAGGTGACCTAGGAAAAAATGTCATAACATGGGCTAGGAATATCCAAATGAAATTTCGTCAAAAGTGACAGGTAGTACACAGACTGTAATATCTCAGAAAACGTTTTCAGAGGCCGAAATTGAACCAGTGACATGTGGCACACCGTACCAGTTCACTCTCTTGTTTTATCCCATAAACAGGTTACGTTGTGACACTTGGAATAAATCTCTCTCAGAGAGTCCAATTGAGGTCAAACCTATCAGGATGGAAAGATAACAGGGCGAGCTATCTCAGGAAACGTTTTCAAAGGCCGAAGTTCAAACAGTGACACGTGGCACGCCGTACAAGTTCGCTCTCCTGTTTTATCCCATAAACAGGTCACGTTGTGACACTTGGCATAACTCTCTCTCAGAGAGTCCAATTGAGGTCAGACCTGTCAGGATGGAAATATAACAGGCCAGGCTATCTCAAGAAACGTTTTCAGACCCTGTGGATCAAAAAATTCAGAGTTACAGCAGAAACAATCAGGTACATATTTCTGTCAAAACGGAATTATTTTTTGAGCACATTCATTCATGGCTTCCAGAATTTAGGGTTTCGAAGAAAGTTGGAATTTTTGGAATCGGAGTCCACGGATGAATGCTACTCAGGAAAATCAAAATTTAGAGACCAAGATCAAATTTTTTGGTTGAGTAGAAGACCGGGCTTGATCAAACCCTAGTTCGGGATTTTGATCAGAAAGATGGAAAATTAGGGCTTCAGCAAAAGTTGGAATTTTTGAAGTCTGTAACCACGGCTCGAAGCTCCTCAAAAAAATAAGAGTTTAGAGCCTTGGATCGAACCTTTTGATTGGACAGAAGGGTGGCCTTCATCAATCCCTAGTTCGGGTTCCTGTCCAGAAGATCCAGAAATTTTGAAGGCAATTTTGAGGAGTCAAATTTTGGAAATTTCAAAATTGAAGTATGCTAGTTTGATCAGCTCAGCAAGACACATCCTTCCATCCATTCAGAAGTATGAAAGTCAAAGATTGAATTTTTATGGTTTCTCTAGCAAACCCTAATCAAGCTCCAGATCAAGTTTCAGGGGGAGTTGAGGCTAAGGCCTTACATAAGAAGACTACAAGAAGTCTTGACAGGTATGACTTAAGGAGGTACAGGTATGTCTTGAAATCTGATTCTTGATTAAGTTCATAATGTGTTTGCCTTCATGTTATTTAGTACAATCTTGATTAATGTTAGAATTGTCTTATCACCCTATCAACAGTATGAATGCATGCAAATGATCGAAGACATTCATTGATTAGGGCTATATGATTGTACTTATGCATTATGGTGTTATGTGAGGTTGATGTTGTCTGCTAACAAGATACAGGTACATCACAAAAGACAAATCAAGTTCCATGACCATGACAACATGAAGACAAAGACTCATCCACTTACGAGGTATGTATGACTTTGTTATATTATGTTTAACCTATGAGACATGCAGGTTCTAGCTCAGGATCTCTAAATCATTGAAGAGATTGTTTAGGTATGTTGTACATAACTAAGCAGGTATACTAATCCAGGTATGTTTTCCTATGTCATGTTAGAATCTTACCTTGTGTTAGGATCCCTTATATAAGTATACTTGGTATGATTGGTTATGCTTATTCATAAATTTGGTAATCAAGGGTTTGTGCATATTATGTCTCTTATCTTGGTTGATGATTTAACTAACTAGATCAAACAAGAATATGCATGAGTAAAAGAAGACTTCCTTGAAATCCTAAATACTAATGATCATGACTATACATATTCAAGATTATTTAGAATTAGAATGTTTTGATAATATTGAGAATATACTAATGAATGTATGAGATCATGAGAATGACACTAGTGCACACTTGAGCATGCACAGTGGTTCAGAATGAATAGAAGTTCAGAAGACATACAGAAGATCAAGCAGGAGGCAACCACACAAACATAAAAGATAAGTATTTGAGTTGTTATTAGAAATAGTAAATGATATTGCTTGTATGCATATTTGTATTCCTAGAATATATCATGCTACCAATATGCATATGATTGGTAAGTTGGACAAACATTCCATTGTTGGTTGTCTAGAATGAAACCTCTTTGCTGACATGCTGAGAGCTGTGCACACTCTCGATAGTATGTTCTGGTAGAGATGGAAGGCATCTAGATAGCCACTGTATGCATACAGGATATGGGAAAGTGTTGTGCCAAAGTATTGGTCAAAATAGTTGCATAACTATGTAAATGATATCTGTATGCATAATAGGTTATCATGTCAATATGATTTGATGATTATGAAGTATTACTAATCATGTACTTAATTTTGATTTGTAGGAAAGATCATGATGAATGATGAACACTGAACAAGCGATGGATGTTCAACAAAAGATTTACAAATCAAACACACTATAGAAGGCTTGTGGCTAGAAGATTCTCTTAGAAAGAGGAAGAGAATCATGATGAGATGTTTTGCTCCAAGTGGCTAGATAAGACCATTCTCTTAATGGTGTAATTAAAGAAGAAGTGTGAATCAGGTTCTGTATGGGTACCTAGGATTGGTAGTCAATTGATGAGCTTAATGATCATCATGGGTGATGTGGATCTCAACCTTTGCTACAAGGTTGAATATGGATTCTATACACATATGACATGGATGCAAGAAGGAACTCACCACAGAGTTCGAATGATTTTTAGGCTCATTTTAGTAGACCCATCTGACGAGAGCTGGCACAGATAGATATGCAGAAGATCACTCAATGTAGAGTGTGAATAATGGACAAATGCAGAGTGTGAATAATGGACAATTGATAGCTTCATGACAAAGCTTGGGCTTTACCAGAAGTAAAGCTGATCCTAACCTTTACCTTAAGGTTGTGGATGATGAACCTATCATACCATTATTGTATGACAATGATCTCTTTCTGACAAGGAATGAGAAACAGATCATGAAAATGGCTGCAGAAATGAAAATGAAAGATCTCGGATTAATGCACTACTTCTTAGGTCTAGAAGTATGGCAATATCCAAAAGGAATGTTTTAAATCAAGGTAAGTATGCTGTGAAGTTTCTAAAAAGATTTGATATGTTGGAGTATAAAGCCATGGCCACTCCCATGGACTCCAACTTGAAGTTATTAGTGAATGACTCATCGGATTTAGTGGACCTAACCCTATATAGACAAATCATTGGGTCATTGATGTATTTAACAAATACTAGGCCAGATATATGCTTTGCTGCAAATACCCTAAGTCAGTATCTAGTAGAACCTAGAAAGGTTCACTTAATAGGTACAAAGCATGTAGTGAGGTACCTAAAAGGTACATTAGATTTTGGTCTATATTATCTTGGAGGTCATGAACTCCGTTTACATGGTTACTCAGATTCTGATTGGGCAGGAAGTGCCTCAGAAATAAAGAGTACATCAGGTGGATGTTATAGTCTTGAATCTGCCATGATCTCATGGTTCAGCAAGAAACAATCTAGTGTGGCTCTCAATACTGCTGAAGCAGAATATATATAGCTGTCTGCTCTGCCAGCTGTGAAGCAGTGTGGCTTCAAAAGCTATTATATGGAGTAGAAATGGATTCCACTACGATTATGTGTGACATTCAAAACTGCATCAAGATAGAAAATCTTGTATTCCATGATAAGTCAAAAACACATAGAGATCTGATACTTCTATATACGAGATATGGTGCAGAGAGGAGCTATCAAGCTTGAGTATATAAGCACTGAGGATCAGATTGCTGATATCTTGACTAAACCTCTATCTCGAGTAAAGTTTGAATACTTCCGAGACAAGCTTGGTATAGTCCAGAAGGACCCTCCTCGAAAGGGGGAGTAGCATAGTATCTAATAACAAGTCTGTCTCATCAATGATGAGGTTACCTATTTACTGCACCTAGTTACTTAGAATTATTTAGATTTAGGAATCTTATATTTTTTCTTTTGATGAGAGATGTATACATGCTTTTGATGATAGATGTATACATGCTTTTGATGTTAGATATACATGCTTTTCATGATAGATGTATACATGCTTTTGATGATACATGTATACATGCTTTTGATATACATGCTTTTGATGATAGATGTTATGCATGTTTTGATGATGAGGATACATGTTTTGTTATACATGTTTTGATGATGAGGATACATGTTTTTTTATACATGTTTTGATGATGAGGATACATGTTTTGTTATACATGTTTTGATGATGAGGATACATGTTTTGTTATACATGTTTTGATGATGAGGATACATGATTGACACATGTTTTGATGAAGCTCTTGGTGAACATGTGAGGGGATTGGATCATCCCTGGACTTCAGTCCGAAAGAAGAGCCGTAGATGTATGTCTTCGAGAATGAAGTTCTTGGTGAACATGTGAGGGGATTGGATCATCCCTGGACTTCAGTCCGAAAGAAGAGCCGTAGACGTATGTCTTCGAGAATGAAGTTCTTGGTGAACATGTGAGGGGATTGGATCATCCTTGGACTTCAGTACGAAAGAAGAGCCGTAGACGTATGTCTTCGAGAATGAAGTTCTTGGTGAACATGTGAGGGGATTGGATCATCCCTGGACTTCAGTCCGAAAGAAGAGCCATAGACGTATGTCTTCATGAATGAAGTTCTTGGTGAACATGTGAGGGGATTGGATCATCCCTGGACTTCAATCCGAAAGAAGAGCCGTAGACGTATGTCTTCGAGAATGAAGTTCTTGGTGAACATGTGAGGGGATTGGATCATCCCTGGACTTCAGTCCGAAAGAAGAGCCGTAGACGTATGTCTTCGAGAATGAAGTCCTTGGTGGACGGTTGAGGATTAAGTCATCCTTGGACGTAGTCCTAAATGTACGGTTGAGGATTAAGTCATCCTTGGACGTAGTCCTAAATGTACGGTTGAGGATTAAGTCATCCTTGGACGTAGTCCTAAATGTATGGTGGAGGATTAAGTCATCCTTGGACATGGTCCTAAATCTACGGTTGAGGATTAAGTCATCCTTGGGCGTGGTCCTAAATGTACAGTGGAGGATTAAGTCATCCTTGGACGTAGTCCTAAATGTACGGTGGAGGATTAAGTCATCCTTGGATGTGGTCATAAATGTACGGTTGAGGATTAAGTCATCCTTGGCTGTGATCCTAAATGTACGGTGGAGGATTAAGTCATCCTTGGACATAGTCCTAAATGTATGGTGGAGGATTAAGTCATCCTTGGACGTGGTCCTAAATGTACGGTGTAGGATTAAGTCATCCTTGGACGTGGTCCTAAATGTACGGTTGAGGATTAAGTCATCCTTGGACGTGGTCCTAAATGTACGGTGGAGGATTAAGTCATCCTTGGACGTATTCCTAAATGTACGGTGGAGGATTAAGTCATCCTTGGACGTGGTGCTAAATGTACGGTGGAGGATTAAGTCATCCTTGGATGTGGTCCTAAATATACGGTGGAGGATTAAGTCATCCTTGGACGTAGTCCTAAATGTACGGTGGAGGATTAAGTCATCGTTGGATGTATTCCTAAATGTACGGTTGAGGATTAAGTCATCCTTGGACGTGGTCCTAAATGTACGGTAAGGATTGGATCATCCTTGGACTTTAGTCCTGTGAACTGAGCCGTAGACATGAGGTCTCCAAAAATTGATAGGACTGGATCGTCCCTGGACTTCGGTTCAAAAGGTACATGACAGGACTGGATCATCCCTGGACTTCAGTTTAAAAGGTGCATGATAGGACTGGATCGTCCTTGGACTTTGGTTCAAAAGGTACATGACAGGATTGCATCATCTTTGGACATAGGTCCTAAAGAGAACTGGATTGATCGTGTGATGACGATGCTGTTGATCGTGTGATGATGATGCTGATGACGATGCTGATATGACAATGCTAATGATCGTATGATGACGATGTTGATCGTGTGATGACGATGTTGATGACGATGCTGATGATCGTGTGATGATGATGCTAATGATCGTATGATGACGATGCTGATCGTGTGATGATGATGTTGATGACGATGCTGATGATCGTGTGATGGCGATGCTGATGATTGAGTACTATCAACTCTGATGATGTTGATGTTCCAGTAACTAGTCAAGTTACTGATGATGATGAATTGAAGAAAGCTTCCGATGATATATAGATGATGTAATGAATGACTCCTTGCTCCTGCAGATGTTGTTATAATATCCTTCTCGTTAAGGGGGAGTGTTGAATATTGTAACTTCTAAGAATATTATATTTATACATTATTTATTCCAAAGATGTTCCATCCCTCCGAGGTGATTTTATTATGTATCCGGAGATGTTTATTCCTCTGAGAAGTTGTGGTAACTAGGGTTATTAGACCCACCATGTGGGGGTCGGCCCAGTCAGTTATAATAGGGTATTTAACCTAATGGTTAAATACGAGCCTACATGTACTTGTGTAAAATATATGTCAGAGTAGTGTATAAATAGAGGAGTTGTGTTCCGCATTTGATACACACACTCACTTGAGAGAAAGGTGCACTTGTGGAGGAGAGGTCTGCTATGGTGGAGGAGGAGATCATGTCTTTGGTTTGCATCTTTGTATATTGCTGGTCATCTATATTGAGGAAGCTTTACTGGGTTTTCTACCCCATGAGGGTTTCTCAGGATAAATCTGTGTCTCTTGTGTTTATGCTATGCTTGTTATTTATTCAGTGATCCTGTATATGCTATTATTGTGAAATGGAATGTAATGCTACTATTTTATGTCTTAGCATATTGAATTTTAACAAGTGGTAGGCTTACTGTTAACAGATCAAGATGGACAATATGGGACTTCTTAGGCATGGTCATGGCTAGCTGTGGTGTTTTCTACTGTGAAGTTCCTCCCAACTTCCCTTCAGACTCTAAGTCGCGTGGTAGAGGTAATCTTTTATGGACATCTTCAATTTTCTCTGTGATCCCCTACAGCGTAGTTAGGTTCATATGCATACTTTCCTGAATCACCTTGCCCTTTTTCTCCTTCTCAGTCATCAGATCTTCCATCGACTCTGTGACCTTTGTCGCGATTGTTTCATAATCCTCATCATGGAGGACTATGTCTGACTGGCTCTTATCAGCCTTCTGCTTCTTCCACGCTCCCTTTTTCTGTCATGGGCTCTCTGGTTCTTTTCTTTTCCCTGTCTCCTTTTCTTCAGTGATAGAACATGGAATAGGTTCGTCCTCGCCGGAGTCGCTTGCGACATCTACAATTTCAAATCTAAACTCAGCGGGCCATTCCTTCATGATATTATCAATCATTTTCATACATGTGGTAGTTTCCTGCGAACCATTCCATGTTCTTCTTCTATTCTTTGGATGGAATGTGAATACTATGCATGTCAGCATAAAAATCAATAATGTGAATCTACCTACTCGTTACCTATTTTGTTATCTGCGGCGTGGCTATCATTGCATCGTGCAGTTGGCTATAATACTAGTAGAAAACCTTAGTTGTTGTGTGTCGTCCCTGCGAGTTCATATTTGCCCAAATATTTGAGTACCAGGATCCTCTACAATGATTGGTATCTGTGATTATGCCAACATAATCCTTTGGCTCCTTCCACCCGACGAAGGAAATCAACACAATCAGTCATGTAAAATGGTAATTTTTGCCATTGAGTTGTGTGTCATTTAGTTCCTTGAGAAACTCGTTCAATGGGTATTGAAACCAGTTAAACTACTCTCCCTTCGTGACCGCGGCACCAAGTAGTACTGTTCCCATAGGTACCTCCAGAGGCCTGCATTTCCTTAAAATATTGTCGTCTAACATCTGTGTGATAAACCTCATTGTATTATCATCTATTTCTTCTGTCTGAAAGCCCCTCTTTCCTTTGACGTCATTTTGAGTTTTCTTCATCTTTGCCACGACTTCTTTATCCTTGCTTTTCCATTGGAAATACTACTTCAAGTCCTTACCCCTTTTACTCAACCCAGTAATGCGGTGGATAATGTCAATGGTCAAGTCGACATTGCAGTCAAGCCACAAATATCCCTGGTGAATGCGTGCCATTAGTATTTTCACCACCACATTCAGCTCTGGTGATCTGTCAAAATGCAAGAGTCTGAGTAGATTGAGCAATCTCGACTGGACTACTCCTGATAACCAGCTTTCCGCGACCAAGTTAAGTTCACCCTTTGCATCTTTCTTCTAGCACATGTACTAGTCAGGTTGGAACTGTGGGAACTTAGGTTCATTGGGCTCGTCCTTCTTCATCTGAAGCAGATCATAATCTTCCCACTTACATTCTAGGATTTTACCCAGCAAATTCTTATCGACATCGACGTGCTTCAATATTGGTGATAGCGGGATGTCGTATTTTGCATTCTTTGCTAACCTGAAGACCGGTGCATCCCGTGCACATGATGAGATATAATCTGGGATCATTGTCGAGGGTATCTCCTTGTCAGCTATCGGCGGCTTCTACACTGTTGAATCCATCTTCGGTGTCTTCATTCTTGGTCCTACTGGATCTTTGCCTTTGTCTTGAATTTTTGTACCGTGTCTTGGTGATCGTCTAGATGTTTGACCTAGTTCTAAAACGCCCTTCTAGGATGGGGTTCTCATTAACCCTTCGATCCCTCCATATTGAAATACTTTAACAGTCTCCTGGATCGTGAATTCTTCTTCAATGGTGGTCCACTCAGACATCCGCTGGTCAACTTCCACAGAGTTTCGGGAAACTTATTGAAAACAACTTGTAAAGTAATGTGTGCAGGAAAATACTAAGTGTTCGGTAACACCCGTGAGTTTGAATGCAGCATTACTTATAGGCGTAGTTGACCCCCTCCACACTCCTTAATGGCTAGATGAGCATTAAATGCGGTATTCATTAGCCAAATCCGGTGGATTCTTCAATCCTTTCCTTCATAAACGTGTTCACAACAGCTATCTGTGCGTTAAATGCCCAAGTGGTTGTTGGTAAAGTACTGTATAACGACTATATTTTCGACCAGCAATGTAACAGCTATTTTCTGGAGTGTTACGTCAAACTATGTAACCGGTCATCATTGTTCCTACGCAGTTACTTTGCGATGCCTAATTTCTTGTCTCTGAACTTAACATCTTTCCTCATTCACTTGATCTTCGCAATTGCCTTTTGGACTTCGCAACTGCGCGGTTCCTCTATTCTTTTTATTTTTGTGTTTAATTTTTATTTATTTTTTTATTTTTTTTATTTTTTTCGCATCGATACATCTTAACAGTGTTGTGTGGTATATACATGTTCCTTATTATACATTGCATACAAATTCTTCCCCCTTTCTAGTGCCCAATTTCAGCTGTACTTGGCACTTATAAATTTCCTTCCTTTTGATCATCACAAGTTCTGCGAAGTAGGACTATCCCGATAGGGTTTTAGTCTGCTTCCATTGACTAGACCTGACAAGTTATCTCCTGCTAATGTGGCTAACTGAATTGCGCCGCCATTAGTAACATGCATAACAGTATATGGGCCAAGCAAATACATTTTAAATTTTCCAAGAAATTTCATAAACTTGTTATCATACAGGAGGACTAGATCACCTACCTAGAAAGACTTATTTTTGATGTGGCGATCATGCCATGCTTTTTCTCTTTCCTTCTGCAATTGTTGGTGGAATCCCGCGATGAAGTGATCCTCCTCTAGACCAACCAAGCGCAGAAGCCTATCTTGTAGGGTGTCACGATCTTCCATTCCTGTAAATGCAGTTATTCTCAAGCTGGGAACAATGTACTCCATAGGCATAATTTATTCCTATCCATAGGCCAATCTGAACGGTGTATGGCCTGTCAACTTCTTTCATGTGGTCCTATATTCCCATAACACAGCGGGAATGCACAGGTCCCAGTCATCCCTATTCACATTGCATACCTTGGTCAGCGCATTCTCCAGTACTTTATTGAATGCTTCCACAGTCCCATTCGCCTGCGGATCATAAGGCGTACTTCGTTGATGATGAATGCAGAATTCTTTTGTCAATGCCTCAATGGCTCTGTTCAAAAAGTGAGTTCCTTTATCACTCATCAAAATATTTGGGCTTCCAAACCTCATAAGGATGTCTTCAAATATGAACTGCGCAGCAGTACCTGTGCTACAATCCTTTAGTGGCTTTGCCTCTGCCCATCTGGTGAGGTAATCAATTACATTAATAATGTACCTCGCACTAGTTCTCTTTCCTGGTGGGTTTATAGGTACCACAAAATCAATTGACCATTTTTCAAATGCCTGTAATTTCAAATGTGGATTCAATGGCATCTCATCTCTTCGCGATGAACTTCATGTCATCTGACAGACATCGCAGCTCTGGCAATGCTCTTTTGAGTCCTTGTGAATGGTAGGCCACCATAGCCCTGCCCGCAATATCTTCTGCGCAGTGGCTCTTCCTGTGTAGTGACAACCTGCTGCTCCTGACTATGCATCTGCTAATATAAATGGTTTTTCATGCTCTAACACACATCTACGTAGTATTTCATC
This sequence comes from Larix kaempferi, assembly GCA_027924585.1. Taxonomy (NCBI): domain Eukaryota; kingdom Viridiplantae; phylum Streptophyta; class Pinopsida; order Pinales; family Pinaceae; genus Larix; species Larix kaempferi. The sequence goes on along the minus strand of BSBM01001446.1, from coordinate 1,413,220 downwards.
TGGTCCCAATTTATATAACTGACCTGCGATAACGATGAAGTCTACTACTCACACTACCAGCTGCTTCTTTTGCTACGTAGTGAACTCCATGGGTGCTAATCCAGTAGTCAAGAAGTCTATGATGTATTTATAATAATAATAAGCTATCTGGATAGAAAAAAACTGTGAACCTGCAGATTGTCTTCAGGATTGGTAGGCTCTTCTCCTGACTTGATCCTTGAAAGATGATCAGGTCCCAAGTTTAATCTGCCAGGTTTAACTACTATCTCAAAATCATACTCCTGGAAGAGTAACAACCATCTGCAGATTCGCCCCCCTAACACAGGCTTGTTGACTACATATTTCAAAGCAGAATGGTCAGTGAACATGGAGAAGTGTGCACCCAGCAAGTAGTGCCTAAACTTTTGCAATGCATAGACCATAGCGAGGCCTTCTCTCTCAGTAGTGGTATAATTCTTTTCTGCAGATGAGAGCTTCTTGCTCGAAAATGAAATGGGATGGTCAATAACTGCCTCTCCTGGTTATGCTAAGACAACTCCCAATGCTATACATGATGTGTCAACATGAACATGGAATGGCTTGTCCCAGTCTGGAAAAACTAGGATCAGCGCAATGACGATTTTCTCCTTCAAGGTGTCAAAGCCTTGTTCACAGTCTGCGTTCCAAATGAACAGTGCATCTTTCTTCAGCAACTTCTTCATTGATGTGGTTATCTGTGCATACCCATTTATGAACTTCCTGTAATAACCGGTATGCCCCAATGTAGTGTGTAACTGCTTGACTGAATTTGGTGTCGGCAAGTTTACAATGACTATGATCTTTGTAGGATAAACCATCAAGCCCTGTTTACAAACAATGTGTCCTAGTAGAATTCCATTGGGGACATAGAAAACACACTTCTTCATATTCAAGGAGATCTGATGATGTCTACACTTTTCCAGCATCATTCTCAAGTTCACTCAATGGTTCTTCAACAAAACAAACACTGTCCAATCATCGAAGTAAGATTCTAAAAACTTATGCATGCAATCTTTGAATGCTACGATGATGACTCTGGAAAAGATGGTGGGCACATTTTTCAGGCCAAACGGCATGACTATGTATTGGAATGACCCCCATTGATTGGAAAACGTGGTATTGTTTCTATCCGTGGGATCAATTCTTATCTAATGATATCTCAAAAAACCATCAGTAAAGGAATAAGCCTCATTTCCTCCAACATTATCAAGTACCTCATCAGTGAAAGGAGTAGGAAATGGGTCATGCATTGAAACATCGTTAAACTTTCTGAGATCCACACAAATCTTGATCTCACCTTTTGTCTTCTTATCTTGGACAACCATAGGGATTATCCACTTAGACTCCTCGACTGGCTCGATGATCCCTGCATTGAGCATTTTATCAAGTTCTGCCCTGACTCGTTCTTTATATCGTGGGTTCAATCTATAGGGTCTCTGCTTAACAGGATTTTTCCTGGCTTAAGAGGTATCTTCATGACTCCTAAGTCTCCCAAAATAGCTTCATCTCTGTAAACTTTGTTGGGAACAACTCCTGATACTCATGTAACAGGTATGCGATCTTTCCCACAGTCTGATCATCCCAGTAGTCTCCAATAGCTACGAACTTTGGCTCTTTGTTGGTGCCAATGTTAACTTTTCTCATTTTGACAGGTCCACTCATATCTGGGATTTCCAGTGGAAGTCCCTCTACCTTACGTGCACCTTCAGACTCAGGTATCTTAATGTTGCGTGAGTCCTCCTAATCACTGTCTTGTTTTTCTTCAGCCTCTTCAGCTAAGTTATAACATTCCATGGCATGTTCTACCTGTTCCTTCCATTTTGTCTGTATACATTTAGGTACGTTGTTAACTCCAAAGAATTCCTGTAATGTCATGTTCTTATGTGGACATTCTTGTCTGAATATTATTCCTTAATAATTTGCAGCACATCATTTATGGTAGGACTCTCATCCTCAAAACTGAAACTCTTCTAGAAGTTCGCAATAAGAATGGACCAATCCGTAGTCTCCTTGCGCAAATCCATGTCTAAGTACCATCTCTTTGGGCTCTCTTCCTCCAATGTGTGCACAAATAGGTGCAACCACTCTGTCTTTGGTCTGTCCTGCCATGCCTGTGAAGATACCTCAATGTGCTGCTTTGGATCTATTTGTCCATTATATTTCTCGAAGAGTAGGGTAACCTTGTTAGAAAACCTAATTTGCATCTTAATTCTACATTGATCTGGCAGGTGTCTCATGCAATTCCATATCTAATGCTTGTAAGCGGTGTTCATCGGCAATTGCTGCAATATAATCTTTGATAAAGGAATAAACATTAGCTAGACCATCATAAGTAGGGATTGGGCTTACCTCCTTTCCAATCCAGCGCAGTGACTTTGTAACCTGCGCGCATCTCCTCACAGATACTTCGTGCATGTGACTTTTCCAATTCTCTAGTCCTGCATTAGAGTCCGAAATGAAAGAGATGCCGCATCTCCACCTGAGTGTTCCATTAGTAGTGGGATTAATATAATCTTCCTGTTTGGAAGTCCTCTTATATAGTCGATCCAAATCTTCAGCCCTAGATTCCTCCTGAATCGGCTCGCTATATATGTCTCCATCCGCAGGGTCCAATGGTGCAATGACCCTGAGATGCTTTCCTTCAAAGATCATCTTCTTTTTTTTTAGGTTGATGATGGCGAGGTTATTGATAACCCACTCAATTCCTAACAACGCCGGAAAAGGATGACTATCATCGAAAATCTCGATAACCTCAAAATATGCATGGCTCTGTACTCCATCAATGTCAACAATCATGTTGGATAACCGTCTGTTAGGAACCCATGTCTTTACTTTGTTAGTATATTGTTGTTGGACACATATGATTTGTAAGTCGTCCCATAGTATTTGTTGATCAATAGTTTATGTTATTGTTGTTGGCGCATATGCTTTATAAGTCACTTGTAGTATTGTTGATCCATAGTTTGTAGTGGCCCATGGTTTTGACCCATAGTATTGGCGCCTAGACTTAGTATATAAGTGTGTGTTGAGACCTATGAAGGCACCGTGAAGTTATTTGTATTGAGCTTGCTCATAGGAGGTTGCCCCCCTTGAAGTGCCCTGTGATTAATATAAAAGTGATTCTGAGTTCTGTCATTTCTGCTATTTCGCATATTCTTATTAATTAATTGTTCCAGGTGCATCACACCATCCAAAGGGTATGCCTTTCTCCTAGTTGGTCATTCTCAATTGGATAGGCAACCATGACAACTTCGGTCTCCCCATCTGCTGCCATCTTTGCTTGGTTAAGACATTAACTTATGATCCCAGATCAAAAATGACCTCCTCATTTCCATAATCTTTTATCTGTGCACTGAGTCTCATTTCTCTGCCCATTCTCTTATCTTTCTTGATGTGATGAACTGCACTATTAGTAGTTTCATTCTCGTTGTGCGGTTCATACTGGTCTAACACCTTATGCAACGCTTCCACAGTTGTAACAGATTACTTGATCTCGGCCTTGTCTTTGCACTGGTCCGTTATTCCTTCCTCTCTTGCGGTATCCTCTGCGGCCTCTGTATGCTCCTTGATCTTGCGGTGCATTTTCTTGTTTCTGTGGAGTCTCTCCTTGGACTCTGTACATTCCTCCATACATATGCTCAATATATTTCTTTCTATCTACCATGAGCTCATATGCATGACAATTGGACTCGTCATGACCAACTAACTTACAGAAATTACAATATAAGTTTTTAGGTTTTCTTACGTATTTATGTATCATGTGGCAATCTTCTGGCCGATGTCCTATGGTTCTGCAAATTTAAAACCATGGCCCTAGGTGTGGATTTAATGGGTTTGGTCCACCCATGTTAAGGAACTCTTGGAATAAAGGACAATGATCCTTAGTGTGTCCTTCCCCTTTACATCCTGTACACCAGAATTCCTGTCTTTCTTGCTTTCCTTTCTTAATATCTTATAACTATAGTGTCAAGGTAGCTAACTAGTTATGAATCTACGACATGACAGTGCTAGTTTCTCCAGTAGGTGAAGCTTCCAGATTCATTGCGATCTTTAAGGCTTCTTCCTGCGAAGCCACTTTCTGTTGCATCAACAACTGTCTCATATGGAGAAACAACGCAGCTATGAGCCATTCCTTTTGTTGTTGCGGGGCTATAACAAATATTACTTGGTCAAGCAGTGCCTTAAATTTCTAATCAAACTCTCGGACTGTCTCATTAGGTCTCTGTTTGATCTCTTTCAACTCTGTGATGCAATGTGACTCTGACTTTGGCTTCTTAAATTCTGCTAAGAGTGTAGCCTAGATTTCTACCAGGGTTCTCGGCTGTCCCTGCAAGTATTTGATGAACCATTGCAAGGCTTTGTCTCTAAAGGTGGTGACGAGATGTGCTTGTTAAAAAGCATCGTCATGTACTTGTTTAACACTCCAAATGGATTCACATAGAAACCAGTGCTAATCAGGGTCTTCTAGACCCATTCCTTTGAATATCAGCAGCTTAATATCCTCGGTCATGCTTCTTCTAGGTGGTGGAGGATTCTGCGAAGGTTGCTGAGCAGAAAAGATAAACATAATGGTCTGATTGCTAGGGATATTTGCAATAGGGGGGTTCTGGACTGGCTGAGTTTGTGCAATGGAAGGCGTAGTGTTCCGGTCCGGTGGATTCTGTGGAGTAATAGGCTTATAGGTCTAAGATAGAGGTGCGGCTTGGTTATCAGCTTCATCTTCTGAATCAATATCTATGTGGAGTCTAGGTCCACTAGCAGTCTTCTTAGGTGTATATTTATACCTTTTCCCACTTCTTACATTATGTGTCTCTTCGTTAGACTCACTAAAAATGCTATTGACCATGACATATACAAAACTTTTACTACATTCTAAAAGCACTTTTCTCAACTAAAATCATTTAATATATAAACGGAGGTTGTTCAAATACTTACCTCTGATTCCCTTGAAAAATTCTCTTTCAGCTGCGCTGTAGGACTTTAGCATGTCCACAGTGAACTCTGTCACAAAAATTTGTAATGTACTGTCGACCCAGAAGTCGACTGCTCATACGAATGGACTATCTAGTGCTTTGAGCCTTTCAATAAGCTTTGGTGTCCACTCGATCGGTGCACTTCATGGTATACAGTTTCTGTGTTCTACGAGCCTTGACAACCATTCGTGTAGCTCGTTCCCAAAAGATGCCCAGAAAACTTCCACTCACCCTTACCTTTGTCTTCTCTTCTTCTTTCAAAAATACTTAGACTGGTTAATGTTCAGTACCTACGTAAATAAGTGTAATGCACAATGTTGCATTCTCTGATATCGCGATCTTACCTTAACAATTAGTCTATGATTATTTAATAGATTCATGTATCCAAATACTTCAAGATGCTTGACCATTATCATTTATCCATATATAAGTTACTAACATTTTATCCCATCCCTTCCACGGTGAATACAGATAAAAGTAAACATATGCAAGATAACTATAACTTCAAGCATTCATACTGTAAAATCATTCAACAACTGAATAATGGAAACCATACACAACAAACACACAACACAATATTTAATGTGGTTCACTCCCCCAGATGGGAAGCTACGTCCACAAGAACTATTGTTTTATTATCTTAAAAAATGGTACAACAGTTCTTTGCCTCTGTACTTAGCTGCAGACGTTCTTTTTCCTCAAAATTAGGTCTCTACGCACTCAACTGTATAGCCTTTACAATAGATTTTGCTCAAAAATCCTAACAGTATTCAACAATACCCAAGTCCAAAAATAGCCATAACCCTTCCCCATACAAAAATTCCTTATATATAGATCATGCTCGTAGGTCATGTCTTTACATTATGAAGGCAAAACCCTTAGGTTTACAAAATTGTCACGTTTATTCCCAAAATCAAACTACAGGTGTCTGGTAGTGGATCTTCTATCACGCGCATGCCAATGGGTTGCTTCCATCGAGATGTTCCTTATTTCACGGCCTTAGATGACTGGTTCAAGTAGTAGTAGTCCTCTGTTTGTGTGATCAGTCACCTACCCATTTCTTGGTAGTTATCGACAATCTTTGCCAAAAATAGGTCTTCTGTGACCTAATTGAAATAATTGCCCTCATCCATATAATGCTCTTCTTAGCTGGATCTCCGTTGATGTGCCACATCGCGACGATGTAATCCTCATAGCACCGAATTTAGAGCTCTTCCGACATTGCACTGTCCGCAACTTCACAGCATACCAAAACTATGTTGTGCTTAGCCTCGCAGCTTCCAAAAACTGATTTTCACAAAAAGTCTCCATCCATGCTGCGCTCAGCTTCGCAGTTCCCAAAAACTTATAATGTGTTAAAAAATTGAATCCCTTGGGCCAGGCCCAACAGGTCCCTAAAACTTACATGTGGATGTCCCCTGAGCCACTTGCAACTTGTTCAAGGTGTTCCACTGATTGTGGAGTGAACTTTGTAGCGAACTCATTGAATGTGCTGATAAGCTTTTCTACCGTGGTCTTCGTATCCTGTTCAATTTGCCAGACTGTTTCCAGCATCTCCTGTGTTATCTCATGGCCGATCGAGCCTCCCAACTGCTTGTGATTCTAGTGTAGCTCCTTTAAATTTTCTTCGATCTCCTACAAGATCATGCTGGCCTGCTCTAATAATGGCTACGACTTATTTCCCATTTCTGTCTCTTTCTCATGCAAAGCTTGCACTTCCTTCCTTAGGGTGTTAATTTCTCTGTATTAGAGGAGCTTATCTCTTGCTGGTAGCGCGTTAACTTCTTCACCCATCTTTTTGAGTGCTTCTTGCTTTTCTTTCATTTCCTTCTTTACCTCTAGCAACTGTTGATCTTCCTCTAGGCTTTAAATGCCTTCAACGCTACTTCCCGTAGACTCTGGCACTTAGCCACTTCAGCTGCAATATTTTGTGCCACGGTTTTCACTGCTCCCTGCCTTAATTGCTGTTCATCTAGTGGGGTCTGTGGATCAATCTGCTCCTTGAAGGCAGCAATTTCAATCTCATGGAGAATCTCCATGTCTTCCTTCTCCGTCTTAAGACAATTGACCAGATCCCCAACCTTGAAAATAGTATTTGCTGGTTCTAGTTGTACTTCAAATTCATCTATGTTATCTGCAACCGCAGTGATCATGGTCTACAATCTCAGCCGATGATCATGCTCATCTTGCAATTGCATATTTTTCCACTAGCTATCTTCCTCTGGTTGTCTATTAGCTACTTGCTACTCCGCTTGTCCTTTCAGCACATCTATGGTTCTGTCATGCATTTCTTCAGAAACTTGCATATGTAAGTAATGTAGTCCTGGCAATGGTATTTTTGCAAGATCAAGCTCCACATGCTCTACATTCTTCATATCTAGCATTAATTGATCAGGTAATGGCAACCTTATAGACAATGATTGCAGATGGACAACATGAGACCTCATGGGAATGGTGATTTGCTACTACGAAGTTCCCGCCGACTGCCCTTCAGCTATTGATTGACTTTGCAAGGGTAATCTTCTGCTTACTTCACCAAACTTTTGGGAAATACCTTGCAGTGTACTCAGGTTCTGGTACAAACTTTCTTGAATTTCCTTTTCCATCTTCTCCTTGTCGGTCGAGAGCTCCTCCATTTGTTTAGTGACCTTCACGGCGATCATTAGGTAGTCATCCTCACAAAGCACTGTGTCCAGTTGGTCTTTGGTTGACTTCTGTTTCTTCCTTGGTTCATTCCACCCTAAAGGGATGCCAGCATCCTTCCTTTTGCCTGACTCTTTATCTTCTACTATGGGACATGGGATAGGGTTATCCTCTCCAGAATCACTTTAGATGTCCACAACCTCAACTCGAAATTCAGCTGGCCATTCCTTCATAATATTCTCAATATCTTCCTTGTACATATGGTAGTTTCCTAGGTACCAGTCAGGATTCTTCGTCTGCGCTTTAGTTGAAATCGAGATGCATTTCATCGCAGCATAAAAGTTGATAATGCGGATATATTTGCTTGTCACATTCTTTGGTATTTGAGGTGTAAGCATGATGGGCCCGCGCAACTAGTCATAATATGTGTAAAAGATTAGCGTTGTCTCGTGCTGTCTTTCAGTACTCAAATTTTCCCATCGATTTTGATAGCGAGCACCTCTCCTATCCGAACTGTCCGTGATCACTCCGATGTATTGCTTCGGCTCCCTCCATCCTAGGAAGGCGATCAGTACTATTAGCCAGGTGAAGTGGAAGTATCCACCATTGATTTTCATTTCATTTAGTTCCTCTAGGAACTCATTCAGTAGATATTGACACCAACTAAATTCTTCTCCCTCGACGGCTGCAGTGCCAACTAGTACTACGCCTGTAGAGACTTCTAACGGTCTGCACTTTCTTAGAATTTTTCCCGCTAACAACTACATGATAAAACTTATTGCTTGGTCCTTTATGTCATCCATCTGGAACCCTCGCTTCCCTTTGAAAACAGATTGCATTTTCTTCATTAATGCAACTACCTCTTTATCCTTGGTTTTCCCCTGAAAGAATTTCCTTGGGTTTTCTCCCCTTTTACTTAATCTAGTTATCCGATGGCTTAAGTCAATCGTTAGGTCTATATTCTGGTCAAGCCATAAATATCCCTGGTGGATGCGTGCCATCAGAGTTCACACCACCGCATTGAGCTCTGGTGATCTGTCAAAATGTGGGAGCCTGAGAAGGTTGAGTAGCCCCGACTTGGCTACTCTGTAAAACCAGCTTTCTGCGACAAAAGTGAGGTCTCCCTTTGCATTCTTCTTCCAACACATGTATTTTTCGGGCTGGAACTGTGGGAACCTCGGCTCGCTGGGCTTCTCCTTCTGCATTGCAAGAAGATCATAGTCATGCCATTTACATTTGGGAATCTTTCCCAGTAGATTTTTGTCCACCTCAACATGCTTTGATATCGGTGACAGTGGTATCTCATACTTTGGACTCTTCAGTAGTCTAATGGATGGTGCATCCACTGCACGTGGTGATATATAGTCTAGATTTATAGTTAAAGGTATCTCCTTATCGGCAAGGGGATTATTTGGCCCTACTGAACTTGTCTTCGGTAGTTTTGATCTCGGCGCTAATGGATTTTTCCCTTTGTCTTGCATTGAGGGGCCATGTCTTGGTGATCTTCTTGGACCCTATTCTGGTTCAGTGATGACTTTCTTGTTTGGGGTTCTCATTAACTCGTAAATTCCTTTGTGTTGGAACAACCTCACAGTCTCTTCGACTGTGAACTCTTTGTCAACAAAGGACCTCCGTGTCATTCACTTGCACACTATTCAGCTAACCAGTGGATAACTTGCAAAACTAACTTAGAAAACAATATGTACAAGAATTTCTAAGTGATTTTGTAATGCCCACAAGTCTAACTACTGCATTATTTATAGCCGTAGATGATCTCCCTCCACACCCCTTAATGGTTGGATAAGCATTAAATGTAGTATCCATTAGCCAATTCCGGCAGATGCTTCGGTCAATTCCCTCATTAAGTCATTCAGAACGGCTATCTATGCTTTCAATGCCTAAGTGGTCAGTAGGAAATTACTGCAAAATGACTATATTTCTAACTGACATTGTAACGGCTATTTTGTGGAGCCTTGCATCAAACTGCACAGCAGGTCGTCTTTGGTTCTGCGCAGTGACTTTGCGGTGTCTATTTCTTTTCTCTTTAGGGTGGCGTTTTGAATGTCACAATAGCGCCTTGTTTTTCTTATCATTTTCATTTTTCAAATTTTTTTTTTTGGACGCGCAACTTCAACAGTGTTGCGCGGTACATAGATCTATATTTTCAATTTTGTGTATAGGCTCTTCCATAGTTTCTAGTGCCCAATTCCAACTGTACTTGGCACTTAGAAACTTCCTCTTCCTCTTAATCATACCGGGTGTTGTGAAGCAGGACTATCACGATAAAGCTTTAGTCTGATTCCATTTATCAAATTGGGTAATGTATCACCAACTAAAGTAGCTAACTGGACTGCACCTCCGTTAGTAACATGTATGACAATGTATGGTCCAAGCCAATGCATTTAAAACTTCCCAAGAAACTTCATAAATTTACTATTGTACAAGAGGACTAGATCACCTACTTGGAAAGACTTGCTCTTGATGTGGTGGTCGTGCCATGCTTTTTCATGTTCTTTCTGTACTTGTTGGTGGAAGCCTGTGATGAAGCGATCCTCTTCCAGTCCAACCAAGTGTAACAACATTTCTTCTAGTGCTATGCGATATGCCATCCCTGTAAATACAACTATTCTCAAGCTGGGGATAATGTACTCCATTGGCATTATTGCTTCCTACCCATAAGCCAATCTGAAAGGTGTATGTCCAGTTAATTTCTTGCATGTCATTCTGTATGCCCATAATACAGATGGAATGCGTAGGTACCAGTCATCGCGGTTTACATTTCATATCTTAGTTAATGCATTCTCTAGTATTTTAGTGAATGCCTCAACAGTTCCATTTTCCTGTGGATGATAAGGCATACTGCACTAATGATGGATGTAGAACTCTTCGGTCAAAGCTTCAATGGTTCTGTTCAGAAAATGAGTGTCTTGATCACTCATCAAAATCTTTGGACATTCGAACCGTGTAAGGATGTTTTCAAAAATGAACTGCGTGGCTGTAGCTGTGCTACAGTCTTTCACTGGCTTTGCTTCTGCCCATCTGGTGAGGTAGTCAGTTGCAGTAATAATGTACCTCGCACTAGCTCTCTTCCCCGGTGGGTTAATCGGTCCCACGAAATCAATTTCCCATTTTTCGAATGCCTGTAAGTTTAGCTGAGGGTTCAATGGTATTTCATCTCTTCTTGATAGCTTCCCTATCCTTTGACAGACATCGTAATTTTGGAAATGTTCCTTGGAGTCCTTATGAATCGTAGGCCACCATAGCCCTACGCACAATATTCTGCACAGTAGCCCTTCCTGTATAATGACCTCCTGGGACTCCTGAATGCACATTAGCTAATAGAAATGGCTTCTCATGTTCCAATACACATCTTCGTAGCACTTCATCAGGTCCTAACTTGTAGAGTTGTCCTGCAACAATAGTGAAGTCTGCGGATCGCACTACCAGCTGCTTCTTCTACTGCATAGTGAATTCGGTAGGTGCGAACCCTGTAGTTAGAAATTCAATGATGTTTTGATAATAATCATCGGCCACCTGTATAGCAAAAAATTGTGCATCAGGAAGATTGTCTTCCAGATTCGTAGGTTTCTCTCCTGACTCGATCCTTGATAGATGATCAGGGCCTAGATTTAGTCTGTCTGGCTTAACTACTATTTCAAAATCATACTCTTGGAAGACTAACAACCATCTGCATATCCGCCCCCCTAACACTGGCTTATTGACCAGGTATTTTAATGTAGAATCGTTGGTAAACATTGAAAAGTGTGCACCAAGCAAATCGTGTCTAAAATTTTTTAGCGCATATACCATTGTGATTTTTTCTCTTTCAGTAGTGGTATAGTTCTTCTCAGCATATGACAGCTTCCTACTCGAAAATGCAATGGTATGATCTATGAGTCCTTCTCCTGGCTGAGCAAGAACAACACCCAATGCTCTACATGAAGCATCAACATGTACGTGAAATGGCTTTTCCAAGTCTGGAAAAACTAGGATCAGTGCAGTGACCATTTTCTCTTTCAATGTGTCAAATCCTTTCTCACAATCCTCATTCCAAATGAACGGTGCATCCTTTTTTAAAAGCTTCTCCACAGTTGCGGTTATCTGTGCATACCCTTTTATGAATTTTCTGTAATACCTGGTATGCCCTAGTGTAGTACGCAATTGTTTAATTGAATTTGGTGTAGGCAAGTTTCCAGTAACGGTGCTCTTCGTAGGGTCAACCATCAATCCCTGCTTACACACAATGTGTCCCATCAGAATCCCATAAGGAACACAGAAAATACACTTCTTCAAATTCAAAGAAATCTGATGTTGTCTACATTTTTCCAGCATCATCCTGAGGTTCGCGGCATGGTTCTTTAGTAACCCAAAAATGGTCCAATCATCAAAGTAAACCTCTAAAATCTTATGTAAGAATTCTTTAAATGTTGCAATCACCACTCTAGAAAATATGGCTGGTGCGTTCTTCAAACCAAAACGCATCACTATATATTGGAACGAACCCCATTATGTAGAAAAAGTTGTCTTGTGCCTATCGGCCGGATCAATTCTTATCTGATGGTATCCAGAAAATCCATCAGTAAAAGAGTATGCCTCATTCCCTCCAACATTATCAAGAACTTCGTCGGTAAAAGGAGTAGGAAATGGGTCATGCATCGAAGCATCATCCAGCTTTCTAAGATCAACACAGATCCTGATGTCACCCTTTTCTTTCTTCTCTTTGATGACCATCGGGCTTATCCATTCAGATTCTTAAATGGGGTCAATGATCCCTGCATCAAGCATCTTGTCGAGTTCTACCTTAACTTGTTCTTGTAGTGTGGATTCAATCTATATGACCTTTGCTTTATAGGTTTCGCTTCAGGTAGAGGAATTCTCATCACTCCTAAGTATCCTAGAATGCCTTTCATCTCTGTTAACTTGGTCTTGAATACTTCCTGATATTCCTGTAATATACCTGCAATCTCCGCAACTGTATCATCATCCCAGTAGTCTCCTATTGCTGTGAACTTTGGCTCTTCACTGGTACCGATGTTCACTTTCTTTGTTTTAACCGGTCCACTCATATCTGGAATCTCTAGTGGAGGTCCTTCTACTTCATTTGTTCCTTCTGATTAAGGGATATTTATATTGTGCAGGTCCTCCTCATCCCTGTCTTCCTTATCTTCATCTTTTTCAACTAAGTTATAACAATCCAAGACTTGCTCTACTTGTTCTGTCCAATCTGATTGTAGACTCGCAAGTAGGTTGTTTGCTTCAAAAACTCTACTAATGTTATGTTTTCCTCCGTGCAATATGGTGTAAATATCTTTTCCTTGATAAGCTGCAACACGTCATGGATAGTTGGATGGTTGTCTTCAAAGCTAAAGTCCTTCTGAAAGCTCACAGTGAGGACAGACCATTCTACGGTTCCTCTGCGCAACTCCTCGTCTAGGTACCATTTCTTTGGAATAGGCTCCTCCAACGTAAGCACAAAGAGATGTACCCACTCTGTATGTGGTATTTCTTCCCAAGATTTTGCACAGGCTACAGTATGAGCCTTTGGATCTGTCTGGCCATTATATTTCTCAAATGGTAGTGTAACCTTATTAGTGAATCTGATCTATAGTTTTATTCTACACTGGTCCCAAGTTGTCAATGTTTTTTTATGCGTAGCCCACCATCTGGTAGGTGCCTCGCAGAGTGCCATGTCTAATGCTGAGATGCGATGTTCATATGCAACTGCTGTAGTGTATTCTTTGATAAATGAATACACGTTAGTTGTACCATCATAAGTGGGGATTGGACTTACCAGCTTTCCAATCCAGTGGAGTGACTTTGTCGTTGTCGTGCATCTCCTGGAAGATAATTCATGCATTCTGTGTTACCAGTTTTCTAATCTTGCCTCAGAGTCTAAGATGCAAGAACTATCACAGCGCCAGCTGGGCATTCCATCCACAGTAGGATGAGTATAATACGCAGCATTTGTTGTCATCTTGAACTCTGTACTCTTCCTGAATTGGTTCAACATATCGCTCCCCTTGCCAAGGATCCAATGGTGCGATGACCCTTATGTCATTGCCTTCAAATATCATTTTCATTGTCTTCAGATTTATGATGGTGGAGTTCATCATTGCCCAATCGATACCCAACAGTGCTGGATAAAGATTGCTATCATCCACAATTTCAATTACTTCAAAGTCTACATAACTTCACACTCCGTCAATGTCAACAATTGTATTGGGTAACCTCCCTAACGGTATAACTATGCCTTGATTAGCCATTCTTAACTGTATAGGTGACCACTGTAACTTTCGTTTCCCCATCACCTTCCGTGTCTGCTTGGTCAAGACATTTACTTCAGATTTGAGATCAAGAATGATCTCGTCCATTTCATAGTCTCCTATCTGTGCATTGAACCGCATTTCTCTCCCGGTTCTTTTGGGACTCCTAATATTATGTACTACGCCATGGGTAGTCCTTCTCTCACTGTGTGATTCATATTGATTTATAATTTTTCAAATTCCCTAAGAGTGTCTTTGTTTTTTAATAACTTGATGCAGATCCGTAGGAACTGTGCAACAAAAATGGATGTATCTGGTGCAGCGCGCGTTTGATCATATGCCAGCAGCATGTCTTCTATCTGCGGTACTTCACTCCACAATGGGATCCTTGGTGAAGTAGGTGCTGGTTGTTTGAACGTGTCCCACGCTTCCTCAAATACTTCTTTATATTTCTATAAGTTCAAAGGAGGTGCTTTTCCAGGATCTTTTCTAATCCATACTGTTTCTCCAGGCATCTTTTTAGCATCAGTTGTTCCAGAAGTTGAGGCTTCTGCGCTTCTATATTTTCTTGTATCCGTGCCACTGTGCATCACTACATTTATACTTGGATCTGTAGGTATGTTCTCTGCTACAATCAACTGAATGTTAGGGTTCAAAGTTTATGTCCTTCTCCTCTTCTTCATTTCTACCTTCAGTACAGGACAGTCTTCAATCACATGATCAAATGATTTACAATAGTTGCATGTTGTGCATGGATTAGTACAACATCTAGATAGGTGACTTGGTTGGCCACAATTATAGCAAATTACCTGGCCTCAGCCTCTTCCTTGAGCTGGGCTAGAATTTCTTCCTCTACTGCAGTATCCACCTCCTCGGCCTCTATATCCACCCTGATCATATTGGGTGTTCTCCCGTTTGGTTTGATTTTCTTCTTGAACATGGTACATTCCAGCGCCTCACATTGCTTCCATATATTGCTTTCTTTAATTCATCAACTCATAAGCGCGATAGTTAGACTCATCATGTCCAACTAATTTACATAAATTACAAGATACATTTTTAGACATTTTGACATATTTTTGTATGAGGTAACAATCCGCAAGCCGTTGTCCTCTGGTTCTACAAATTTCACACCATGGGGCCTGGTTCTGATTCATATTCATTGGGTTTGGGGCACCACTGTTAAGATAATCTTGAAATAAGGGGCAATGTTCTCTAGTGTGGCCCTCTCCTTTGCATCCTGTGCACCAAACTTCTTGTCTTTGTTCATGTCTCTGTTCCTTTCCATTCTTCATACCTTGTAATTGTAATGTCAAGGTAGCCAACTAGTTCTGGATCTATAACATACCAGAACTACTTTCTTTAATTGGTGAAGCTTCCAACTTCATCACGATCTCTAAGGCCTCAACCTGAGATACAACCTTCTGTTGCATTAGTGGTTGTCTGATATGGGGCAACAATGCAGCAATGAACCATTCTTGATGCTGTTGTGGAGCTATAACAAAGCTCACTTGGTCCAACAATGTTTTGAATTTTTTATCAAATTCCCAGACTGATTCAGTAGGTTTCTGCTTGATTTCTTTCAACTCTGTTATGCACTGTGATTCTGATTTAGGCTTTTTAAACTCTGCTGCAATCGCAGTCTTGATGTCTGCTAGGGTTCTGGGTTGTGCTTGAGAATACTTCATAAACCAATGCAGTTCTCTATCTCTAAAGGTGGTGATGAGTTGCGCTCTTTTTATAGCATCATCTGTAACTTGCTTGACACTCCACACAGCTTCGCATAGAAACTAGTGTTGATCAGGATCTTCTAGACCCGTTCCTTTGAATATTGGTAGCTTTATATCGTTATCATTCATTCTCCTTAAGGATTGTGTACGGTTTTCGGACTGAATCCCTACAACAAAAGTAGACGCAGGATGCTGGATTGTGCTAGGGATAGTATTTTGTGAAATTTTCTGAGTCGTAGTGCTGTGAGCACTCGCTCCTGCGGTGTTACTAGTATTGTTGATCTATGGGATGGGCTACGCGATGCTCATAGCAGGTGGGTTCTTGACTGATGGATTCTGAGGTGTAATATGTTGGATTGTGGCTGATAACTGATTGTTCTTATTATTGAGGTCACATGGAATTCAGTATCTATACGGTTTCTAGATTATCTGGGATTCTTTTCATTAGTAAGATTATATCTCTTTCCACTTCTCAAGGTATGGTTTTCTTCGTCAAAATCAATGTGTGTATTCTCTACCATGACAGATTTAGAATTATTGCTGCATTCTTAAAACACCTTTCTCAGCTTAAAGCATTTTAATGTATAGACTGAGTTTTTTCAGGAACTTACTTTTGAATCCTTCGAAAAATTATGCTTCAGCTTGGTTGTAGGATTTCAGTGTGTCTACAACAAACTCGGTCACAAATCCCTCAAGTATGTTATCAACCCGGAAGTTGACTGCCTGCAACAGTGGGCTGTCTATTGTTTCGAGTTGTTTAGTAAGATCTAGAGTCCACTCTGTAGGTACTCCAACTTGAAAACAATTCTTTCTTTCTACTAGGCGCGATATCCATTCGTGTAGCTCGTTCAGAAATGAAGCCCAAAAAATTTCATGGATGTTCCTCCACAAGTATCTGTTCAACCACTGTACGTCAGATAGACACGGGTGTTTGTTTTCTTTCTTTGCAAAATATCTTTCAATATTATCACACAAAGCCCAGATCTCTTTCTTTTATGGATGCCAGTTGTCTGATTCTAATGGGAACTTGTATTCTTCTTCACACATTACCTTTTGAAACAAACTATGGCATCATTGATTCTTAGCACAGCAACGAAACCATTTGTTTGTGTTTATTCTAATCTAGAGGTTTTCCAATGTATACCTAGGTACTTCGTCGTGCAAGATACCAACAAAACCCCTATTCATCGACCGTTTCGGCAACAGACTGCAAGCAGCCTGAGGTCTCACCCGAGGCGAAGCTGAGGGGATGGATGCAGAAGCAGGTTTCCACAACCTTGTGATGCGAGTGTTAAACTGGTTGATGTGTAGCCTGGTGATAGACCACGTCCTGCATTTAATGACTGCGTGAAGTCTTCTACTTCATGTCGAATACTGCGGCAAGCAAGGATGCTTGCGCAACCAGTGCATCCACGGACTACGCAGTGGGGTTACTTCCACTCACCCTTACCTTTGTCTTCTTTTCTTCTTTCAACAATACTTAGACTGGTTAATGTTCATTACCTATGTAAATAAGTGTAATGCGCAATGTTACGTGCTCTGATATCGCGATCTTACCTTAACAATTACTCTGTGATTATTTAAAAAATTCATGTATCCAAATACTTCAAGATCCATGACCATTATCATTTATCCATATATAAGTTACTAACATCTTATCCCATCCCTTCTGCGGTGAATACAGATAAAAGTAAACATATTCCAGATAATTGTAACTTCAAGCATTCATACTGTGAAATAATTCAACAACTAAATAATGGCAACCATACACAACAAACACACAACACAATATTTAACGTGGTTCACTCCCCCGGATGGGAAGCTACATCCACAAGAACTGTTGTTTTATTATCTTAAAAAAGGGTACAACAGTTCTTCGCCTGCGCACTCAGCTGCAGACGTTCTTCTTCCTCAAAATTAGCTCTCTGGGCACTTAGCTGCAAAGACTTTACAATAGCTTTTTCTCAAAATCCTAACAATATTCAACAATACCCAAGTACAAAAGTAGCAGTAACCATTTCCCACACAAAAATTCCTTATATATAGATCATGCCCGCAGGTCATGTCTTTACATTACGAAGGCAAAACCCTTAGGTTTACAAAACTATCATGGTTTTTCCCAAAACCAGACTACAGGTATTTGGTATCAGATGTTCTGTCACGTGCATGCCAATGGGTTGCTTCAGCCGAGCTGTTCTTTCTTTCATGGCCTTAGATGACTGGTTCAAGTAGTAGTAGTCCTCTATTTGTGTGATCAGTCACCTACCCACCGCTTGGTAGGTATCTACGATCTTTGCCAAAAATGTAACTTCTGTGACCTAACCGGAATAATTGTCGTCATCCATCCAATGCTCTGCTTAGCTAGATCTCCATCGACATGGCACATCATGGTGTTGTAATCCTCACAGCACTGACTTCGCAGCTCTTCCAACACTGCGCTACGTTCTACTTTGCAGCATACCAAAACCATGCTGTGCTTAGCCTCATAGCTTCCAAAAACTGATTTTCACAAAATGTCTCCATCCATGCTGAACTCAGCTTCGCAGTTCCCAAAAACTTAATGTGCTAAAAAATTGACCGCCTTGGGCTAGGCCCAACACAATGCAACTGACTTGTACACTTCCTCTTCCAAACGTAACCAATATGGATGTTTTGCTTTAACACTTAATCATTCATCTACTACCTTAGATTATTTGTCTTTATAACAAGTACAAGCAGACGAACATACAATTTTGCGTGCACCCACTGCTTCACATCGAAGAGTTATACAATCCGAACTCTACATACACATTTGACTATTCAACGAACTGATGCCTTCACAGACATGGAGTACTGAGCATTAAACATTCATTCATTCCATAAATACTTAACATATCATTCCCATATTTCTCCTATGGAGAATACATATAAAAGCATTAACACACCAACTGATAAATGAGAATCCAAGCATCCAATGTAAGCAAATAAGCAAATGCAGAAACACAACAATCACACTACACAGTATTTAACATGGTTCACCCCCAAGATGGAGGATACGTCCACAAGAACTGTTGTTATATTATTCTTTGGGAAGGGTATGTTGGCAGGCAGTTAGGATGGGCCAGTTTCCCAGCATCACAAGTGCTGCAATACCGCGAAAGGCGTAAATCTGAGCGCAAACGATGTTATGTTTTTTTTATTTTTGGGTCAATTGTACCTCGGTATGTGGGTTTTGGGGTCATTTGGACCATGTCAGTTAGATTTTGGGTCATTTGCTCAAAGTGTCGATTAGGAAGTTGTTAGTAAGTGGACAAGCAATGTAAAGGAGGAAGCCTATATATAGTCATAGAGTTGTATGTGTTGAATAATCTAGGAATGAGGCATCTTCAGATTGTGTATCTGAGATCAAGAGATCTCTGCGAGATCTGTATTTTTGTGGAGATGTTGTATCTTGGTTTTTGCGGCGTTAATATGATATGACATAGCTATTTTGCAGAATCCCTGTGTCTTTTTTGTTCATCTGTGGTAATGCATGTTGCAATATATGAATGATGCTATGATTTCTTCATGCAATTAATGCTTTACTGTTATATTTGCTATGATGATGAATGTTTCTATTGAATGATGCCATGAATATAAGTAATGTCGAAGTTAAATTCATAGACCTATTTCTGAAATGCCGCAATAAGTGACGTGATTAAGCCGCAAACATTTTCCTTCATTCGGCAGAAACATGGTTCCGTCGATTCTCCCTTGAACATCTCGGGTGAGACCTCATCTGCTCTACATTTATTGCTGGATGGGGTAAAACCTATCTGGGCCGGTGCTCAGGCAGATCACAGTGGGTTTGATGTCGATAGTGAGTGGAACCCCTGTCGACTGGGTTTGAGTCAACAAATGGTTCCGTTGCTGAGACTATGTGCGAAGTGAAAGGAGGATATGTTGTGGCATCCGACGAAACCAAAGGTACAAAGCTGGTTTGATAAGAAGTTGCAGGAACTCGCTGAAGAAGAAAGTCAGAACACTCAACTAATAGTAGATCATTGTTTGGAAAAATATATTCATGACGGTTCACATGAATATTTTTTCTGTGAATTTCTAGTCACCTTGTATTAGTGGTTGGAAAAGTTGACTTTTCAGAAGAGGAACTTCCAAGGTGGTGAGCCAACGACCTGGACCCTAGAGCTAATCCATGAGCTGCAGGAAGTCGACAACAAGGCATCGCGAGCTGTCGAAGTTTTGCTCGATAGCATATTGGAAGGTTATATCACTGAATTTGCGGTTGATACCCAAGAGTCATATAGTGAAGCTCAAATATATTTCTTTTGTGGACCTTGGGGAAGGTTTCTGCTATCGCTCCAACTGTCCATTAAGATCCTTATTTGCGAGAAGGGTATATTGAGGATGCATCTGGATCAGTAAACACCCTGGTGGGAAGAGGCTGTGGGTATCACGATAGCAGGGGGGTAGTACATGGAATGATAAGGGGTAGATGGGTGCAGGTCATGACGAGACTATGCATGAAGCCGAGGAAGAGAGTGGTCTTACAGGGGGAGGAGCAAGGTTTCGATAGGAAAAGAGGCAAAGGATAGGAGAAGGTCCTGCTGCGATCGAACCGCAAGGCCGCAAAGGAATACCACATAGGACGGAGTGACCTCACAGTCTAGACAAGGAAAACTACGCTATTCCCAGGATAGAGGTAGGACCAAATCCCAGCGGCAGCGTACCCACACCTCCACTCACTATCTGTCAACCTGTGACAAACACATCCTCAACACCACAGCGTCAACAAAAATTGATTGCTAGTAGTTCAGCAACTGCGGGGAGGAAGCCCAAAATGGTAGGTGAGGATGTGAAGTTGCCACTTTTCCATGGAAATGGGACAGATAACCCTAAACAGTACTAGTTCTTATGTGAAGTGCTATGGACCGTAAAGTAGATTACTAATGATAATGCTAAGAAATGACAACTAGTGACAACTCTATGAGGTCGCGCATTAGATTGGTTTATCAAGTTTTTTCTAGTCCCTATAGGAGCTCTAGAGAAGACACTGGATGATATCAAGAATGGATTGATTGCAGAATTCAAAAAACCCATGTCTGAAGCACAATATATTACATAACTGAAAGAGATTAAGCAGTATCCCAATGAAACGGTGTGGAATTTTGACCAGCGATTCAAGACATTGATGGCAAGGGTTAGTTTTTATATGAGCACTGTCCAACATAAAGAATGGTTCATCGCGACACTACTTCCACACATTCGACAACCGCTGATGCAACAAAACATTACAATGCCCAGCAAAGCTCTGGAGAATGCAATGTGGTTGGAAGCATCGCCAATTAGTGAAAATGCAGCTAGGATGTCACAGATTCAACCACAACTGGATAACCCAACCATACAAATGCAAGATCTTAAGAAGGGCAAGCAGTAGTGTGAAGAAGTAGGGTATACGCAATGTTGAGGAGAAAGGCATACTGAGGATAATTTCCCATACTTCCGCAATTATCTGGTTTCAGGAGCACCAAATCCATTGAATGGTGTTGGCATGCCGTGGTGTCGCATTTGTCAAGTATATGGGCACCGCCATGAGGAATGCCAATACATGCAGAAGATGGTCACCAAACCGATGAATCTGTTGAAATTCAATATGCTAAGACCGAAAATAGCAGCATTACATTCCATTTCACAATAATAGCATATACAGGATCACTGAAGAAACAACAAGCACAGCGTAAACACAAGAGACAGAGATTTATCCTGGGAAACCCTCATGGGGTAGAAAACCCAGCAAAGCTTCCTCAATATAGATGACCAGCAATATACAAAGATGAAACCCTGAGACATGATCTCCTCCTCCACAATAGCAGACCTCTCCTCCACAAGTGCGCTATCCTCAAGTGTGTAAGTGTATCAAATGAGGAACACACCTCCTCTATTTATACACTACTCTGATATGTATTTTACACAAGTACATGTAGGCTCGTATTTAACCATTAGGTTAAATACCCCATTATAACTGACTGGGCCGACCCCCACATGGTGGGTCTAATAACCCTAGTTACCACACCCAACTCGGAGGAATAAACATCTCCGGATTTATAGTATAATCACATCGGAGGTATGGAACATCTCCGGAATAAATAATATACAAATATAATATTCTTTGAAGTTACAATATTTCAACACTCCCCCTTAACGAGAAGGATATTATAACAGTATCTGCACGAGCAAGGAGTCATCAACATCATACATGATACATCTATAAATCATTGGAAGCTTTCTCAACATCATCAGTAACTCAAGCAGTTACTGGAACATCTTCAATACTGGAACATCAACATCTTCAGTACTGAGTCTTTATCTTCTGCAGCACTCGAACAGCTACAACAACATCAACATCTGGATCCTCACGATCATCAGTATCGTCATCTCACGATCATCAGCATCGTCATCACACGATCATCAGCATCGTCATCACACGATCATCAGCATCGTCATCTTACGATCATCAGCATCGTCATCACACGATCATCAGCATCGTCATCTCACGATCATTAGCATCGTCATCACACGATCATCAGCATCGTCATCACACGATCATCAGCATCGTCATCACACGATCATCAGTATCGTCATCTCACGATCATCAGCATCGTCATCACACGATCATCAGTATCGTCATCTCATGATCATCAGCATCGTCATCACACGATCATCAGCATCGTCATCGATACAGGTATCCATAACAATACAAGTATCCACATCATTAGTACACGTATTCATGCCAATACAAGTGTACATATCATCAATACAAGTATCCACACTGATACAAGTAACCATATCATCAATACAAGTATCCTACCGATACAAGTAACCACATCATCAATACAAGTATCCTACCGATACAAGTAACCACATCATCAATACAAGTATCCTACCGATACAAGTAACCACATCATCAATACAAGTATTCTACCGATACAAGTAACCACATCATCAATACAAGTATCCTACCGATACAAGTAACCACATCATCAATACAAGTATCCTACCGATACAAGTAACCACATCAAAAAAATCACTTTTTCGGAGACCATACGTCTACGGATCAATTTCAGGGACCGAAGTCCGGGGATGATACAATCCCCATCACGTATATTTTGAACTATCAGTTCCGGGATGATGCAATCCCCATCACGTACATTTTGAACTATCAGTTCCGGGATGATGCAATCCCCATCACGTACATTTTGAACTATCAGTTCCGGGATGATGCAATCCCCATCACGTACATTTTGAACTATCAGTTCCGGGATGATGCAATCCCCATCACGTACATTTTGAACTATCAGTTCCGGGATGATGCAATCCCCATCACGTACATTTTGAACTATCAGTTCCGGGATGATGCAATCCCCATCACGTACATTTTGAACTATCAGTTCCGGGATGATGCAATCCCCATCACGTACATTTTGAACTATCAGTTCCGGGATGATGCAATCCCCATCACGTACATTTTGAACTATCAGTTCCGGGATGATGCAATCCCCATCACGTACATTTTGAACTATCAGTTCCGGGATGATGCAATCCCTATCACGTACATTTTGAACTATCAGTTCCGGGATGATGCAATCCCCTATCACGTACATTTTGAACTAAGGTCCAGGGACGATGCAGTCCTTTCCTCTATTCTCGGAGACCTCACGTCTACGGCTCTCTTTAGGACTGAAAGTCCAGGGATGATCCAATCCCCTCAAGTCCATCAAGGACTTCATTCTCGGAGACCTCTCGTCTACGGCTCTCTTTAGGACTGAAAGTCCAGGGATGATCCAATCCCCTCAAGTCCACCAAGGACTTCATTCTCGGAGACCTCTCGTCTACGACTCTCTTTAGGACTGAAAGTCCAGGGATGATCCAATCCCCTCAACTGTCCACCAAGGACTTCATTCTCGGAGACCTCTCGTCTACGGCTCTCTTTAGGACTGAAAGTCCAGGGATGATCCAATCCCCTCAACTGTCCACTAAGGACTTCATTCTCGGAGACCTTACGTCTACGGCTCTCTTTAGGACTGAAAGTCCAGGGATGATCCAATCCCCTCAACTGTATTCTCATCCATACAGGTACAATCATATATCACATCAAAACATGTATACATCACATCAAAACATGTGTACATCAAAACATGTATACATCACATCAAAACATGTGTACATCAAAACATGTATACATCACTTTAATCAACACATGTATACATCACATCAAAACATGTGTACATCATCACTAATCAAAACATGTGTACATCAAAACATGTATACATCACTAATCAAAACATGTACACATCACATCACAACTAGCATGTATTCTTACTAATACATCTAACATCAAAACATGTATACATCACAACTAGCATGTATTCTTACTAATACATCAAAACATGTATACATCACACCAAAACATGTATACATCTAGCATGTATTCTCACCAATACATCTATCATCAAAAGCATGTATAAGTAAAGCTAAGTATTCTAAGTATAAGAGTCCTAACTCTAAATATTTCTAAGTAACTGGGTGTAGAGAACAGGTTACCTCATCAACGACCTTGTTGTTTGATGAGACAATCTCATCAGTAGCGACTATACTACTCCCCCTTTCGAGGAGGGTCCTTTTGAACTACACCAAGCTTGTCTCGGAAGTATTCAAACTTCACTCGAGACAGAGGTTTGGTTGGTAACTTCTTCACTTGACGTAGAGGCTTGGTTAGTACAATGGTAACCTGTTACAAATTCAAACTTTTAGAGTTCCTTTCTGTGTCATATCTTGTTAGTTCCCTATGTTCTTTGACTTATCATGGAACTTTAGATTCTATGTCATCTTGATACAACTCTAATTATCACATAGGATCTCAGTTGGTTCTATCTCTAAGTCAAACAATCCTAAAGCCAAACTTCTTCACAACTAGCAGAGCAAGCAGCCATATATTCCGCTTGTGCTGAGAGCCACACTAGACTGCTTCCAGCTAAACCACGAGATCATGGCTAAACCCAGACAATAACATCCTCTCGATGTGTTCTTCTTGTTTGATACACTTCCTGCCCAATCAGAATCTGAATAGCCATCTGAAGTCATGATCTTCAAGATAGCATAGATCAAATTCTATCGTGTCCTTTATGTGCCTCATCACATACTTTGCAACTATCAGGTAAACACATCTAGTTTCCACTAGATACTAACTCAAGGTGTTCATAACAAAGCATATATCTAACCTAGTATATGTTAGATATATCAAAGACCCAATAATTTGACTGTACAGAGTTATATCCACTAACTCTGATGAGTTATCCCCTAACAGCTTCAAGTTGGAATCCATAAGAGTGGCCATTCCAACACCTCAAGTCATATTTCTCATCATACTTTCCCTAGTTGAGAAATATTCCTTCTGAGCCTTGCCATACTTCCAGACCTAGGAAGTAAAGCATCAATTTGAGATCTTTCATTTTTCATTTCTGCATTGAATGATCTTCTGCATATCTATCTGTGCCATCTCTCGTTAGATGGGTCTACTGATATGAGCCTCAATATCATTCGAACTCTATGGTGAGTTCCTTCTTGCATCCATGTCATATGTGTATCATATTCAACCTTGTAGCAAAGGTTGAGATCCACATCACCCATGGTGATCATTAAGCTTATCAAATTATTATCGATCCTACAGAACCTGATTCATACTTCTTCTTTAATTACACCATACTTGGAGCAAACATCTTGTCGTGATTCTCTTCCCCTTTCTAAGAGAATCTTCTAGCCATGAGCCTTGATTTGTAAATCTTCTTGTTTGAACATCCACCACTTGTACGGTGTCCATCATTCTTCATGACCTTTCCTACAAATCAAAATTAAGTACATGATTAGTAATACTTCATAATCATCAAAAGATAACCTATTATGTATACAGATATCATTTACATAGTGATGCAACTATTTTGACCAATACTTTGGCACAACACTTTCCCATATCCTGTATGCATACAGTGACTATCTAGATGCCTTCTATCTCTACCAGAACATACTATCGAGAGTGTGCACAACTCTCAGCATGTCAGCAAAGAGGTTTCATTCTAGACAAGCAACAATGGAATGTTTGTCCAAACATATGCACATTAGTTGTATACTGTTCAATGCTCTATGAATGTTTACACTCAGCATTATATATTCTAGGAATACAAATATGCATACAACCTATTACAGGCAATATCATTACTATTTCAAATAGCAACTCAAATACTTATCTTTTATGTTTGTGTGGCTGCCTCCCGCTTGATCTTCTGTATGACTTTTGAACTTCTATTCATTCTGTACCACTGTGCATGCTCAAGAGTCATCCTCATGATCTCATACACAAACATACACTCATTAGTATATTCTAAATGCTATCAAAACATTATAGTACTAAATAATCTTGAAAACGTATAGTCATGATTATAGTTAATAAACATTAGTATTCAAGATTTCAGGGAAGTCTTCTTTTACTCATGCATATCATTGATAAAAGATATAATATGCATAATCCCTTGATTACTAACTTTATGAATAAGCATAACCAATCATTCCAAGTATACTTATATAAGGGATCCTAACACAAGGTAAGATTCATGAGAAACATACCTGGATTAGTATACCTACTTGGTTACGTACAACATACCTAAACAACCTCTTCAATGATTTAGAGATCCTGAGCTAGAACCTGCATGTCTCATAGGTTAAGCATAATATAACAAAGTCATACATACCTCGTAAGTAGAACAAAGATTATGGATGAGTCTTTGTATTCATGTTTTCATGGTCATGGAGCCTGATTTGTCTTTTGTGATGTACCTGTATCTTGTTAGCAGACAACCTCAACCTCACACAACACCATAATGCATTCGTACAATCATAAGTGTCAACACCCTAACCAATGAATATCTTCTATCATGCATTCATAATTTTGTTAAGGTGATACAACAAATCTAAAATCAAGATTGTACTAACTGTAATAACATGAAGACAAACATACCATAAACTTAATCATGAACAAATCTCAAAACATACCTCGATGAGTCATACCTATCGAGATCGCTTGTAATCTCCTTAAAGCCTTAGCCTCATCTCCCTCTGAAACATGAACTCCTTCACTTATGTAGGTGACCAATCCATCTTCTTCTAGGATTAACCCTATCCACTTGATTTGCAAGAACTGGACCTGGAGCTGGATATGGGTTTGTCAGAGAAACCCCAAAAATTCAAACTTTGAATTTCAGACTTCCGAAAGGATAGAAATATGCGCCTTGATGAGCTGATCAAACTGATATATTTAGAATTTGAAAACTGCAAAGTTTTACTCCTCAATTTTGCCTTTGAAACTTTCGGATTCACTGGACGTGACCCTGAACTGGGGTTTGATGAAGCCCACTCTTTTGCCCCATCAAAAAGTTTGATCCAAAGCTCTAAGCTTCTATTTTTCTGAGGAGCTTCCAGCCGTGGTCACAGATTTCAAAAATTCCCATTTTTACAGAAGCCCTAATTTTCCACTTTTCTGATCAAAGTCCCGAACTAGGGTCTAATCAAGCCCGGCCTTCTGCCCAACCAAAAATTCTGATCTTGGTCTCTAAATTTCTATTTTGATGAGTAGCATCCAGCCGTGGTCTCCAATTACAAAAATTCCAACTTTCTTCAAAGCCCTAAATTCCGGAAGCCATGAATGAAGGTACCAAAAAATAATTCTGTTTTGACAGAAATATGTACCTGATTGTTTCTGGTGTAAATCCAAAATTTTTGATCCACAGGGTCTGAAAAAGTTTTCTGAGATAGCCTGACCTGTTAGCTTTCCATCCTGACAGGTCTGACCTCAATTGGATTCTCTGAGAGAGAGTTATGCCAAATGTCGCAACGTGACCTGTTTTGGGAAAATGCAGGAGAGCGAACTTGTACGGCGTGCCACGTGTCACTGTTTGACCTTCGGCATCTGAAAACGTTTTATGAGATAGCTTGGCCTGTTATATTTCCATCCTGATAGGTCTGACCTCAATTGGATTTTCTGAGAGAGAGTTATGCCAAGTGTCGCAACGTGACCTGTTTATGGGATAATACAGGAGAGCGCACTTGTACGGAGTGCCACGTGTCACTGGTTCAACTTCGGCCTCTGAAAACGTTTTCTGAGATAGTGCAGACTGTGTACTACCTGTCACTTTTTACGAAATTTCATTTGGAGCTTCCTAGCCCAAGATATGACCTTTTTCCCAAGGTCACCTGATTTTGACTCAGATCTGGAAGAGGCAGAAACCCTATATTGTACAGATCATAAATCACAAAGTACAACGATATAGAGGTTGTCTTTTGGACACAAGGTACCTGGAGATTTTATCTTCGTCCTGTAACAATTTCAGATCCGAAAACTTCGCCAAAACGGATTTATAGCGAAAGTGCTACGATGACTGGTTTTTGCTATGTAAAACCCTAACCTTCAAATTGTCGTAAGTAAAGCAAGTGTCTTTAGTGCCATACCTTGTCTTCCTTCAGGTTAGCTCTGATACCATGTTGAAATTCAATATGCTAAGACAGAAAATAGCAGCATTACATTCCATTTCACAATAATAGCATATACAGGATCACTGAAGAAACAACAAGCACAGCGTAAACACAAGAGACAGAGATTTATCCTGGGAAACCCTCATGGGGTAGAAAACCCAGCAAAGCTTCCTCAATATAGATGACCAGCAATATACAAAGATGAAACCCTGAGACATGATCTCCTCCTCCACAATAGCAGACCTCTCCTCCACAAGTGCGCTATCCTCAAGTGTGTAAGTGTATCAAATGAGGAACACACCTCCTCTATTTATACACTACTCTGATATGTATTTTACACAAGTACATGTAGGCTCGTATTTAACCATTAGGTTAAATACCCCATTATAACTGACTGGGCCGACCCCCACATGGTGGGTCTAATAACCCTAGTTACCACACCCAACTCGGAGGAATAAACATCTCCGGATTTATAGTATAATCACATCGGAGGTATGGAACATCTCCGGAATAAATAATATACAAATATAATATTCTTTGAAGTTACAATATTTCAACAGAATCTGTATTA
Organism: Larix kaempferi; assembly: GCA_027924585.1. Classification (NCBI taxonomy): domain Eukaryota; kingdom Viridiplantae; phylum Streptophyta; class Pinopsida; order Pinales; family Pinaceae; genus Larix; species Larix kaempferi. Next base: position 1,384,467 of record BSBM01001446.1, on the reverse strand, counting down.
TACATTCTGTAAATATGTGGGACATGAAGAAAAATATTGTCGGGCATATGGGTTGCTTCATGAGAGAACATATGATGCATTTTATGTAAAGGATGACCAGTGTGTTGTACAACAACTGCAACCATAGCCACAAGTAGTCCAACCGCTACCTCAACTGCTTGTGTAGTTTGAACCGCAACTGCAACCATAGCAGTTTATGCCACAATATGCTCCGATTCAAATGGCTCCACAATAGCCACAGTATGTTCAAAAACCATAGTATGCACAGTAAGGACAATGCATGATGGTCACAATGCAGGAGATTGATGATGGTTTGCTTCAGCAATACCAACGTTTATCATACAGGGAAGTATGATGATCGGCATAACCCTTGAGTTCATTTGATGGAGTGTCAGACATTATGGGCATCACGACCAAGAGATGAGTGAGTCCATGAATTTATCCATACTTTGGACGAAATGCCGCGATCGTGGTATACTGCCGCTGAATTATGGGGAGAAATCACTAATTGGTTGGAGCTGACATTTTGTTTTACTCATACATTTAGTTTTGCAGATCCCAACCCAGATGTCCTTAACGCATTACAGCTCATCCGCGATGTGGTTCTGAAGGTTTTTCTAGTGGCATATCTTGTGGATCCACATACGCACTACCAGATGCAATCCATGATGGAATGTTATAATATCACTGGTGGGCCCGAAGACGGTGATGATCCGCGGAATGTCAACATTCTGGAATCTGAAGGGAGTCGCGATGTGGTAGCACTTGATGCGCCAACTAATATGATCAGCCATCCCGTGAAGCTTCGTAAGATCAATATTGACATAGAGACCACTCCCAAGTTCACGAATGTTGGAGATTATTGGGATGATGAGATGATGGGAAATGTCACTGACTTGCTGCATGAATTCCAAGACCTATTTCCTACAAAGTTTTCTGAGATAAAAGGTATTTTGGGTGATTTAGGGGGGATTATGATCCCATTAAAAATATATGCTAAACCGATTCGGCAACGACCCTACCGAATAAATCTACGCCGTAAGGAGAGGGTCAAGGTAGAACTTGATCGCATGTTGGATGTTGGTATTATTGAACCAGTTGAAGAGTCTGAATGGATCAGTCCTATGATGGTGCAGGACAAGAAGACTGACGAGGTGCACATTTGTGTCGATTTGCGGAAATTGAATGACGCCTGCTTGCATGATCCCTTTTCGACCCCATTTACTGATAAGGTAATTGAAGGAGTGGGTGGCCAGGATATGTATTCTTTCATGGATGGGTTCTCGGGCTATCATCAGATCCACATTGCAAATAAAGACCGCCACAAGATGACTTTTGTGACAAAATGGGTTTTTTTTCAGTATACTGTGATGCCGTTTGGGTTGAAGAATGCACCTGAGATATTTTCATGCGTTGTCGTTTCCGCGTTCAGGGATTTCATTTAAAATTGTTTGCAGGTATACATGGATGACTGGACAGTCTATTGTTTGATACCCAACCATCTAGAAAACCTGTGATTGATGTTGGATCACTGTCAACAACATCATATATTGTTGAATTTGAAGAAGTGCATCTTTTGTGCACCATTTGGTATACTGCTAGGTCACTTTGTGTGCAAGCAGGGGTTGTTAGTTGATCCAGCTAAGATTGCGCTCATTCTGAACTTAACACTGCCAACTAATGTTAAGCAGTTGCGAGCAACATTGGGACATACCATGTATTATCGTAAGTTCATCGGGGGCTATGCAGCGATCACCACCCCTATGGAGAAGCTATTGAAGAAAGATGCGGTAATTCAATGGAGCCTTGAATGTCAAGATAGTTTTGAGATGTTGAATCCTAAGATGGCTTCGGTGCTGATACTGGTATTTCCATACTGGAGTAATGAATTTCATGTCCATGTCGATGCATCATTGATCACATTAGGAGTGGCTCTTTCCCAACTGAGAAAGGGGGATCTAGATAACCCCATTGCTTTTGCAAGTCAAAAGTTGTCATTTGCAGAAAGAAACTATACCACTAAGGAGAGGGAAGGCCTGGCGATGGTATATGCACTGCAGAAGTTTTGACATTACTTATTGGGAGGATATTTTAAGATGTTCACAAACCACTCTTCATTAAAATACCTGGTCAATAAGATTTTGTTTGGGGGGAAGACATGTTGATGGATACTTCTTTTTTAGGAGTTTGATTTTGAAGAGATTGTGAAGCCAGGGTGGTTGAATGCTGGCCCTGATCATCTATCGCAAATTGAAACAGGAGAGGAGCCAACTAACATCGAAGAAGGGTTTCCTGATGTGCAACTTTTTAAGGTTGAAGTAGATGATGGCTATTTTGAAGAAATCATTCAGTTTCTAGCGACAGGTACCGCACCCAAAGAGTTCACAACTAATTAGAAAAAGCAGTTGGTGGTCAAGGCTGCAAATTTCCAGCTCATTGGAGGTGAGTTATACAAATTGGGAGTAAATGAGACATTGCAACGATGTGTTTTTCCTCATGAGCAAGGGAAGATCTTGGTCGAAGCACACATAGGAGTGGTTGGGGGACACTATGGCGGTCGCATGACTTCCATGAAGGTGCTTCGCGTGGGGCTTTGGTGGCCCACACTACATAATGATGCGACTGACTATGGGAAGTCCTATGATGTTTGTCAGAGAACCGGGAAGCCATCTAGGAGGGATGAGATGCCGCTGATACCTCAACTGACACTGCAACCATTTGAAAAATGGGAAGTGGATTTTGTGGGACCAATCAATCCATTGGGGAAGCATACTTGTGTAAGATACATCATCACAGAGACAGATTATTTGACACGATGGGTGGAGGATGCACCAGTCATTGATTGTTCTACTGCCACAGCTGCACGGTTTTTTTTCGACAACATCGTCACTTGCTTCGCCTGCCCCAAAATATTACTGAGTGATCAAGGAAGCCATTTTCTCAATCGCACCATCAACACATTGACAGAGGAACTGCAGATACAGCACACGAATAGTACGTCATATAACCCGCATGAAAATGGCATGGTGGAAGCTTTCAACAAGATATTGGAGCATGCGATGAAAAAGGTGTGCAATGCGAACTGCGATGACTGGGATCTCAAAATCCCAGTCATATTGTGGGTGTATCGCACCACATGTAAAAGGTTGATGGAACAAACACCACTCAAGCTAATGTATGGACAAGAAGTGATTATGCCTATGGAGTACATCGTTCCGAGTCTACCCATAGCAGCAGCAACAGGTATGGATGCTGTAGCGGCATTGGAAGAACGTCTAACATAGTTAGTGCAAATGGAAGAAGATCACTTTATTGCAGGATTCCACTAGGGTGTGGAGAAGAATTTCTAGAAGGCTTGGCATGATCGCCACATAAAAAATAAATAGTTTCAGCAAGGTGACTTGGTGCTGTTGTATGACAGCAAGTTTATGAAACACCCAGGAAAATTGTAGATGCATTGCCTTGGTCCATATTGCATTAGTAGCATCACTTCAATAAGCGGAGTATAGTTGCAGCAGTTGGATAGAGAGATACTCCCAAAGTTGATTAATTGCAGTAGGTTGAAGCCCTACAGGTTAGGCTTGGAGTAGCATGATGCTTGAGTTGCATCGGAGAAAAAAAAATGCAGGTTGATCTGTGGTAGGATGGCACACCGACAGGGACAAGAATGCGTAGGAAGGGAGGCTTGCACCGCAAGTTAGGAGTGGTTTGCAACACTGGCAGGCTCGCGACTAGTTCAGATCAGCAATAAATGCCAAAAGTTAAGACAGTTAATTAACGATGCTCGTTTGAATGATGAGCATTAATGGCAGATCCGGTCGATCGGCTGACAGGATCGATGACGAATTTGGGTCATTAATACAGGATTTAGTCCGAGTTAATGTAGGATTCTTGGCAGTAAGATGGCACACCAGTAGGGATAGAATGTGCCACCAGGAGGGATTGCATCATTATGAATCATTAACAAATGAAACTTTTTCTTTTGGCAGGTATGATTGTTAGTTGGCTTGGATTGATGCCAGAAGCATGCACGTTTGGAACGAAGAGCACACCATGGCAGCATGGTTGGTGGCACCCGGGGTGATGGTTGACACACTTTGGCACAAATGGCAGCCGACAGCAGTATGGTTGCCACTCCGCACGTCAGAAGTTTGGTTCATACACACAAGGAATAGCAAAATGATATGATTGGCACCTTACATGAACGATTTTTTCAAATGATTGTCAAGGAAGACGTCCAGACGAAGGCGATGCATAAATATAGGAACCAGAGGATAGCAGAGCACAAAGGTATTTCCAGTTGAGAGATATTTATGCTCTGAGACGGTCAGGCATCTAGCAAAGTTAGGAATTCCAAGGAGGCTATATAAATGATCGATTTCATTTCATGTGGTAGCACACCAGGTGCGTTGAGGGCCTGAACGACGAGTGTGCATGATCACCTGGAGCAAGCAGCGCCATGGGCACTCAGGGGTTACAAAAATGAAGTCCCCTCCGAGATGTCTAGGCATATGGTGATAGTTTGAAGCCTCATGGTCCCCGTGACCACAAGTATGATGGGGGTGGCATCCCCTTGGTCTTGGTATTACGCACTTACCGATGCGAAATAGATGTGCCAGAGCCGTTGGCTTGTTTTGCACCTCAGTGCTATTCATAAACTTCTCCTCAGTTTGCACCAGATTCCTTGAGACTGGAGGATGCATTTGAGAGGTACATGACAGCAAGCCGGGGGATGACCAATTTCAGGTGAGAAGTACATGACAGTGAGTCGATGATCAATGTAGCAGAAGGAGTAGGACAACACTGCGTGATTCATACAGCAAGAATAGTTGCAGAAACATAGTTCAGCCATAGAGACCATCGAGTACACCATGTCCTGCTGATGTGGTCTTGAGGGTGAGCCACAAGATTATGTTGGGGGCTTGTTGGAAGGCGGTTAGGATGGGTCAGTCTCGTAGCACTGCAAGTGCTATGATATCGTGAAAGGTGAAAAGCCGAGGGAAAACGATGTTATGTTTTTTGTATTTTTGGGTCAATTGTACCTTGGTATGTAGGTTTTTGGTTCATTTGGAACATATCAGTTGGATTTTGGGTCATTTGCTCAAAGTGTCAGTTAGGAAGTTGTTAGTAAGTGAATAGGAAATGTAAAGGTGGAAGCCTATATATAGTCATAGATGTGTATGTGTTGAATAATCTCGGAATGAGGCATATTCGGATTGTGTATCTAAGATCAAGAGATATCTATGAGATCTGTATTTTTGTGAAGATGTTGCATCTGGGTTTTTGTGGGGTTAATATGATATGACAAAGCTATTTTGCAGAATACCTGTCTCTTTTGTTCATCTATGGTAATGCATGTTGAGATATTTGAATGATGCTATGCTTTCTTGCTGCAATTAATGCTTTACTGATGTATCTGATACAATGATGAATGTTTCTATTGAATAATGCCATGAATATAAGTAATGTCAAAGTTAAATCCATAGATCTATTTGTGAAATGTCGCAATAAGTCAAGTGATTAAGCCGCAAACATCCTCCTTCATTTAGCAGAAACATGGTTATGTCAATTCTCCCTTGAATATCTCGGTTGAGACCTCATCTGCTCTGCAAGTGTTGTTGGATGGGATAAAACCTATCTGGGCTCGTGCTTAGGGAGATAGCGATGGGTTGGATTTCGACAGTGAGTGGAACCCCTATCGACTGGGTTTGAGTCAACATGGTACAACAGTTCTTTGTCTGTGCACTCAGCTTGCAGACCCTCTTCTGTCTCAATAGGCCTCTGCGCATATAGCTTGTAGAGCCTTTACAAAATGTTCTTCAACAGAGGTTTATCAAATCGATAATGAGAACAATAAAAAATGAAGAGTCACAGTAACCCAAAAGATCAACAATGAAGGTTAACCCTTTCCCATACAATATATGACTTATTTATATACCATGCCCATAGGTCATGTCTTTACAATTCGAAGGCCAAAACCCTTAGGTTTACAAAACTGTCACGGTTTTCCCTTAACTGGACATGTTGGCTTCTGGTAGCAAATATTTCGTCATGGCTTTCCTGTAGCACATGCTCACGTCGCTATCGGCCTTCCTTTCACATGCATGCCAACAAGATGCTTTCTCCAATTCGTTCTTCCTCTAATGATCTTGTGTGACGGGTTCAGGTAGTGGTTCTTTCGCATGTGCGACCAGATGCTTTCTTTCCTCTTTGCTCCTACCCGTCGCTTGGTATTCTTGGAGCATCTTTACCAAAAATAGACCATCGCTAGTCTAACCGAAATCCATTCTGTCTTTCGTCCAACACTCTGCTTTACTATATCCACATAAGTTGGACACACCGTAGCGCTGCCTCCTCGTAGCACTGATCTTTGCAACTCTTCCGACGCTGCGCTAAGCTCAACTTCATAGCATCCCAAAAACTTATACAAAAAATACTTGAACTGAACTACACTCAGCTCCGCAGTTCCAAAAATCCTTCTTGCTCAAAATGCCCCCCTTGGGCCAAGCCCAACATGGAGAAAAAATAAAGAACGTCTCCAGATATGTGCCAGAGGGGCCAAAAAGAAAGAATAAAAATGCGAGTAAGACTCCTCTTGATGCGAAGTTGCAAGATGATTACTATGACTGCATCATAGCCAAAGTCCATGCACACATTGAAGAAACACTTGCATAAAAAGACAAGAAGCAAAAACAGATTTAGGCAAGCATGGCAGAAAGCATCGTCGAGCTAAAAAGTATGATGGAAAGAGTTGAGTGAGTACAAAGAGATATAATGAAAGAATCAGACTCTGAAGATAGATTAGAGGAGACAAGCTGAAGAAAATCGAAAGCACGCACACTAACAATGTGACATCTGCTGGTGCGCATCGAACCAACAAATGCCATATTCCCATTTGATAAAGTCATTAAAGGTGCGAAGCAACTCGTGCACTTAGATATTAATGTGGGAATGTTTCCTATAGAAGGACTACATGATCTACATTTGTAGGTCTTAGAAGAAATCAAATATAGGGACATGATAACATATAACAAGCATCTGAAGCTAGAAGAGATCTATAATGAGTTGAAAATTGAATTCCGAATGAATACGGATGAGCTAGTAGATGCTTGGGAGAGGCAGAAGAAGATGATTAAGGATGTAGAAGAAGTCTGCATGAAGATCCCAGACTTCGACGAAGAACCTGAAGTTGAAGCGACTATAACCAAGATTGTCACCGCAGTCGAAAATCTAAAATCAAAGATGGAAGACATGGAAATTAGATATAAAGAAAATATTGCAAACTTGGAGGCTAGACAACAACCTGGCACTCCACCAGAAGTAAAGGAAAAAAGAGTGAGAGAGCTAAAATCGTTGACAGAGAGCATCTCCACAGAATTTGCGAGGTGCCATGATTTATTAGAAGAAGTGACCAAGTCATGGGCCATACTAAAAGAAGATCCAAACTTACAGAAAATCTAGGATGAAGTCCAAAAGAAGCAGAAGTACCTCGACACAATGAACATAGTGATGAAAGACTTGCCACCGAGCTAGAGAATACAAAAGTTTGCAGAAACAAAGGAGCTTCAAAAAGAGTGGAAGGAATTAAGAACAAAGGAAGCAAAAAATTCAGCAAAGTTGCAACCAATGCAGGAAGAGGCATTGGCACTCTTCAAAGATATTGAGGTGAAGCTACAAGATCTTCACAAAACCGAGAGCATAGTTAAGGACCAGATGTAGGAACCAATATATGTGATGTTGCTTGATACAATGAAAGAATACGAGAAGGAAACTATGGAGGCTGTTGTGAAGCTGAGTGCAACATATCAAGAGTTCACAACAAAGATGAATATACCAAGTAATGCGAAGTCAACAAAGTCTAGTATAAGTAGCTTGGGGATGAGCCAGAAGTAAGTGTTAGGGGCCTGTTGGGCACGTCCCAAGAAGAGGAAGTTATGAAGGAAAAGTGCAGTTAGCAGAGGCCTGACATTGACCTTTTTTGGGATAAAACCAACTCCGCAAATCCTGGGAAGAGGGTATGAAGCGAATTTCAGTTGAGAAGAAAGGACTTGTTCCCTTAGTAAATAAAAAGTACTAAGGACATCCAGAAGTGGTTGGCGCAGTTAAGGGTTGAGCGACGACCTCACTGCTATAGGACCAGGAAGTTATGAAACGAAGTGGTGTAAAGGACATGCCACTACATAAGCTATAGCTATGTTGTCATAGAAAGCGTCAAAGTCAGAGGAAGCAGAACCAAAGGGACAACGAAGTTAAAGCTTAGCATGGTCTACAAGAGAAGTGTGGGCGATTTTTGGGTTGTAGGTACTATGGGGATTGGACCATCGTTATTGTAATTTGTTACCTTTCGGCACATAATCTATATATAAGGGTAGTTTTTATAAGGAAGGGTTGGTTAGACGTTGTTGGTGTTTTTGGATGGGATATGGAACTGAAGCATGGCTTGCTTCTGAGTTAGGAGAATAGTGTGCCAAAGAGAAAACAAACTCTACAGCTGAGTGCATAGAGATCTAGTTGTAGATAAGAGTCTACAGTTGAGTTCGCAGACTGGAACTGTTATCCTTCCAAGTTAATATAAGAACAGTTCCTGTGGACATAGATCCTTCCTGGGGGTGAACCACATAAATCTATGTGTTTATGTATCTGAGCTTATGTTATGCTTTGTATACGAGTTTTTGGTGTGTTTATGTATTTGATTTCATGTGTATGTTAATGGTAATTGCATGCTAAGTAAATGGAATACATATGTATGAATTCTATGGAGTAACACTTAAAATGATGAATGCGTGGCTAACTAATGAATAAAATAGACATTCAATGTATTTATGTATAATGTTCATTAGCTGCGAAGTGCGAAGTCATTTGTTCATTCTATCTTTCTAGTCGATGTTAAAGAAGGATTTTAGCAAGGTTTTTAACCACATCTACACATTGCCATAGTTACAGAAGCTTGATTCTATAACCCCACATATTTGCTTCGGGTGAGACTTCATCCTATTTATAGGTTGATGCCGAAAGGGCCAGTGAAAGGTGTTTTTGTTGTTGCTGCACTAATTACGCTGAACCCAAGTCTACCTAAGAAATCCAACAGATCTAGGGGGTTGAATGTGCAATGAAACTGAAAATAGGGGTAGCAATGGTGAAATTTCACATGGATAGACCACTGAGCTTGAAAAAGTATCACAATTTCACAATATTATTACTGAGAATAATTAGAAAGAAACATTGATCAATTCACTCATAAAATTGAAACATAGATGAAAGCCTGTTCTTGATACATTAATAAACAATTATTAAGTTGGAAATCAAAATATGTTACAATAGAATGAATTTGACAGCCTCTGATAGGATTCAAATTCAACTCAATTATACTCTTAGTTTGCATCAGAACCATCTCCCGATAAGGTCTAGTGGCCACCGATGATGAATGATCAGTTAACTGAGGTAGAATTGAGCATGACTGAGTCATCTTGGCACAAAACTATGGGAGGAGAATCAAAGGGGGCACATAAATAATTGTTAATGGTAAAAAAGAGTTCTCCTATACTTAGTAGCAGTCAAACTAGGTCCAACAGTCAGTTAACTAAGCAATCAAGGGAACAAGGCACCCCAAATCATGGAATTGATTATGTAGACTCTTAAAATCATGCATGATGGTGCATTGGAAATCCAGTGGTGTAAACAAGGAGCTCTAAGTGGATAGGAGGGATAATGATGGCCAAAAAGAAGCTACAGGGGGGCCAAAGTAAGGAAAAGGTGCTAGGAGACTCAACTGCCAATGCATGGATGCATGGAGTGTTGCATGGAATGCATGCATGAAAAACCAAGATAAGATGTAGAGAATATTCCAACAACCGTCCCTTAAGATGGACTATGAGGAAAAATATAAGTAAATAATGAAAAAACAGGGCCCTGGTTAGCGAGACCAAATGTCACCCTGTACAACAATCTAAAAAATAAATGAGGAAAGACGAAAATCCCGTGGGAAAAAAACCTCCACTCAAGATAGACTGTAAAAAAATAATCAACCAAGGTAGCAATCACCCCAAGAATGGATTAGATATGAGTGAACCTTTTTACTAAAAACTTCTTGGTGAAAATATTTGCAATCTACTCTTCTAAAGGGAAATAAAGCAGTGTGATGGTACGATCATGCACCAATCCTCAGATGTAATGCATGTGTATCTCAATATGTATGGTTCTCTGTCTCTGAATTAGATCTGTAGAAATCCTGATAGCACTCTGATTGTCACAATAGATGACTCGTGGAGTACTGTAGCAAATACCAAACTTTGACAAGATGCCCTGTAACCAAATGCACCATGTGACTGCATTCAGTGTACCTATGTACTCGACCTCATCTGATGAAAGATAAAGAGGAGTCTGCTTTTTGCTTGACCAATAGATAGGACTGGATCCAATCATGAAAATAAAACATGATGTATACTTATGACCTGAACTATTTCCATCCTAATCTGAATCTATGTACCCAACTAGGTTCAATGGAGACCGAGATTCATAGTGAATACCATAGGTCTTCATCCCTTGCACATAGTGTAAGATCCATTTGGCTTCCTTCCAATGAAGCTCATGAGGCTCTTACATGTATCTGGATAAAATATGCATTGCATAGGATAGATGAGAGTGACTATGTGTAAGAAAAAAAATACTCCCGATCAATTGTCGATACAAGGTATTATCCACCAAAGGTGAAAAAGAACCATCCTCAAGACTGATACCTGAAAGAAAAGGAAATTTTGTTAGTTTGCATTCTATCATCTGAATCTTGTCAAGTAGATCTAATGCATACATGGACTTTGAAATCTTTATTCCTGAATCACTCTAAGAGACTTCAAGACCAAGAAACTGATTTAGCAGTCCCAAATATGACATAGAGAAGGAATTGTGCAAGGCTATTTTGATAGATTTAATGCATGAAGAGAGAATCCCTATAATCATTAAATCATCAACATAGAGGACAATAAGGAGAAGAGAGTTACAATAATGTCTCATGTATACATTCGAATACGACTTTCATCTCTGAAAACCTTGTGACAGTAGAAATGAGTTCATCTTAGCATACCATGCTCGAGGAGCCTGCTTGAGCCCATAGAAGGACTTCCTCAATCTTCACACTAATGAATAATCCTCAATATATCCTTCAGGTTGCTTCATGTATATCTCCTCCTCTATATCTCCATGAAGAAAAGCACTCTTCACATCCATGTGATACACCTCCCAATGCTTGGATGCAATAAGATCCCGAACAAGACGGATGAAGTCCATCTTTCCAACAAGAGAGGAGGTCTTTGTATAGTCAATCCCTTGAACTTGTGAGAAACATTTAGAAACCAAATCCCATCTACCCTTGAACTTTCTTGTTACTCCATCTAATCCCATATTTTTTATGTATACCCACCTACATTAAACAAACTTCCTTCTATGAGGGAGAGAAACAACTTTCCAAGTCTCATTCTTTTGAAGAGATTGAGACTCTTCATCCATAGCTGTAATCCATCTTGGATATTGGGAGGCCTAAAAGAAGGTTTTTGGAGCTGATCCAACCATAAAAAAACATCTATCAGGAAGAAAGGGATATGTATGAGAGAATGGCGCAAAACATACATTTTGAAACTCAAACTTGGTTCTTCTTGGATCTTGTGGATCTCCAACATGGTCACCAACAAATTCAATGGTCTTGGAATCCCATATTGGAAGCGGTGGTGGATATTATAGTGCTAGATATTCAAGTTCTTATGGATCTGGATTTAGCATTCACTCACCTTCACTTTCTGGGTCAGAATATGAACTTTCATAAGAGGATGATTCACTATCTTGTTCAACATGTTGTGGTGGAGTATTTGGTAAGTTGTCTACTTCGACATGTTGGGCATCATGCAATGTTCATTCTTCAAACTAGACACTTCTTTCAAGGAAGGTCTGCATGGTAGACAAATCCATCAGTTTATAGGATTTTGAATTCTATGCTTAACCAACCAATATGCACTCTTCGCTTTTAGGCTCTAAGTCTCTCCTCTTCTCTGTAGGAATCCTTTCCCAATATTTGGAACCAAAGAATCTTAGATGAGACACATCTGGCTTTTATTCCATCCATGATTCAAAAGGAGTTTTCATTTTAGGCCTTTGTGTGGGACTTTGTTCTAGACGTATGCAACACAGTGGACACCTTCTTCCCAAAGTCTAGGATCTAATGCTTTAGACTCAAACATGCATGTATCCATATCTTTCAAAGTTATGTTCTTTCTCTCAGCTACACCATTATGTTGTGGTGTGTAAGGAACAGTGTGTTGCATTTCAATACCTTCATCTGCACAAAATAAATGAAACTCATTCTTCACATACTCTCCTCCATTGTTAGTGTGAAGGACCTTGATATTCTTGTCAGTGAATTTTTCTACAAAAGCTTTAAAAAAATTGAAATATTCGAAGAATTCTTATTTCAACTTTGGAAAATATACCCAACCGAATCTTGAATAATCATCTATGAATGTTAAGATGTATCTAGCATTATTCAAATATAGGTGAGGAAGAGGTCTTGATATGTCATTGTGAATCAAATCGAGAGGATATGAGGCTCTGTTTCCCTTTCCCTTTTCAAAATTGTGCTATGGATGCTTACCAATCACGCAAATTTGAGAGGTTCCCTTAGAAAATATGATGTTTGGGAGGCCTTCAACCATTTTCTAATTGTGTAGTTCTTGCAAATATTTGTAGTTGAGGTGCCCAAACCTCTCATGCCAAAGTGTGCTCACTTCATTTGCAAGAGTAATAAGTGGACATTTTTTAGTAAGGAAATAAATGAGAGAACTCATAGAGTTTGGAATGGTGATCTGCAATGCCTTGTGCGATGATATTCCTAGAAGAGATCTCTTGATTTTAAACCACATTAGGAGTACAAATTACTTTCTTTGAAAGTCATGTATGGGTCATTTGATAAACTGAAAGGAGGTTAGCCTCCAAGGTAGGCACATATAGCACATCATTAAAGTAACCATGATCTAGATTGATCCTTCCAATCCCTTTTGAAGGAACTTCATAATCCTAGAAGAGATCTCTTGATTTTCAACCACATTAGGAATAAAAGTTACTTTCTTTGGAAGTCATGTATGGGTCATTTGATATACTAAAAGGAGGTTAGCTTCCGGGGTAGGCACATAGAGCACATCATTGAAGTAACCATGATCCAGATTGATCTTTCCAATCCCTTTTGAAGGAACTTCATAATCATCTCCCATTAGGATAGAAGGCCAACCGTTGGTTCAAATTCAGAGAATAGATATTTGGATGTAGACATGTGTCTGGAGGCCCCAAAAACTATGATAAAGGAGGACGCATTTGAAGTTCCATCCATGAGTGCATGACACTTCTCATTATCCTATGATTTATTATCAAGTTCTTTCCTTCTGGAACCTGCACATATTGGAAGGTTGTTTTTCTCTAGAAGATGGGCCATGAGATCAATGGTCTTCTTGATGCAAGCACTTTCTGGGTGAAAACCTATGTTGAAATATGGACATTTGGTTTTCTCCTTCTGGTTTTGCTTGCCTCCTTTTGGATTTGACGTTCCCTTTGACTGTTTGGGAGACTCCTTTGACTTATGCTCATATTGTTTATTCTCCTTTCATTTGTGCTATCCTTTCCCATTCGCATTTTTTCCTTATCCTCCAACAAGAGCTTAATCCCTTGATGGTTTTTTTTACTCCCATATGCACCAATTTGTCCTTTTCCTTTGTGAGAGACAGGATGAATGCATCTAAAGTGGGAATTTTCTAGTTTGGGATGGATATGTTTTCTTTTTGGAAGGTGGATGAAAACACAAATTAGTCTGATCCCAGTTTTGAAAGAATAGAAAGAATAAGTTGTGTGTCTTCCTTCTCAATTCCACATTGTTTTAATAGCACAACCAAGTTCTTGAATCTTGTGAAGAAATCTATGATGGATTCGAAGCTACTAGGGCTCAGAGAGATCAACTCATTTTACAATTGATGTCCTCTCAAATCATCATGTTTCCCAAATAAGGATTCGATATTTTTCCAAACCTCCTTGGGAGTTTTTCAGACTAGAGAGATGAAATATTAGATCTTTGGAAATGTTGAGGCATAACAATCCATACACTTCATCAAGATTGTTTTGATACTTGGCCTTACCTGCAGAACCATTTGGTTCAACCTCAATGCCATTTAGCACCCTGTAGAGATCTCTAATGCGAATGAAGATCTCCATTTGGTCCTTCCATTCAAAGAAATTGAAGGTATTAATCTTGGGAATCAAAGTTAGATCCATAGTAGATGAATGAATTCGTTTTTAATGATGGAATAACCTGCAAAAACAATGGAAAAATATATGGAGGATTGTTACTAAATCTACTGAGCAATTCTTTAGGACAATAGGCACTTTTATTCGGATCCTTCACACCTCGCTAGACCTCAAAGTATTTATCCAATGAATTCAATGCAATGGCACTAGTATTTGTTGTGGAAATCCAGAGGCTTCTAGGGCATTACTGAAAGTAGCTGGTCAACCAAATCTATCATAAGCTCTGATACCATGTGAAATTCTACAGGGATAGATCACTGAGCTTGAACAAACCTCACAATTTAATAGTGTTATTACTAAGAAGAATTAGAAAGAAACATTGATAAATTCACTCATAAAACTGAAACATAGATGAAAAAATGTTGTTGATACATTAATAAACAATAAGTTGGAAATCAAAAGATGTTACAATAGAATGAATTTGATATCCCCTGAAAGGATTCAATATCACCTGTTGGTAGGCGGTTTGGATGATTCAACTTCGCAGCATCGCAGATGTTGCGCAAGGCCGAATATACCACGTAAGGAGGAAGACAGCATGCAAGTTGATAAATTTATAAAAATTTTGGGTCATTTGGACCAATTATGGGGGTTTTTGGGTCATCTTTTTGTAGAGTTTGTTAAGAAGTAGTTAGGCGGTTGCCTAAGTGGACCGCAAATGTAAAGGCGCAAGCCTATAAATAGATGTTGATTGCAAGTGTAAAAGATATCAATTAGATAGTTGGTCATTGGTTATCAAGTCTTCTGCGGAGAATTGTTATTGCGGATGTTTTGAGTATTGATCTAAGTCTATCTGAATCCGGGTATGTGACCGAAGGACTATCTTGTTGTATCTATGTTTTTGTTGAAGATGAATATGATATGAGAGAGTTTTGAGCAGAATCATTGTGTCTTTCCTTGTGATGAATGCATTATGCGATATGAATTTGTGAATGATGCGATGTTTCCTTGCTGCAATCAATGTTTTACTATTATATCTATTGCGCATTAGTCGTTATGTCAATGATAAATATCTATTGAATGATGATGAAATTATGTTTATTTCCTGATTTGAATGGTTAAACGATGATGCAATGTTGTGATAAGTTTATTAGTTGATGCACAAAGTCCTCCTTCATTCGACGAAAACGTGGTTTCATCAGCACTCCCTTGAACATCTCGGGTGAGACTTCATCTGCTCCACAGGTGGTGCTGGACAAGGTAAAACCTATCAAGGTCGGTGCTCAGGGATATCGCGGTGATCAGCAATGTGAGGAACCCTTGTCGACTGGGTTTGTGTAAACAAATGGTTTCGTTGCTAGCGTGCAATATAGAAACCGCAACCGTAGCCACAGATGGCCCTGCTGCTGCGTCAACTACAAATGCAGTTTGCACCACAACCACAACAATAGTTTGTGCAACAACCATAGTACGTTCAGAAGACATAGTATGTTCAACAACCACAATATGTTCAGCAGCCGCAGTATGCTCAACCAGGGCAGTGTGTTCAGCTAGGGTAGTGTGTTCAGCTGCAACCGAATCCCATGCAGCAACAGTTCAACCAACCACAGTATCAGCAACAAGGGGGATTCCATGGAGGATTCCAGGGAGGACGCGGTGGAGGATTTGGTCCTGGAGGAGGACGAGGTCGCGGACCTGTCCAATGTTATAATTGTGGGGTATTTGCACATTATCAGAGAGATTTCCCACAGTTGCAGACACAATGCATGTATTGTTTTGTTTCTGATCACACTCTTGAAAATTGTCTGCAGTTTATTGCACAATGGCAGGCAAGAAATATAACACAATTACAGAATCCAAACCAGTTGCCAAATCATAATCAACCACAAAATTAGAAGCATCCATTGGGAAATGCAAATCAGAATATGAACCAACCTGTGTACCCACCATTGAACCAGAATCAAGGACCCACTGTTGCAAAAATTTCAGTAGAGGCGAGGACGCAAGATGCTACTATTGTTGTTATCTCTCGCGGAGGTGAGACGCCAAGTGAAGATAGTTCGCATCCTCTGATCCGGCTGGATAGGAAGAAGAAAACACAGTTTGATATTGATGCCGAGTGTGATGCATTCTTTCAGGTGTGTAACGCGATGGAGAAAGATCGTGGTAAGTCAATTGTTTATGACATGCCTCTGGTTTTTTCCTCAACTTCAGAAGCAGGACCGTTGCGTTAGCATGGTACCTTGCAGCACTTCTTGCAAAGTTGCTTATCGCTGGAAATAGATTCTGATGATCTTTCTAAAATTGAGAATTTGTTGCATTGACCAACTCAAGGATGGAGGAAGTCTGCAGTGAATTACTTACAAAGGAAGAAGACGGGAAAAGAAATGTGCATGAACATCCATACTAGGGACTATGAGGTCAATTTAGTCCTTATGGATCTAGGATCAGATGTCAACATTTTGACAAAGTAGGCATGGAATAAGATGGGGATGCCACAGCTGAGTTGGTCTCCCATGCAGCTGCGATTGGCTAATCAAGCCAAGGTAACACCAATTGGGCGTGTTCCACGCCTCATTGTGGATATTGAAGTGTTGGATATAAATAAACTTCTAGAAGTTTTCAACATAGACCTAGGTACTTTGCAGTTCAAGGAACCAACAAAAACCCTATTCACCAGCCCTTTCGGCAACAAACTGCCCGCAGCCTGAGGTATCACCCGAGGCGAAGCTGAGGGGGTGGTTGCGGAATCAAGTTTCCACAATCGGGTGATGTGAGGGGGGAAATACTGACAAGCAGCACAATACTTTGTGGAATGCTTTGGACAAACAACTACGTGAAACCTCTGTTCTGTGTCGGGTACATCAATGCACAATTGTGCTTGCGCACTAGCACCTCTAATGACTACGCGATACAGGATACTTTTGCATTACAACAATACGCTATCAAAAGCTTACCTCGTAGCAAATATCAATGAATCGGTGCGTCAACTAGACCGCGCATCCCTTCCAGTATGATTAATTCTAACCAATCCTACTTAGCATTCTTTATCCCTTCAACTCGTTCAAGTTCTTATCATTAAGTTGCAGTTGATTGAGTAAACATACATTACTACGTGCTCCAACGCTGCGCTTAATTTCAATGTTCAACTATGTGACTAATTGGCAGATTCACACATTCCCAGACTCGTAAGTGTTGATTACTTAACATTCCTCCATGCAAGTATTACTTAACATATTATTCCCATTCTTTGTGGCAAATACATATAAAAGCAATCACATAACAGAAGATTGCAGCATTAAACATTCATACAAGGCAAATGAACAATCATAAACACACAATAATCACATAACATAGAATTTAACATGGTTCACCCCTCGGATGGAGGATACATCCACAAGAATGGTTGTTAATATTGCTCTTTATGGGAAGGGTACAACCGTTCTTAGTTTGCACACTTAGCTGCAGACTCTCTTCTCTCTCAAAATTAGGTCTTTGTGCACTCAGCTACAAAGCCTTTACAATAGCTCTACAACTCAGAAGATGTTACAATACTCAACAATAGCTATCTCTACGAGAGATATCTCTAACCCTTTCCCATACAATGTGCCCTTATTTATAGATCATGGCCAAGGGTCGTGTCTTTACAATCATTAGGCCGAAACCCTAAGGTTTCCAAAAATGGCGTGGCTAACTGCCACCCTAGCTATCACCATCGACAGCCTGCTCTAGCTGGGCCACTCATGGCTCACACACTCTTTTGATAGCCGCAGTACTCAAAATGGTTACAATTGCATCATGTCCTGTCCCTTTCCACTTCTTCACCTTCCTGTCGCCATCGGAGTTGTGTCCTAGCTTCTCAACTGCTTGCTGCCACACGTTCGAACAGGTTTTTTTCCTCTGTCGTCCACCTGTTCCTTACCCAAAATATATCATATCCTTGTCTAACCTTTACCCATGTTATGAACCAAAAATAGCTCATGCGCTACCATGCGCATCGTCCTACTGCGTGACCGTGCCTTGACCATTGCCGATGCGTGACATGCGCAACTCCTCAAAACTGCCTATAGCTTGTTTCCATGCACAATGCACACTTTTTAGTACTTGTGAAAAATATTCCAACTTGGGCCCTTCCCAACAGGCCCCTAACACTCACCTGTGGCTCGTCCCAAGCCACTTCCACCTGCGGGCTCTAGTGCCGCAGCTTTAGCCGTACTGAGCTTTGATATAAAGTTTTACAGAGTACCTGCTAGCTCTGCAACTATTTCCTTGGCTTTCTATTTGAAACCTTCAAGCGTCTCCAGAGTTTCCTGCGAGACCTTCTCCCTAGCCACTTGTTCTTTCATGGTTCCTTCTGCTGCCTGAAGATATCTGAACTTTGCATCGAATTGTTGCATCAATTCGAGGCCTTCCTATTCAATGGGTTGTATCCTGTCCGATGTAGCAGCCTCTTTTTCCCTTACTGTCACTAATTCTTTCTGTAGGTCCTTGCCCTTGTTAAATTTCTGCACTTTCTCCCTTTCCGTCGCATTCCTCAGCTCCACGCTTGCAGCATCTACCTGCTGTTGTTTCTGCTGTAGTTCCGTATTTACCTGCTGGAGCACAGGATCCTCATTCAAACAGGTCACTACTATAGTTATCTATTCAAGTAAGTGTTGGCATTTCATCACTTCCACCGAAATGCCATCCATGGTTTCTTTGACGTCCTTAGCTAGAGCTGAGCACTGATTTGGTGGGATGACAGGGTGCCTAACTTCCAACTCTATGATCTTTCCTTTGTAAGAGGTCTCCATTTGCATTCTCTCAGAGGTGAGGGACTCTACCTTGGCCCCAATTTTATTTATCGTGTCTTCCACTTCATCCTCTTCTTTGCATTCTTCTATTTTTGCGCATACTGCTGAAATGGTCTCCTTCAAATTTTGACCTTTTTCCCTTGTTGCACTCAACTCTGGCTTCTTGTTATCTGATTCCTGCCTTAACTGATTGATATCTTCAGTTAACTGTGCACACTGATCGTATGAGACTAAGCCTCTCATGAATTTCTTTCGTGACCCTAATGTGCAGCTCGTTTAGGTCCTCTAGGGGCAGAGCGCCAATATTTAGGTCGAGGTGACCAGTCTTTACTACCTCTTTAACTCCTTCATTTGGATAAATGAGGTAGCCCGGTTCAAGGTTCAAGACGCGTGGATACTTACTTCTAGAAACAGGTGGTCTTCTTTGTGCACTTGGTTCCCTTAACCTCTCGTCAGAACCTGAACCTAGCTGCCGCAACCCCATATGGGATACCATTGTCTTAACCTCCTCCATAGCTTGGATTATGGTCGACTGCAGTTGTTCTTGGTTGGATTCTTCTTCAGCGTGGGTCTCTTCCCATACTTCCTGCACTTTTGTTGTGATTATATCGCTATCATCTAGATGTAGTTGTGGCTCGAGCTCGGGTTTTTCAACCTTTTGCTTTGTGCATTGGCTTTGTGATTGAGAGGGGCCTTCAATGGCCTTTCTCTTTCCCACCGACATGGCTGTATGTTGACTCTACGCATCATTCTTTTCTTCCTCAATGTACGTGCCTGGAGGTAGCCCACTCTTCTTTTCCTTCTTTGCTGCTATGTCTTCACTATCCCGTTCAGTATCTTCTTCATCGGAGCTTTTTATATCGATATTGGCCATCGAGATGGGCGGGATGTTCTGTTCATAATCCGACGCATCGTCTCACGAAGAAGGAAATTTCCAGTCAGAATCCCAATGTTCCATCATGGCCTCGATGGTGTCCTCACTGAGTTGGTAAAACCATGGATACCATAATCCTCCCTGCGCATCAGCTCTTGGTGGAATGTGCAACTCGTGCCTTCTCATGATAACCCTCATGATGCATGTATATTTTTCGGTCAATCGTTGGGAAATGTGCGGCATTACCATAATCGCCTCACGTAACTAGTGATAATAGACATAAAAAACTTCGGCGGTATGCCGTTTCCTTGAAGCCTTTGAACTCACCCATAAGTTGGTAAAACGTGTTCCGCGTCCCTGTCCTATCAAGTTTGGATCTCCTTGATATGCATCTGACTCTTTACAACCTATAAAGGATATGAGCACTAGGAGCCAACTTAAATGGAATGGTGTTTGATTGTCCTACATTTCTTGAATATCTGCCAGAAGCTCATTTAGTAGGAATTGGCACCAATTATAATGCTTGCCGCACAATATGTTAGATGCTGCTTTGATTGTGACCGCAGGTACCTCGGGTGGTCTACACTTTTGCAAAAGCTTTCCTACAAGCAACTGGGTCCTAAACTTTGTTGTGCGATCATTGATGTCGATCGTTGGGAACCCATGTCCCTTCCGCACTATGCCAAATTCTTTAGCGACTTCGATGCTCAGATTTCTATCCTGTGCCCTCTTTATGAGGAGGTCTGCAGGGTCTTCGCCTCTTTTGTTCAGGCCTGTAATGTGATGCATCATATCAATGCTGATATCGATATGGGTATCTATCCATAAGAAGCCTTCATGTAAACAAGTGAGTAATGTGCGCACTACAATGGAAAACTCAGGGCTCTTAGTAAAGTGCGGCATTTGGAGTAAATTTAACAGGCCTGATGACTGGATGGGCCTTAACCACTCTTGGACTTCCAACCTATCAGCGCTGGTCTTTGTGTCCTTCAAGCAGTTGATATATTTGTCTGGTCTAAATTGTGGGTAAGTCTTCGATGTTACCAGTGTATTTTGAAGTAATTCCAGGTCGTCCAGCTTGCAACTTGGTACGCTACCCATCATATTTTCCTCAATTTTCACCTTGGTAGAGATAGTGGGAATCAGGATTTTGTACTTGAAATTGTTTTCTATGTGGACTAGCGGGGCATCGAGCTTTCGTGGAGGGATGTATTCGGTCACTAGATAAATGGGTAAGTTCTTAGCCGAAGTCGACTACTGTAATGGTACTTCGGACCCCCCTGCTTTGAAGCTGACTCTTTGTCCTTGCTGCTTCCTGCAGCCTGTCGTGTTGAACTTCTAGATGAACCTGCCTTTGTCGCCATCATTGCTGTTGGAATTCCTGCTTGCTCAAATAACCAGGAGATATCTACCAACTCAACCGGTTCACTGATACAAGGCTCTGGTCACTCGGCTCTCAAATAGTTCAAATTCTTTGTGAAAATGGTTAAGTGGCCGAGTGAGGTCTATTTATAGCCGCTGCTAGTTTCCAACATGGCCTTCTATAGTTCCCGAGGCACTAAATGCCATATTCATTACCAGTTCGTGCATATGATCTTTGCCCTGTCCGTCGATCCTTCTCGTCATGACAATGTTGTTTCCTTAAATGCCAAAAGGTTGCTTGGCAAGCTAGCTTGTCAATTCCGTCGAATCAGCATTAATGGCTCATCCTGCCAGCCGGATTTCAATGTTAAATGGTCAGGTTAGTCTTCAATGGGTTCCAAAATGTCACATCTTCCCTTAAATTTTAAATTGACCAAGAGCCCCCAATTTGGTTAACGAATGACTAACTAGCCAACAGATGTTGTGGTAATGGTTTCTGTCATAATGTGATGGCAGTCTAACAGGATGTTTTCATCGGGACGCACACTCAATGGCATCTTCTGTGTGACTATCGTTCTATCCTATTTGCGCGATCAGTATTTGGACTTGTTCTGCGCAGTTGCTCTCCTTTTTTTTTTCTTTTTTATTTTTGCGCGCGCAACTTCAACAGTGTTGCGCGGTACACTTCCCTAAATCATACAAAACTCTGTCCAACTGGACTATCGTGGTAAATCATTAGTTTGCTACCATTTATCAAACTTGGAAAAGTATTTTCGGTCAATGTAGCTAACGGGACTGCGCCACCGTTAGTAATATGCATTACAGTATATGGGCCAAGCCAATGCATCTTAAACTTTCCAGGGAATTTCATGAATTTTTCTATCATACAAGAGGACTAGATCACCTACCTAAAAGCTCTTATTCTTTATGTGGTGATCATGCCATGTTGTTTCGCGCTCTTTCTGTACTTTTTGGTGGAATCCTGTGACAAAGCGATCTTCCTTTATCCCAACCAAATGTAGGAGCCTTTCTTGGAGTGTTGCACGATCTGCCATGCCTGTAAACGATGCTATTCTCAAGTTGGGAACAATCTACTCCATCAGCATTATTGCTTCTTGCCCATAGGTTATCTTGAAAGGTGTATGGCCATTCAATTTATTGCAGGTAGTCCTGTATGCCCATAGTACAGATGGAATGCGTAGGTCCCAATCATCCCGATTGACGTTGCGTATCTTGGTTAGAACATTCTCCAACACTTTGTTAAATGCTTCAGCATTTCCATTTTCCTGTGGATGATAAGGCGTGTTGCGTTGGTGATGAACGTGGAACTCTTAGGTCAAAGCCTCAATGGTATTACTCAGAAAATGATTGCCTTGATCACTCATCCAGATCTTCGGGCATCCGAACCTTGTAAGGATATTTTTGTATATAAAATCTGTGGCTGTAGCTGCGCTACAGTCTTTAACTGGCTTTGCTTCTTCCCATTTTGTGAGGTAATCGGTATTAGTAATGATATACCTCGCACCAGTTCTTTTCCCTGGTGGTTTAATAGAACCGAAAAAATCAATGGCCCACTTCTCAAAGGCCTGTAATGTCAGTTGTGGATTTAAGGGCATTTCATCTCTGCGCGATGGCTTCCCTATTCTTTGACAAACATCGCAATTCTGGCAATGTTCCTTCGAATCTCTATGAATTGTAGGCCACCATAGCCCTGCATGCAATATCTTCTACACGGTAGCTTTCCCTACATAATGGCCTCCTTTGACTCCTGAGTCCGCATCAACTAGTAGAAATGGTTTCTCATGCTCTAGCACACATCTGTGTAGTATTTCATCCGCTCCTAGCTTGTATAGCTGACCTACAATTATAGTGAAGTCTATTGCGCACACTACCAGCTGCTTTTTATGTTATGTCATGAACTGTGTGGGTGCGAACCCAGTAGTCAGAAAGTCAACAATGTCCTTATAATAATCATCAACTACTTGTATAGCGAACAACTGTGTATCAAGCAGATTGTCTTCCAGAATCGTTGGTTCTTCTCCTGACTCAATCCTTGATAGATGATCAGGTCCCAAATTCAACCTTCCTGGCTTAACCACAATTTCAAAGTCATACTCCTGAAAAAGTAGTAACCATCTACATATGCGGCCCCCTAACATTGGCTTATTGACTAGGTATTTCAAGGTAGAATGGTCAGTGAACATGGAGAAGTGCACACCAAGCAAGTAGTGCCTAAACTTCTGCAGCGCATATACCATTGCAAGTCCTTCTCTTTCAGTGGTGGCATAGTTCTTCTCAACGGATGATAACTTTCTACTGGAAAAGGAAATGGGATGATCAATACCTCTCTCTCCTGGTTGAGCAAGAACAATGCCTAATGCGATACACGAAGCATCAACATGGACATGAAATGGCTTCTCCAAGTACGGAAAAACTAGGATCAGTGCAGTGACCATCTTCTCTTTTAATGTGTTAAATCCTTTCTCACAGTCCTCATTCCAAATGAATGGTACATCTTTCTTCAGCAACTCCTCCATGGTTGCAGTTATCTGCGCATACCCTTTTATGAATTTCCTATATTATCTGGTATGTCCCAATGTGGTGCGCAGCTACTTGACTGAATTTGTTGTAGGAAAATTTACAATAACTGCGATCTTCGCAGGGTCAACCATCACGCCCTGTTTGCACACAATGTGTCCCAACAAGATGACATAAGGAACATAGAAAACACACTTCTTCAAGTTTAATGAAATTGGATGTTGTTTGCACTTTTCCAGCATCATCCTAAGGTTTGCGGCATGGTTCTTCAATAAACCGAAAATAGTCCAATCATCAAAGTAAACCTCTAAAAACTTATGTATAAAATCCTTAAATGTCGCGATGACCACTCTAGAAAATATGGGGGGTGCATTCTTCAGACTGAAGGGCATCACTGTGTATTGGAATGACCCACATTCTGTAGCAAAATTCGTCTTGTGCCTATCTATGCAATCAATCCTAATTTGATGGTAACCACAGAATCCATCAGTAAAAGAATATGCCTCATTCCCTCCAACATTATCTAGCACTTCATCTATAAAAGGTGTAGGAAATGGGTCATGCATTGAAGCATCATTCAGTTTTCTGAGATCCACACAAATTCTGATCTCGCCCTTTTTTTTCTTATCCTAGATAACCATCGGGATTATCCACTCAAATTCTTTGACTGGCTCAATGATCCTTGCATCGAGCATCTTATCGAGTTCTGTCTTAACTCATTCTTTATAGCACATATGCAATCTATATGGTCTTTGCTTTATAGGCTTCGCGCCAGGCTTAAGAGGAATTTTCATCACTCCTAAGTCTCCCAGTATACCTTTCATCTCTGTGAATTTAGTCGGGAATAGTTCGTGATACTTTTGTAGTATGCCTGCGACTTCCTCGACTGTGTATTCATCCCAATAGTCTCTGATAGCTGTGAACTTTGGCTCTTCACTGTTGCCAATGTTCACTTTTCTTGTCTTTACGGGTCCGCTCATATATGGGATTACTAGTGGAGGTCCTTTTACCTCGTGCACGCCCTCTGATTCATGTATCTTTATGTTTCGCGGGTCGTCCTCATCACTATCTTCCTGAGTTGTAGATTTGTCAGTGAGGTTATAACAATCAAGAGCTTACCTCGTAGCAAATATCAATGAATCGGTGCGTCAACTAGACCGCGCATCCCTTCCAGGATGATTAATTCTAACCAATCCTACTTAGCATTCTTTATCCCTTCAACTCGTTCAAGTTCTTATCATTAAGTTGCAGTTGATTGAGTAAACATACATTACTACGTGCTCCAACGCTGCGCTTAAATTCAATGTTCAACTATGTGACTAATTGGCAGATTCACACATTCCCAGACTCGTAAGTGTTGATTACTTAACATTCCTCCATGCAAGTATTACTTAACATATTATTCCCATTCTTTGTGGCAAATACATATAAAAGCAATCACATAACAGAAGATTGCAGCATTAAACATTCATACAAGGCAAATGAACAATCATAAACACACAATAATCACATAACATAGAATTTAACATGGTTCACCCCCCGGATGGAGGCTACATCCACAAGAACGGTTGTTAATATTGCTCTTTATGGGAAGGGTACAACCGTTCTTAGTTTGCACACTTAGCTGCAAACTCTCTTCTCTCTCAAAATTAGGTCTTTGTGCACTCAACTACAGAGCCTTTACAATAGCTCTACAACTCAGAAGATGTTACAATACTCAACAATAGCTATCTCTACGAGAGATCTCTCTAACCCTTTCCCATACAATGTGCCCTTATTTATAGATCACGGCCAAGGGTCGTGTCTTTACAATCATTAGGCCGAAACCCTAAGGTTTCCAAAAATGGCGTGGCTAACTGCCACCCTAGCTATCACCATCGACAGCCTGCTCTAGCTGGGCCACTCATGGCTCACACACTCTTTTGATAGCCTCAGTCCTCAAAATGGTTACAATTGCATCATGGCCTGTCCCTTTCCACTTCTTCACCTTCCTGTCGCCATCGGAGTTGTGTCCTAGCTTCTCAACTGCTTGCTGCCACACGTTCGAACAGGTTTTTTTCCTCTGTCGTCCACCTGTTCCTTACCCAAAATATATCATATCCTTGTCTAACATTTACCCATGTTATGAACCAAAAATAGCTCATGCGCTACCATGCGCATCGTCCTACTACGTGACCGTGCCTTGACCATTGCCGATGCGTGACATGCGCAACTCCTCAAAACTACCTGTAGCTTGTTGCCATGCGCAATGCACACTTTTTAGCACTTGTGAAAAATATTCCAACTTGGGTCCTTCCCAACAGGCCCCTAACACTCACCTGTGGCTCGTCCCAAGCCACTTCGACCTGTGGGCTCTGGTGCCGCAGCTTCAGCCGTACTGAGCTTTGATATAAATTTTTAGAGAGTACCTGCTAGCTCTGCAACTATTTCCTTGTCTTTCTATTCGAAACCTTCAAGCGTCTCCAGAGTTGCCTGCGAGACCTTCTCCCTAGCCACTTGTTCTTTCATGGTTCCTTCTACTGCCTGAAGATCTCTGAACTTTGCATCGAATTGTTGCATCAATTTGAGGCCTTCCTATTCAATGGGTTGTATCCTGTCCAATGTAGCAGCCTCTTTTTCCCTTACTGTCACTAATTCTTTTTGTAGGTCCTTGACCTTGTTAAATTTCTGCACTTTCTCCCTTTCCGGCGCATTCCTCAGCTCCACGCTTGCAGCATCTACCTGCTGCTGTTTCTGCTGTAGTTCCGTATTTACCTGCTGGAGCACAGGATCCTCATTCAAACAGGTCACTACTATAGTTATCTATTCAAGTAAGTGTTGGCATTTCATCACTTCCACCGAAATGCCATCCATGGTTGCTAGGAAGTCCTTAGCTAGAGATGAGCACTGATTTGGTGGGATGACAAGGTGCCTAACTTCCAACTCTACGATCTTTCCTTTGTAAGAGGTCTCCATTTGCATTCTCTCAGAGGTGAGGGACTCTACCTTGGCCCCAATTTTATTTATCATGTCTTCCACTTCATCCTCTTCTTTGCATTCTTCTATTTTTGCGCATACTGCTGAAATGGTCTCCTTCAAATTTCGACCTTTTTCCCTTGTTGCGCTCAACTCTGGCTTGTTGTTATCTGATTCCTGCCTTAACTGATTGATATCTTCAGTTAACTATGCACACTGATCGTATGAGGCTAAGCCTCTCATGAATTTCTTTCGTGACCCTAATGTGCAGCTCGTTTAGGTCCTCTAGGGGTAGAGCGCCAATATTTAGGTCGAGGTGACCAGTCTTTACTACCTCTTTAACTCCTTCATTTGGATAAATGAGGTAACCCGGTTCAAGGTTCAAGACGCGTGGATACTTACTTCTAGCAACAGGTGGTCTTCTTTGTGCACTTGGTTCCCTTAACCTCTTGTCAAAACCTGAACCTAGCTGCCGCAACCCCATATGGGATACCATTGTCTTAACCTCCTCCATAGCTTGGATTATGGTCAACTGCAGTTGTTCTTGGTTGGATTCTTTTTCAGTGTGAGTCTCTTCCCATACTTCCTGTACTTTTGTTGCGATTATATCGCAATAATCTAGATGTAGTTGTGGCTCGAGCTCGGGTTTTTCAACCTTTTGCTTTGTGCATTGGCTTTGTGATTGAGAGGGGCCTTCAATGGCGTTTCTCTTTCCCACCGACATGGCTATATGTTGACTCTATGCATCATTCTTTTCTTCCTCAATGTACGTGCCTGGAGGTAGCCCACTCTTCTTTTCCTTCTTTGCTGCTATGTCTTCACTATCCCGTTCAGTATCTTCTTCATCGGAGCTTTTTATATCGATATTGGCCATCGAGATGGGCGGGATGTTCTGTTCATAATCCGACGCATCGTCTCACGAAGAAGGAAATTTCCAGTCAGAATCCCAATGTTCCATCGTGGCCTCGATGGTGTCCTCACTGAGTTGGTAAAACCCTGGATACCATAATCCTCCCTTCGCATCAGCTCTTGGTGGAATGTGCGACTCGTGACTTCTCATGATAACCCTCATGATGCATGTATATTTTTCGGTCAATCGTTGGGAAATGTGCGGCATTACGATAATCTCCTCACGTAACTAGTGATAATAGACATAAAAAACTTCGGCAGTATGTCGTTTCCTTGAAGCCTTTGAACTCACCCATAAGTTGGTAAAACGTGTTCCGCGTCCCTATCCTGTCAAGTTTGGAGCTCCTTGATATGCATCTGCCTCTGTACAGCCTATAAAGGCTATGAGCACTAGGAGCCAACTGAAATGGAATGGTGTTTGATTGTCGTACGTTTCTTGAATATCTTCCAGAAGCTCATTTAGTAGGAATTGGCACCAATTATAATGCTTGCCACACAATATGTTAGATGTTGCTTTGATTGCGACCGCAGGTACCTTGGGTGGTCTACACTTGTGCAAAAGCTTTCCTACAAGCAACTGGGTCCTAAACTTTGTTGTGCGATCATTGATGTCGATCGTTGGGAACCCATGTCCCTTCCGCACTATGCCAAATTCTTTAGCGACTTCGATGCTCAGATTTCTATCCTATGCCCTCTTTATGAGGAGGTCTGCAGGTTCTTCGCCTCTTTTGTTCAGGCCTGTAATGTGATGGATCATATCAATGCGGATATCGATGTGGGTATCTATCCATAAGAAGCCTTCATGTAAACAAGTGAGTAATGTGCGCACTACAATGAAAAACTCAGGGCTCTTAGTAAAGTGCGGCATTTGCATTAAATTTAACAGGCCTGACGGCTGGATGGGCCTTAACCACTCTTGGACTTCCAACCTATCAGCGCTGGTCTTTGTGTCCTTCAAGCAGTTGATATATTTGTCTGGTCTAAATTGTGGGTAAGTCTTCGATGTTACCAGTGTATTTTGAAGTAATTCCAGGTCGTCTAGCTTGCAACTTGGTATGCTACCCATCATATTTTCCTCAATTTTCACCTTGGTAGAGATAGTGGGAATCAGGATTTAGTACCTAAAATTGTTTTCTATGTGGACTGGTGGGGCATCGAGCTTTCGTGGAGGGATGTATTCGGTCACTAGATAAATGGGTAAGTTCTTAGCCGAAGTCGACTACTGTAATGGTACTTCGGACCCCCCTGCTTTGAAGCTGACTCTTTGTCCTTGCTGCTTCCTGCAGCCTGTCGTGTTGAACTTCTAGATGAACCTGCCTTTGTCGCCATCATTGCTGTTGGAATTCCTGCTTGCTCAAATAACCAGGAGATATCTACCAACTCAACCGGTTCACTGATACAAGGCTCTGGTCACTCGGCTCTCAAATAGTTCAAATTCTTTGTGAAAATGGTTAAGTGGTCGAGTGAGGTCTATTTATAGCCGCTGCTAGTTTGCAACATGACCTTCTATAGTTCCCGAGGCACTAAATGCCATATTCATTACCAGTTCGTGCATACGATCTTTTCCCTATCCGTCGATCCTTCTCGTCATGCCAATGTTGTTTCCTTAAATGCCAAAAGGTTGCTTGGCAAGCCAGATTGTCAATTCCGTCGAATCAGCATTAATGGCTCAGCCTGCCAGCCAGATTTCGATGTTAACTGGTCAAGTTAGTCTTCAATGGGTTCCAAAATGTCACATATTCCCTTAAATTTTAAATTGACCAAGAGCCCCCAATTTGGTTAACGGATGACTAACTAGCCAACAGATGTTGTGGTAATGGTTTCTGTCATAATGTGCTGGCAGTCTAATAGGATGTTTTCATCGGGACGCACACTCAATGGCATCTTCTGTGTGACTATCGTTCTGTCCTATTTGCACGATCAGTATTTGGACTTGTTCTGCGCAGTTGCTCTCCTTTTTTTTCTCTTTTTTATTTTTGCACGCGCAACTTCAACAGTGTTGCGCGGTACACTTCCCTAAATCATACAAAACTCTGTCCAGCTGGACTATCGTGGTAAATCATTAGTTTGCTACCATTTATCAAACTTGGAAAAGTATCTTCGGTCAATGTAGCTAACTGGACTGCGCCACCTTTAGTAATATGCATTACAGTATATGGGCCAAGCCAATGCATCTTAAACTTTCCAGGGAATTTCATAAATTTTTCTATCGTACAAGAGGACTAGATCACCTACCTAAAAGCTCTTATTCTTTATGTGGTGATCATGCCATGCTGTTTCGCGCTCTTTCTGTACTTTTTGGTGGAAGCCTACGACGAAGCGATCTTCCTCTATCCCAACCAAATGTAGGAGCCTTTCTTCGAGTGTTGCACGATCTGCCATGCCTGTAAACGATGCTATTCTCAAGTTGGGAACAATGTACTCCATCAGCATTATTTCTTCTTGCCCATAGGTTAGCTTGAAAGGTGTATGGCCATTCAATTTATTGCAGGTAGTCCTGTATGCCCATAGTACAGATGGAATGCGTAGGTCCCAATCATCCTGATTGACGTTGCGTATCTTGGTTAGAACATTCTCCAACACTTTGTTAAATGCTTCAGCATTTCCATTTGCCTGTGGATGATAAGGCGTGTTGCGCTAGTGATGAACGTGGAACTCTTAGGTCAAAGCCTCAATGGTATTATTCAGAAAATGAGTGCCTTGATCACTCATCCAGATCTTCGGGCATCCGAACCTTGTAAGGATATTTTTGTATATAAAATCTGTGGCTGTAGCTGCGCTACAGTCTTTAACTGGATTTGCTTCTTCCCATTTTGTGAGGTAATCGGTATTAGTAATGATATACCTCGCACCAGTTATTTTCCCTGGTGGTTTAATAGAACCGAAAAAATCAATGGCCCACTTCTTAAAGGCTTGTAATGTCAGTTGTGGATTTAAGGGCATTTCATCTCTGCGCGATGGCTTCCCTATTCTTTGACAAACATCGCAATTCTGGCAATGTTCCTTCGAATCTCTATGAATTGTAGGCCACCATAGCCCTGCATGCAATATCTTCTACACAGTAGATTTCCCTCCATAATGGCCTCCTTTGACTCCTGAGTCCGCATCAGCTAGTAGGAATGGTTTCTCATGCTCTAGCACACATCTGTGTAATACTTCATCCGCTCCTAGCTTGTATAGCTGACCTACAATTATAGTGAAGTCTATTGCGCACACTACCAGCTGCTTTTTATGCTATGTCATGAACTATGTGGGTGTGAACCCAGTAGTCAGAAAGTCAACAATGTCCTTATAATAATCATCAACAACTTGTATAGTGAACAACTGTGTATCAAGCAGATTGTCTTCCAGAATCGTTGGTTCTTCTCCTGACTCAATCCATGATAGATGATCAGGTCCCAAATTCAACCTTCCTGGCTTAACCACAATTTCAAAGTCATACTCTTGAAATAGTAGTAACCATCTACATATGCGGCCCCCTAACATTGGCTTATTGACTAGGTATTTCAAGGTAGAATGGTCAGTGAACATGGAGAAGTGCACACCAAGCAAGTAGTGCCTAAACTTCTGCAGCGCATATACCATTGCAAGTCCTTCTCTTTCAGTGGTGGCATAGTTCTTCTCAACGGATGATAACTTTCTACTGGAAAAGGAAATGGGATGATCAATACCTCTCTCTCCTGGTTGAGCAAGAACAATGCCTAATGCGATACACGAAGCATCAACATGGACATGAAATGGCTTCTCCAAGTACGGAAAAACTAGGATCGGTGCAGTGACCATCTTCTCTTTTAATGTGTCAAATCCTTTCTCACAGTCCTCATTCCAAATGAATGGTACATCTTTCTTCAGCAACTCCTCCATGGTTGCAGTTATCTGCGCATACCCTTTTATGAATTTCCTATATTATCTGGTATGTCCCGATGTGGTGCGCAGCTACTTGACTAAATTTGTTGTAGGAAAATTTACAATAACTGCGATCTTCGCAGGGTCAACATCACGCCCTGTTTGCACACAATGTGTCCCAACAAGATGACATAAGGAACATAGAAAACACACTTCTTCAAGTTTAATGAAATTGGATGTTGTTTGCACTTTTCCAGCATCATCCTGAGGTTCGCGGCATGGTTCTTCAATAAACCGAAAATAGTCCAATCATCAAAGTAAACCTCTAAAAACTTATGTATAAAATCCTTAAATGTCGCGATGACCACTCTAGAAAATATGGGGGGTGCATTCTTCAGACTGAAGGGCATCACTATGTATTGGAATGACCCACATTCTGTAGCAAAAGTCGTCTTGTGCCTATCTATGCAATCAATCCTAATTTGATGGTAACCACAGAATCCATCAGTAAAAGAATATGCCTCATTCCCTCCAACATTATCTAGCACTTCATCTATAAAAGGTGTAGGAAATGGGTCATGCATTGAAGCATCATTCAGTTTTCTGAGATCCACACAAATTCTGATCTCGCCCTTTGTTTTCTTATCCTAGATAACCATCGGGATCATCCACTCAGATTCTTTGACTGGCTCAATGATCCTTGCATCGAGCATCTTATCGAGTTTTGTCTTAACTCATTCTTTATAGCACGTATGCAATCTATATGGTCTTTGTTTTATAGGCTTCACGCCAGGCTAAAGAGGAATTTTCATCACTCCTAAGTCTCCCAGTATACCTTTCATCTCTGTGAATTTAGTCGGGAATAGTTCGTGATACTTTTGTAGTATGCCTGTGACTTCCTCGACTATGTATTCATCCCAATAGTCTCTGATAGCTGCGAACTTTGGCTCTTCACTGTTGCCAATGTTCACTTTTCTTGTCTTTACGGGTCCACTCATATATGGGATTACTAGTGGAGGTCCTTTTACCTCGTGCACGCCCTCTGATTCATGTATCTTTATGTTTCGCGGGTCGTGCTCATCACTATCTTCCTGAGTTGCAGATTTGTTAGTGAGGTTATAACAATCAAGAGCACGCTCTAATTGCTCCTCCCATTCCGGGTGTAGATGCGCAGTTATGCTCTCTGTGCCAAAGAATTCTTCTAGGGTCATATTTCCATCAGCGTAGTCTGGTCTGAATATTTTTTTCTCAAGAAGCTGCAAGGCATCATTGATGCTCGGATGTTCATCTTCGAAACTAAAATCTGTCTGAAAGCTCACGGTCATAGAAGACCAATCTATTGTGTCGCTACGCAGCTCCAGGTCTCGGTACCATTTCTTTGGAATCGGTTCTTCCAACGTATGCACAAACAAATGCACCCATTCTGTTTTTGGTCTTTCCACCCAAGCTTGTGAACAAGTTTCCATGTGATCCCTTGGATCTGTCTGTCCATTATATTTTTCAAAAGGTAATGTAACCTTCTCAGCGAATCTGATTTGCATATTAATTCTGCATTGATCCCATGTAGTCAATGTCTGCTTGTGCACATCCCACAATCTGGCAGGTGTCTCGTGCAAAGCTACATCTAATGCTTGTAAGCGGTGTTCATCTGCAATTGTTGCAGTATAATCTCTGATGAAAGAATAAATGTTAGATGAACCATCATATGTGGGGATTGGGCTTACCTGCTTTCCAATCCAGCGTATCAACTTCGTGACCTGTGTGCATCTCCTTGCAGATACTTCATGCATGCATTTTTTCTAGTTCTCCAAACCTGCATTCGAGTTTGAAATGCAAGAGCTGTCACATCTCTAGCTAAGTGTACTATCTGCAGTAGGGTTGATGTAATATTCCTAGTTCACGGTCAGTTTGTACAACCGGTCCAAATCCTATGCTTGGGATTCCTCTTGAATCAACTCATTGTATCTATCTCCGTCGGCATGGTCCAGTGGTGCAATCACCCTGAGATGTTTTCCTTCAAAGACCATCTTCCTGGTCTTCATATTTATGATTGTGAGGTTATCAATAGCCTAGTCAATCCCCAATAATGCCGGGAAAGGATGACTATGGTCCACAATCTCGATAACCTCGAAATCGATGCGAATTTGTACTCCATCAATGTCAACAACCACACTGGCCAACCGTCCAAATGGTATGACTTTGTCCTGATTGGCCATTCTCAACTGGATAAGTGACCCTAATAGCTTTGGTCGCCCAATCTACTGCCATGTCTGCTTAGTCAATACATTGACCTCTGATCCTAGGTCAAAAATGATTTCATCCGTTTCGCAATCTCCCATCTGTGCAATGAGTCTCATCTCTTTTCCTGTTCTCTTATGTTTCTTGATATGATGAACTACACTATCAGTAGTGTCTTCTCCACTGCGTGGTTCATACTGATCTATAACCTTTTGCAGTTTTCTTATAGCATCCGGGTTCTTTAACAATTTCATGCAGCTTCTAAGGAACTACGCAAAAGAGGTGCATGTCTCTCCTGTGGCGCTTGTGTTGTGATAAGCAACCGGTATGTCTTCCACATACGACATTTGACTGCGTAGCGGGATCCTCGGTGACCTTGGTGCCGATTCTCTAAGGATATCCCACGCTTCCGTAAATGCTCCTTTGTTCTTCGCTAGGTTGAGGGAAGGTGTTTTCTCAATAGCTTTTCTTATCCATTGTGTCTCAAGGGGTGTTTGCTTAGTTCCAAAATCTCCAGAAGTCAAAGCTTCTGCTCCTCGATCACGCCCTGTCGCAACACCGCTGCGCAGTACTACATTGATGCTTGGATCTTCAGGTCTCCTTTCTGCTGCAATCCACTGAATGTTTGGAGTCGATGGGTCTATCCTTATATGTTTCTACATCTCGACCTCTAGTATGGGGCTATCTTCAATAACATGCCCAAAATATTTACAGTAATTGCAAGTAGTGCATGGGTTGGTACAATCCCTAGAAACATGACCTAGTTGGCCACAATTATAGCAAATTACCTAAACACGACCCCTTCCTTGCGTCAGGTGTTGGTTGTGGAGCCAGATCTTCCAGTCTCATAGATGATATTGTCTTAGTCGTGCACCCCGGAGGACTGTACACCCATTCTGCATTTTTGGGGCTGTTTTCGCCAGTTGTTTTGTGGACCCATGGTTTTTTGGGTATCCCATGGTATTTTCCCATTGTATTTCCCCTATAAAAGAAAGGCAGTGTAATATGGCTAGGGCATGATATATTAGGTTTTATGCATTGTAAAGATCTCTAAGATTAGGAGAGAGACTGTGAGACAGTGAAGAGGAAGTGCAGTGGTTGTGCTACAGGTTTTATCCCTTCACCTTGCTGGACAGTAATAATAATAAGGACTGGCAAATTCAGTGTGGACGTAGCCCAAGTTGAGGTGAACCATGATATATCTGTGTCTCTCTTGTAATGTGTGTGTGCTTATATTTTCATTTATGTTTATTGTTATTGCTCTGCGATCCTGTTTTTCTAACAATTGGTATCAAAGCCAAAGGTCTATTTGGCAGATAAACCCGCGGGAAGCTAGGGTTTCTAGTTCGAGTGGGAGCAATGGCGGAAAAAGGAATGTTTAAGTTCGAGAAGTTTAATGGCCAAAACTTTTAGTTATGGAAGATGCAAATGGAGGAATATCTGTACCAGAAGGATCTATTCCTACCATTGGGAGGAAGAGCAAAGCAGCCGACGTCTATGAAGGATGAAGAATGGGAGGTTCTTGACAGAAAGGCTTTGGGAACAATACGGCTAAGCTTGGCTTCATCGGTGGCTTTCAATATCTCAAAAGAAACGACAATGGAGGGTTTGATGAGCGCAATGGGTAAGTTGTATGAAAAAACCTCGGCCTCCAACAAGGTATTTCTAATGAAGCGTTTATTTAATATGAAGATGTCTGAAGGTGGATCTGTTACTTATCATTTAAATGAGTTTAATACGGTTACAAATTAGCTAAGTTCTATAAGTGTGAACTTTGATGATGAGGTTAGGGATCTTCTAATCTTTTGTTCTTTGCTAGAAAGATGGAATAGCTTGGTCATGGCTGTAAGTAACTCTGTCTCTAGTTCAAACACCTTGAAATTTGATGATGTTATTGGTGTTATTCTTAGCGAGGAAATGCAAAGAAAAAGTATAGATGAGACATCAGGTAATGCGTTGAACATGGAGAGTAGGGGAAGACAAAAGGAGAGAGGAAAGAGCCAAGGTAATCATGGCAATTCTAAAATGGGCAGATCCAAGTCCATACTGAGAAAAATAGATTGCTAGAACTGTGGAAAGAAAGGACATCTGAAGAAAGACTACAGATCTCTAAAGAAGACAGGAGATGCACAGAAGGAAACTACCCAGGAAGCAAATGTAGCAGGTGATGTGTTACAAGATGCTTTGATTCTTGCATTAGATAATACTAGTGATTATTGGGTAGGAGATTCAGGAGCTTCATGTCATGCTACACCCCATAGGAAATACTTTCATGAGTATGTTCCTGGTGATTTTGGACATGTTTTATTGGGTGATGATGAGCCATGTAAAATTGTTGAAATGGGTAAGGTATGGATAAAATTTAAGAATGGAACTGACTAGCTATTGAAAGATGTTAGGAATATTCCTGCTATGAAAAGAGATCTGATCTCAACAGGGCAATTGGGAGATGGTGGTTGTCTATCTACATTTGGAGAAAAGTGGCGGAAGATCACTAAAGGATCAATGGTGATAGCAAAAGGAGATAGGATAGGTACATTGTATTTATGTCCTGATAATACTGACCATTCTATCTATTTAGCTTCCATAGGAACATATACAACATTGTGGCATCATAGGCTTGGCCACATGAGTGAGAAGGGGATGCAGATTCTCCACTCAAGGAAGTTGTTGCCAGATTTGAAGCAGGTAAGTTTGGAATTCTGTGAAAAATGTGTTTATAGAAAACACAAGAGAGTCATATTTCTCAAGGTTGGGAAACAGAAGAAGAATGAAAAGTTAGAGCTAGTACATATAGATGTATGGGGACCGGCTTAGGTATAATCTCTTGGTGGCTCTCATTCTTATGTTACATTTATTGATGATGCAACTAGGAAAACTTGGGTTTATTGCATTAGACAAAAATATGATGTGTTTGCTACTTTTAAGAAGTGGAAAGCTTTGGTTGAGAATGAGACAGGGAAAAGGTTGAAGTGTCTCAAATCTGATAATGGAGGTGAGTACTGCAGCAAGGAGTTTGATAGTTACTGTTCATACCATGGGATTCGTAGAGAGAAGACGGTCCCAAGAACACCACAAGAAAATGGTGTGTCAGAAAGGATGAACAGAACGATCATGGAGCATGCAAGGTGTATGAGACTGCATGCAGGGTTGCCCTTACAATTTTGGTTTAGATGCTGTAAATACTGTTGTTTATTTAATAAACAGAGGACCTTCAAGTGCTTTGGATGGTGGTATTCCAGAGGAGGCATCGACAGATAAAAAGGTAAACTACTCATTTCTGAGAACGTTTGGTTGTGAAGCATTTGTCCATATTGATAAAGAAAATAGAACAAAGCTTGAAGCTAAATCCAAGAAATGTACCTTTATTGGATATGGGGTTGATGGTTTTGGTTATCGTTTATGGGATTATGAAAATCAAAAAATCAGTAGAAGTAGAGATGTCATATTCAATGAAAAGGTCATGTTTAAAGATCAGTTGCAGGGAAAGAAACGGAAAAAAGAAAAACACAAAGTACACAGTACTTGATGAAATTACAGAAAATGAAGTTCCAAAGGTGCCAGAAAATCAAGAACAACAGCAAGTGCCTAAAACTCCTGCAACTGTAAGAAGATCTACCAGGTTAAGTAGACTCCCTGAACGATACTCTCCTTCGATGTATTATTTGTTGATGACTGATGATGGTGAACCAGAATGTTATGAAGAAGCAATGCAGGTGGAAACTAGAAAGAAGTGGGAGCAAGGCATGAATGAGGAGATGGGTTCATTGGTAGGAAACCAGACTTGGGATCTAGTTCAGTTGCCTGTTGGTAAAAGAGCATTGCAGAACAAATGGATTTAATGGTTGAAGGCAGAAGAAGGAGGTAAGAAGTGGTACAAGGCCAGACTTGTTGTAAAGGGGTTTGCACAAAAGAAAGGTATTGATTTTGATGAAATATTTTCTCATATTGTTAGGATGACTTCAATTAGGACTATCTTAAGTCTAGTGGTGGTAGAAGATTTGCATCTTGAACAGTTAGATGTAAAAACAACCTTTCTCCATGGGGATTTGGAGGAAGAGATATATATGCAGCAGCCACAAGGGTATGAGGTCAAAGGTAAGGAGGATTTGGTATGCAGGTTGAAAAAGAGCTTGTATGGCTTGAAGCAAGCTCCAAGATAGTGGTATTTAAAATTTGACAGGTTTATGACAGAACAAGGTTATAGTAGATGTCATTCTGACCACTGCGTATATTTCAAGAAGGTAGACAATGAAAGATATATTATCTTGTTATTGTATGTGGATGACATGCTTGTTGCAGGGTCTAACATGTAGGATATAAATGTACTCAAAAGGAAGCTAGCTTATTCATTTGCGATGAAGGATTTGGGTGCTGCAAAGCAAATCCTTGGTATGAGAATAACAAGAGACAGGAAAAATTGCAAATTGACATTGTCTCAGAGTGAGTACATACAAAAGGTGTTGGAGAGGTTTAGAATGCAGAATGCAAAACCAGTAAGTACACCTTTGGCCAGCCATTTCAATCTAAGTAAGGAAATGTGTCCCAAGACACAGGAAGAGATAGATTACATGTCCAAGATTCCCTATCAATCAGCAGTTGGCAGCTTGATGTATGCCATGGTGTGCACAAGACCAGATATTGCACATGGAGTGGGAGTTGTGAGCAAATATATGAACAATCCAGGTAAAGAACATTGGAGGGCAGTACAGTGGATTCTCAGGTATTTGAGAGGTACCACCACTCAAGCATTATGTTTTGGAGGTTCAGACATTGTTCTACAAGGATATGTTGATGCATATATGGCAAGTGATAAGGATAGCAAGAGGAGCACCATAGGGTATGTGTTTACTGTAGGTGGAACAGTAGTAAGTTGGATTTCAAAACTACAGAAGGTTGTTGCACTTTCAACAATGGAAGCAGAGTATGTTGCTATTACAGAGGCTAGTAAAGAGACAATTTGGTTGCAGAGGTTTATGGAGGAAGTGGGTAAGAAGCAGAAGGATAGTAGGATGTATAGTGACAGCTAGAGTGCCATTCATCTTGCAAAGAAATCAACATTCCATTCAAGGACTAAACATATACAGCTCAAGTACCATTTCATACGCTCTATTCTAGAAGATGAACTGTTGAAGCTGGAAAAGATACATACTAGCCAGAATCCTACAAACATGTTCACAAAGGTAGTGTCCAGAGAGAAACTAAGTTCTTGCTCGGTTTCAGATGTCCTTCTAGCATGAAAATGAAGAGGATAAATTTGCCAAGTCCGAGTCTAGCAAGTGCAACAGTGGTGGAGTTGCTGTGATCAGTCTCCAAGCGGGAGATTGTTGGTTGTCAAGCCAGATCTTCCAGTCTCATAGATGATATTGTCTTAGCTGTGCACTCCAGAGGATTGTACACCCATTCTGCATTTTTGGGGTTGTTTTCGCTAGTTGTTTTGTGGACCCATGGTTTTTTGGGTATCCCGTGGTATTTTCCCATTGTATTTCCCCTATAAAAGAAATACATTGTAATCCAGCTAGGGCATGATGTATTAGGTTTTATGCATTGTAAAGATCTCTAAGATCAGGAGAGAGGCTGTGAGACACTGAAGAGGAAGTGCAATGGCTTAGCTGCAGGTTATATCCCTTCACCTTGATGGACTGTAATAATAATAAGGACTATCAAATTCAGTGTGGACGTAGCCCAAGTTGGGGTGAACCACGATATATCTATGTCTCTCTTGTAATGTGTGTGTGATTATATTTGCATTTTTGTTTATTTTTATTGCTCTATGATCTTGTTTTTCTAACATCGGGCCTCTTCCTCTTCCGTAGTATCCACCACCATGGCCTCTATAGCCCCCCTGGTCATACTGCGAATTCTCTTACTTCGGCGAGTTGTCTTCTTGGACACGGTATATTCCAGCACCTCGCATCGCTTCCATATCGCGCTTTCTTTCATTCATCAACTCATATGTGTGACAGTTGGATTCATCATGTCCAACTGATTTACAGAAATTACAATCCAAGCTCTTAGGTGTTTTTACATATTTTTGTATGATATAACAGTCTTCTGGTCAGTGTCCTCTGTTTCTGTAGATTTCACACCATGGTGCCTGGTTCTGATTAATCAGGTTGGGTGCACCACTGTTAAGATAGTCTTGAAATAAAGGGCAATGCTCTCTGGTGTGGCCTTCTCCCTTACAACTTATACACCAAATGTCATGCATTTGTTCATATCTTTGTTCCTTTCCATTCTTCATGCTTTGCAGTTCTAATGTCAACGTGGTCAACTGGTTCTGGATTTGTGACATCCCTGAACTAGTCTCGCCGATCATCGAAGCCTCTAGCTTTATCATGATGTCTAAGGCCTCTGCCTACGATGCAACCTTCTGCTGCATCAATGGTTATCTGATATGGGGTAGCAGCGTAGCAATGAACCATTCTTTATGCTGTTGTGGAGCTATCACAAATGTTACTTGGTCTACTAGTGTTTTAAACTTCTGGTCAAATTCCAAGGCCATTTCATTAGGTTTCTGCTTAATCTCTTTCAGCTCTGTGATACATTGGGATTCAGATTTTGGTTTCTTAAACTATGCTACCATTCCAGCGTTTATTTCTGCTAAGGTTATTGGCTGTGCCTGAGAATATTTCATAAACCAATGAAGGCCTCTGTCTCTGAAAGTAGTGATGAGCTGCACTCTCTTGACAGCATCATCCTGAATTTGTTTTACACGCCATACGGCTTCACATAGA
Organism: Larix kaempferi; assembly: GCA_027924585.1. NCBI lineage: Eukaryota > Viridiplantae > Streptophyta > Pinopsida > Pinales > Pinaceae > Larix > Larix kaempferi. The sequence goes on along the minus strand of BSBM01001446.1, from coordinate 1,343,941 downwards.
AACCAATGCTGATAAGGGTCTTCTAGACCTGTTCCTTTGAATATCGGTATTTTTATGTCGTTATATGTCCTTCTCCATCCTGGTGGTGTATTGGTGTTCTAATTTTGGGGAGGGTTCTGATTTTGGGGTGGGTTCTGAGCGAAAAAAGTAAAGGGGGTATTCCTAATAGTGCTAGGGATACCACTCTGTGGATTCTTCTGAGACTGGGTGTTCTGGACTGAACTATTATGAGTCGTATTTACCTGCACACCTGCGCTTGTGGTGCATCCAGTATTAATATTCTGCAAGGTGGGCTACGCAACATTTGCAGCAGGTGGGTTCTGAGATAAGGGTGGCATGGTATCTGCAATCGGTGGGTTCTGCGGTGTAATAGGATGCATGATCGCTGATGATGGTGCGGTATGATTATTAAGGTCACACGGGAGTTCTGTATTCACACAGAGTCCAAGTCCTCCTGGATTCTTTTCTTTATTAAACTTATATCTCTTTCCACTTCTCAGGTTATGTGTCTCTTAGTCAAAATCACTATATATGCTATTGACCATGACAGATGCAAAAATATTACTGCATTCTTAAAACGTGTTTTTCAGCTAAAAGCATTTTAATTTATAGACTGAGGTTGTTTAGGAACTTGCCTCTGAATCCTTCAAAGAAGTATGCTTCGGCTTGACTGTAGGAATTCAGCGTGTTTACAGCAAATTCTGTTACAAATCCTTCAAGTATGCTATCAACCCAGAAGTCGACTGCTCGCGTCAGTGGGCTATCTATTACTTTGATCTGTGTTGTGAGCTATGGAGTCCATTCTGTAGGTACTCCTCCTTGAAAACATGTTTTCTTTTCCGTGAGTCGCAAGATCCACTCGTGCAACTTGTTTCCAAATAAAGCCCAGAAAATCTCGTGAATATCTCTCCACAAGTATCTGTTCGGCCACTGTACGTCGGTGAGACGCAGATGTCTGTTCTCTTTCTTTGCAAAATATTTTTCAATATTGTCACACCAATCGCAGATCTCTTTCTTTTCAGGATTCCAGTTGTCTGAACCCAACAGGAACTGGTATTCTTCTTCACACATTACTTTCCAACAAAACTATCGCATCATTGGTCTTAACTGGGAAATGGAACCATTTGTTGGCTGTAAATAACCTTCTGTAGGTTTTCAACATAGACCCAAGTACTTTGCGGTTCAAGGAACCAACAAAACCCCTATTCACCGGCCCTTTCGGCAATAGACTACGCGCAACCTGAGGTCTCACCCAAGGTGAAGCTGAGGGGGTGGTTGTCGAATCAAGTTTCCAAAACCTCGTGATGCGAGGGGGGAAAGACTGACAAGCAATGTGATACTTTGTGGACTGCTGCAGAAAAACAACTGCGTGAAACCTCTGCTTCACGTCGAGTACTTCGATGCGCAATTGTGCTTATGCACTAGCACCTCTAATGACTGCGTGATACAGTATACTTTTTTATTACGACAATAAGCTATCAATGGCTTACCTCGTAGCAAATATCAATGACTCGATGCATCAACTAGACCGCGCATCCCTTCTAGGATGATTAATTCTAACCAATCCTACTTACCATTCTTTATCCCTTCAACTCATTCAAGTTCGTATCATTAAGTTGTAGGTGATTGAATAAACATACATTATTGCGCGCTCCAACGTTGTGCTTAAATTCAACGTTCAACTATGTGACTAATTGGGAGATTCATACATTCCTCCATGCAAGTATTACTTAACATATTATTCCCATTCTCTGCAGTGAATACATATAAAAGCAATCACATAACAGAAGACTGCAGCATTAATCATTCATACCAAGCAAATGAACAATCATAAACACACAATAATCACATAACATAGAATTTAATGTGGTTCACCCCTCGGATGGAGGCTACATCCACAAGAATGGTTATTAATATTGCTCTTTATGGGAAGGGTACAACTGTTCTTAGTCGGCACACTCAGCTGCAGACTCTCTTCTCTCTCAAAATTAGCTCTATGTGCACTCAGTTGCAAATCCTGTACAATAGCTTTACAACTCAAAAGATGTTAAAAGATGTTCATTAGAGAAATTTTGAGGTCAAAAAATGGCCTCAAAACAAAGAAAATGTACTATAAAAAACAACCTATCACATTCTAGTAGATGACATCATCCCCCTTGGCGAGGTGGTATTGCATGAGTTAAGAATGTTTATTTGTCAAATTTTCTATGGTGGATGAAAACACATAGTTAACCAAGGTAGTGGTGTAAGTACTTTTAGGTCATAAAGTAAAGTACTCATAATGATAGTCTTTTCATAAAATAATATTATTGTCATTTTCAAGTAAAGTACTCATAATGAATGTCTTTTCACACTTTCTCATAAAATAATATTATTGTCATTTTCAAGTGAAGTACTCTTAATTCATAAAGAAAGTCTTTTCACATTTTTTTATAAAATAATATATTATCATTTTTATGTTTTTAATTTTAAATTATATATTCATTCCATTCTATTTAATAACATAATGTCAAACTAATAAAGAATAATAATAGATTTAATAAATAATAATAATGCAATGTGGATTATAATAATATTATTAACATTTTACATGTAAATAAATTCTCAATTAAATTCATGAGAAAAGTACTAAATATAAAAAGTATACATAAAATTAAAAAAAATAGCTCTTAAAAATATTTTTTATTATTTAATTTCATTTGCAAGTTCAAGACAAATAAATGCTAAAGGAAAATAATTTTTTGGGAATTTACAATGAATCTTAGTCACATCAATGTAGACTTATTTTATTAATTTTATTTCTAGTGAATTTTGAAAAGCAACTCAACCATGGTTATTTATATTGTGCATAGAAAATAGTGTGGGAGGTGACTTGTCATATATACCTACCCCATAAAACCCCCAATTCATAATATTTTAATATATCTCATATTTTTGTAGTACATCTGTTAGGAGGCCCTTTTTTGACCTCAAAATCTCTCTAATGACAATACTCAACAATAGCTTACTCTACGAGAGATCTCTCTAACCCTTTCCCATACAATGTGCCCTTATTTATAGATCACGCCCAAGGGTCGTGTCTTTACAATCATTAGGCCAAAACCCTAAGGTTTCAAAAACTGGCGTGGCTAACTGCCACCCTAGCTGTCGCCGTTGACAGCCTGCTTCGCCTTCTCCAGCTAGGCCACTCGTGGCTCACATGCTCTTCTAATAGTCGCAGTACTCAAAATAGTTACAACTGCATCATGGCCTGTCCCTTTCCACTCCTTCACCTTCCTGTCGCCATCAGCGTCGTGGCTTAGCTTCTCAACTGCTTTCCGCCACATGTTCGAATAGGTCACTTTCCTCTGCCATCCACCTATTCCTTACCAAAAATAGGTCATATCCTCGTCTGACCTTTACCCATGTTATGAACCAAAAATAGTTCATGTGCTACCATGCACATCATCCTACTGCATAATCGTGCCTTGGCCATTGCTGACACGTGACATGTGCAATTCCTCAAAACTGCCTTTAGCCTATTGCCACATGCAATGCGCACGTTTTAGTACTGGTGCAAAATTTTCCAACATGGGCCCCACCGAACATGAAGGAATGAAAGCATGTGCTGATTTTGATGTTATTGAAGTCGTCGAAGGTGGAAGTTCCTATCTTGCATTCCTTGGGATTGGATGGGATAATGATAGTATGGCAGTAATCAATTTTAAGAAGCGGGCGATGACCTTTGAAAATCGGGACCTTCGCGTCATCACTCTATTGGATCCAAATGAAGGACGACGGTATGTTGAACCAGTGAACGAGGAAGTTGTACAAGGATGGGATCATGAGTACAACATTTCAGAATATTACGTTCATCCAACTATCGAGGAGAACTCGGTTGGTGCAACTCTAGCTCCATGTCTTTTGACTCTGAGGATGCTTTAGAAAATTGGCAGAATTGCATGCATGAATTCTCATTCAGAAAGTGCGGGTTGATCACACAATCATTGTGTCACATCACAACAGAGATCGTTGAGCTACCGGTATACGAAGGATTGCCGGGATTGTCTGAATTCCTAGTCGCATTTGAAGCTAAGGTGTTAGAACCGTAGTGTTTGCTGGCATTGGAGGAGGTGCTGAAGGCTACTCCAGCATGGTGGTGGGCGACCCATAACAAAATGATTACTGGATGGTTTCAATGTCGAAGGTTGCTAATAGTTCTCTTTGGTGACACAGCAATATACCACACCAAAAGGTACAATGGGAAGAATGACCCAAGAAGTCATCTAATGGAATGTCAGAGTTTGTGGGCCTCACGACCAAGGGATGAATGGGTCCATGCTTTTATCCATACTTTAGATGAAATGCCACAGTCCTGGTATGCTTCAGCTGAATTGCGAGGGGAAGTCACCACATGGTTAGAGTTGACGGTTTGCTTTACTCATACCTTCAGCTTCGCGGATACCAATCCAGATGTTCACTACGCTTTGCAGGTCATCCGCGACGTCGTTCTGAAGGTAGTTCCTATGGAATATCCTGTGGACCTGCACACGCATTATAAGAAGCAGTGGATGATGGAATGTTATAATATCACTGGAGGGCCAGAGGATGGGGATGACCCCCAGAATGTCAATATTCTGGAATCAGAAGGAAGTTGCAACATTGTAGCACCCGATGCACCGATAGATCCGATCAATCAGTCACTGAAGCTCAGGAAAGTTAACATTGGGATGGAGGAGAACCCAAAGTTTGCAAATGTCGGGTTCTATTGGGATGAAGAGATGATGGCAAAGGTTACAGACCTGTTGCATGAGTTCCAAGATTTGTTCCCTACGAAGTTTTCCAAGATGAAGGGAATATTGAGGGATATAGGGGATATGAAGATTCCATTGAAACCTGATTCCAAACCAATTAGGAAGCAACCATATCAACTAAATAAGTGACATAAGGAAAGGGTCAAAGTTGAACTTGACTACATGTTGGATGCTGGCATCATTGAACCAGTTGAAGAATCAAAATGGATTAGTCCTATGGTGGTGCAAGACAAGAAGACAAGTGAGGTACGAATTTGTGTCGACGTGAGGAAGTTGAATGATGCATGCATAAATGATCCTTTTTCGACACCATTCACTGATGAGGTACTAGAATGAGTGGGTGGTCAAGAGATGTATTCGTTCATGGATGGTTTCTCTAGCTATCATCAAATCAGGATTGTGAAAGAGGATTTCCACAAGACGACATTTGTAGTTGAATGGAGTTGTTTTCAGTAAACTATGATGCCATTTGGGCTAAAGAACGCACCAGTGATATTCTCTCGGGTTGTTGTTGCTGCCTTCAGGGATTTTATTCATAATTTTCTACAGGTTTATATGGATGACTAGACAGTTTACGGATTGGTCAGTGATCATCTAGAAAACTTGCAATTGATGTTGGAACGCTGTCGACAGCATCAAATATCATTGAACTTGAAGAAGAGCATTTTTTGTGCACCATTTGGGATATTGTTGGGTCACATTATTTGTAAGGAAGGATTGTTGGTTGACCTAGCAAAGATCACTCTCATTCTGAGCCTAACACCGCCTACAAATTTCAAGCAGTTGAGAGCGACCTTGGGGTACACAAGGTATTATCATAAGTTCATCCATGGTTATGCAGTGATCACGGCTCCTATGGAAAGGTTGCTCAAGAAGGATGCAACATTCATTTGGAGTTTAGAATGTCAAGTCAGTTTTGAGACGCTCCAGGCTAAGATGATGAACGATAGTTGGCCGAAGCCTTGCAAGTTGGGATCGGAACAACACGATACCTGAACAACTTCAAAATAAATAAAAAATGTAGAATGCTAGGTGGCAGGATGACGCACCAACAAAAACAAGGTGTGCAGGTAAGAGCAATGGTATCACAGTTCGGGAGCCATAATGCGACAACTGCAAAGCCATGATGCAGTCAAATCAGAAATAAAAGCAGGAAGTTAAAGGCAGTTAATTAGCAGCACTTCATGAAATGACCGATAGTAATGGCAGATCCAATTGTTGGATTTCCAAATCAACTATGGATTCAGGTAATTAAGGCATGATGAGTGGTTTGATTTGGTAATAATGATTAAGAAAATGATCTGGTGCTATAAGAAGGCATTGAATGCAGTCAGAAGGGACCAGCGTGCCAAGTGTGAAGTGTAGTTCTGTGTTGCATTGCTGAGTCGAGCTATAGATTCAAGTGTCATGTGTTTGCTAGCAGTGAGTTGTGATGTTGCTCAACCTCGGAGGGTGAGTAATTGATTGACACAAGAGGGGACTTGGTGCGGCATGCCAAGTGAACCAGTGGTTGAAATCTCAAGTGGCATAAGGTCACCAGTTGCCCCAGAGAGCATCGAAGAGGAAGTAGCCAGTATGTCGGTTGGATCGTCGTTCATCCCAAAGAAGTGGAGGGGGGGCCAGCAATCTGAATCCCCGTAGAGAAAATGGTAGCTCAGATCATCTACGACCGCTCTGGAGGAGGTGCAAGTGGAGGTTGGCCAGTCAAGCCACATAATTGAATATTCAGCCGCTTGGCTAGGGATATCTGCTGCAGATATCCATGGGTATGTACCCCTAGTCTGCTTGGTGTGTAGACCCGGAATCCTACTAAGAACCAATGGTACAAAGTGAATATGCTAGCGATACCATCTGAAATGACATGCTCTGTAGATATTGTGCCGACACTGATGCGCATGTGGTATGACGACCATGACATGTTGGAATACAAGGAAATTACCATTGATCCCTATGTGTCGGGATGCAACTTGGCGAAAAACCGATTCCGCATGCTTGGGCGTGTGGGTTGGATAAAGTGTGATTGCTCGGACTCATCAACATGCCACACTTTGGGAGATTGCTAGAGGTCAATGCGTGTGTGAAGCAGTTGTTGGCCTGCTTCCACTAAGGAATATTATGGCTAGACAGATCAGTCACCATCATAGTTGACCTAATTGCCGAGATCACGGGATTGCCGTAGGATGGACCGGAACTATCGTAATATTTTAGAGGGAAGGAGAATGATAAAACACTAGCAACGTGGTTGGTACAGCGCTACGTGTTGGAACGCGATGGCCGCGCCTACCGCACTAACAGTATTAATGATACGGCGGTATACACCGGGGTGAGGATTCTATGTTGCAAAGTCCTACGAAAAAATCGACCCAACCAATGCAATTAGTGGGTCGTGGCATGTGCAGAATAGTGCACAGAAGGCGTACAAACTAATTTGTCACTCTTCTTGTTGAACCAGTTAGTAGACGATGCAGCAGCTGTCCAGGATGGGAAAAGAGCATTCGCATATAGCTGGTTCTTGATTTTGATCGCGCTTGTAGCGTGGAAGGAGCCTGACACTTACCAAGGAATGGAATTTGATGTCACCAAAGATTGTAAGGGTGCGCACTATCAGAATTTGTCGTGGGTACAAGAACCCGAGCGCCTTAAGGACCGTGCCACACATTTTTGCGTCTAATGTGATGCACTACAGGAAGCGGCGATAAGAGTGCCTCGCTTATCTGAGGCAACAATGACAAAATATAAATAGGTTGCTCAGTTTGCAATTGGACCTCATGTAATCCATGTGCAAGCATGTCGCAACCCAGCAAAGTAGTGGCTGCTGACACAGTGCAAACTTTTTGACGAGGAGCTAGACATCATATCGATGATTGGCTTGTTGAGTGGCGGGAACCAGTTAGTATGGTGGATATCTCTGTGGGACCACCAGGGGCAGGCCCAGTTGATCCACCACCCATGTAGTATTATCATAGTCACCATGATTCGGTCAAGAATCAATGCAAACGCCCACAGATGATGAGATAGACGGCATGCTTGAGGAGGGTAGAACGAAGGCATGCTATGAGAAAGGTATTCCCATTGGTAGTACCCTGGACGCATAGTTGGAACGGCTTATTGCAGCCTTGACATATGCAACAAGTGCGACTGCTAACGAAATGAAGGCACAAACAACAGAAGGCTTCAATGAGGTAAAAGCATGTATTGATTCATTAATTAATATTGTTTCGAAGAAGGCACCAGAGGCAACACCTGTGCAAGTAGTTGGCGCAATTAGCACCACGTTGCGATTTCAGAATGTGCAAATTCCCTCAACTACAATTGCAACCGACAATGAGGCTCTCAAGGCTTCACTGCAGCAATTAGAAGGATTGTCCATCGACATCAACGTGCTGTCCTCACAAACATTGGTGCAGCTACAGACAGCCATCAACTAGGAAACGACGGACAGGACGCACGATGTCAGTGGACAACTATTGCGATCTGAGGTGAATGAGGCAGCAGTTCGAAAGGAGGTAGAGGAGTTAACGACAAAGGCGGTAGCAACACGAAAGGTGGTAGACGAAGTGGAGAACAAGCTCAAGCATTTGATGGCCGAGAAGGCTACCACAGTTACGGAACTGAAGAAGGAGCAGGACCGCTTAACGATAGAGAGAGCCGCCATCAGGATAGCAGAGTGCGGTTGGAAGAGGCAGTCTCTGAAGCCTGTCAACATGTTTTCGAGCCTACCGCGCAGTTGAACCCGGTTGTGCAAGCACAACGACTTGGATCTGTCATTTCCCAATTGTAGCATAATAATTCTGAGTTAATAGTGCTGCTACACCCAAGCACTCCACTAGAGCAAGTAGCTGACATAAAACGTGCCATAGAGGAGATGGCAACACAGCTGGGTTGTAACATTCCTCTTTTTTGACCTAATGATTGGTATAAATGTATATAATTATTGTAATCGTTTCTGGTGAGGAGTTCAAGGCCAAGGCCCCACTAGTAAACGTTGTACCTAATGAGGTTTATTTCCTAAAAATTGTAAGTAAAGGTGGTATACCTAGGTTATTGGAAGTTTGCAAATGCAACTACATGACGAGCAATTAAAATGCATTAGAGGAGATAGGTCGACGATGACCTATGTCACCTTGATACCCATAGGTATTTGGGGTAAAATGGTTTAGTGACGATCACTCGTTAAAACACAATTATTAAGAATGCCCACCTAAGTAAAGACCAAAAGTAAGTGAAACGACTAAATGGATATTATATAGATGTATATTCTGAAAGACTAATAGTTATGATAAAACTATTTTGATGGATATTACATATATATATTTATTTATATATATTTAGTTGTGGATATTATATACATATTTTGTGTCTTATATATATACGAAAGGATAAATTAATAGTTGAAATAACTATTAAAAAGATGATATGTACATTTATATATAAGATTAAGCTAATAGTTGTGATAACTACTAGATAAATATTATATATATATATATAGATAGATATATATATATATATATAGATATATATATATTGTTTATAAATGAAAGGTTAATAATAAAATATGATAAATACTAAATGGATATCATAAGTAATATATATATATGTTAGATGTTAAATTATTAGGAGGATATTTGGAGGGTAATGAGAACCTTATTCAAATAAAATCTAAGGTTAAACATGTTACATTTCATATAACACATATGAAATATTCTAGTACAAGAATAAGAGGTTACTTTCATATTATATAATATAAATAGATGTGACTTATGGTGTTTCTCTCAATAGTTTTTGTTATGGTAGTCGATTGAGTACTAACGATTCCATAACTCACACCATGCGATTTTTAGTGTTGTTGCAACCTTTTCTTTAAGTCTTAAAGTCTTAAAACACTTGGTGGAGGGCATAGAGAATTTGTAGGAAGATGTCTCCATGATGTAGTACTCCCCACTCCTTTCTACTGCTATTTGTTTCTTTGGAAATGCTCCAACTTCTCACCTCGCCATGTGTTCCACAAGCTGTCCCACTAGCTAAGCTCTTAAACTTGCTATCGTCGTCGAGCCTAGGGACAAAAGGGTGTGGGGTTGGTTGTCTTCTCTGCATTAGAGTTTTCAAATAAGATGGATGGGGAAGATGAAGAAGGGGGGAAATGATCTTCGGTCGGGAAGTTCTCGAAAACCAAGTCGTAGCTTAGTTCGACTCCTCGGATCACGAACTATTGGGATGGCTGTTCAGTTACATAAAATCTGTCATCGGGAAAAGATCTAAAACGATTAGGCGGCCTCTGGATCCCCACGCTAAATTCCTGACATTTGGTGTTAGATTGTTATACCTCTGTACTGGGTTACACGATTTTAGCAAGCCTTGAGTGATGTGAACCCCGCGACAGTGGTAGTAAATATGCATGCTTAGCGATCGGAGCTGTTGGAAATTGCAGCGTTGGATGCAAGATTTACGAAATGGCCTATCGCTGTAGTCACATCAACATAAGTCACCGGTTGCTCTACATAGGAGGACATTGGAATACGACCGTCGGAAATGATTGTAGGTAAACAATCTCTGAACCTGTTGTTGTTTACATAAACTTACATGAATTCTGTTTAGAATATAAGTTACATCTCCATCTAATAATTTACTTCACAATTATGTCTAAAATTTGCGGTCCTTATCCCTGTCGGAAGTGTGATCCATACATGGGTTGGTGTTAGATCTTGGTTGTACTATTGATAACTGATCTTTGTGTAAAACTATGTTTGGTACATAAACGTTGTGTGTTTTTTTATTGGCGTTGCCTGCTCGAGAGTCGTGTTATCGCTTTCCTGGTGAAGAGAACAGAGTAGTGTTATCTGTTTCATTTTTTTTCTATTTTCTTTTGCCGTCAAATTCCTGTAGAAGAGACTTAAAACCTTTGTCAAATCGTTCTTTTGTTTTATTTTCCATTCGCATTTTCTGCGTAGGGACAGAGTGTTAATCTCTGTTGCCACGCTCAGATCGCTATTTTTCTTTCTGATTGTATTTCCGCTATTGGTCTATGGTAAGAGGTTGAGAGCAGTGCTTTGTGGTTAATTCACTTACGATTAGGGTCAATCGACTTATACCTTATCACTTATACGGATAGATTGGGGATGATAGCGTAGATTTGCCGATTCTTGTGGCTGTTTCCTTATGTTATTTCTACTTACCTCATTGTTTACGAAATGTACCGAGTTCTTGAAAGGACAGTGTCGACTTACCGAGTCCTGTGGTTGATATTCTGCCTTAGCATTTAATTATGTACCTTGTTGAGTTCTGATTTGGGTAGAGATGATGGAAGGGCAGCTAAGTGCTGAACCCTGGAAAATCTAGTTTCATGTTCCTTGTAATTGCTGGTTGCTAAATATCTCTTTTGGGCGAACGGAGACCAAGGGTATCAGTAACTTAACATAGGTTTGAATCGTTGTAGATTGTTGATCCCTGAACTTTAAATTTTACTTGTATTTATACTTACAAATGGCTTCCGGTATTTGCATTGATGATTATTGTGTAGAACGATTTCTTGAGCATGATGTTTCTTTTTAATTGTAGTTAAAATTTCTCCAGGTTGATTGCGATTTGTTTGCATGCTGGAACCTTTTACTTGGATCAGAACTTTGTACTGTTAATATATTTATTAACTATTGGTATAGTATCTGTTTGGCATGTGATGTTATTGATTGTAGAAATCAATCCAGTTGGAGACATATATATGCACCGCATATTAAGTACAAAGTATTTAGTTGTTTATATATGTATTTTATATAAATGTTGCACGCTAAGTGGAGGAAATCTTGCGACTATATATGGGTATGTTAAGATTTTAATGTTGCTAGGAGTTGGAAGGATCCAATACTGAAAGGAATTAGTATTGATTTAAACATATATATATTATAGAATAAATCCCACGCAAAGAATACTTTATGGTAGAGTCGACCAAAAACCAAGGAATACATGGTTTATACTTATCTTAGGACCATGTTTAAGGGGATCGGATTTTTAAGGTAGGCATTATATTGTATCTTATTAGTAGAGTTAAAGCAAAGTATATAATTTGCTTAGAAAAGTTATATCACCAACCCTGGCATAAGTTTAGTATCATGAGGTGTCTTTATGAAGACTCGCTTGATGAATAGTATAAGTTATGTATTATGATTGTTTTTAAAGGTGCTCTCAATGAGAGATGATTCGAGGGTTTGGAAATAAATTGATGCAACATATGTGTTGGAGAATGTTATTGTTCTTTTAAATAATATAAAGAATTGCTCTTCTTTTTGTGGACGTAGCTCGAGTTCGGGTGAATCATGGTAAAATGATGTCCATGGTATGTGTCATTTATGTGCTTCTTCTTGTTATGATCTTATTTAGATACTTATGATAGTTTTTGATGTTCACATAAGATGGTATGTATGTGTCTTCGATTTATGAGTAAAATATATTATCATGAATAAATAGGTTACTCTTATATTGTTATATAGATACATTTAAGGTATTGGTAGGTACAGTTATTTAAACATATCATAATAGTAATGTTTTCCTTTACTGAAAATGCCTCAAGGAAGCACAAAGAATTGCAGTACGTATTACTTAAATTGCTAAACAAAAGACTAGTATAAATATTCGGAGTTTCAAGTCTTGTGCATAAGTAAGTAAAGAAAGAATGATAGTTATGCATGACGATTGATATTTTTATTGTCATCCTTTATCAGTACAAGTACATCAGCCGTTGTCTTATCACGTCTAATTTTCAATGAGATGATATTAATGTTTTATTAAAAGTTCAAATATATCACAAAATTTACTAACTCCGAAAAATAAGTTCGTGACATGGCCTAGCTGGAGAAAGCAACGACAAAAATCACTGCAGAGACTGTGCATTTTTGGGGTAGTATTGTCTAGGACGAACAATTAGAACAACTGAAAAAGATGCGGCAAGAGGCGAAAGGGTAGCTAGTGACACTGAATGTGTTGATGAGAACGCTGCCAGCAGTTGTCCAGGTCACCAAATTAACAGAGCTAAAAAAATTGCAGTAGTGTGTCGCAAAGTCAGACGAGCATCAGAAGAAGTGCAGCACATAGTTGGATGAGTTCCAAGATATTGGAGATTGGTTTTCGCTCAAGGAGAGTTTTGCACTATAGGCTGTACATGAAGGTTAGAGGAAAAATGTTGATAAGCTAAGTGTGCATCCATCTGCGTAGGACAAGGAAGAGAGTCAGCAGACAGTGGTGGCAGTTCAGGAGCAAGTGCATGAGATCACCCAGCAGTACGAAGACTTCTGGATGAAGACCAACGAGTACACCATGTCCAGCTAACGTGGCTTGAGGGTGAGCCACAGGATTGTGTTGGGGGCCTGTTGGCAAGCGGTTTGGATGAGTTAGTTTCACAACATCGTGGATGCTGCGCAAGGCCGAAGATACTGCGTAAGGAGGAAGACAGTGCACAAGTTGATAAGTTTATGAAGTTTTGGGTCATTTCGACCGCATTATGCAGGTTTTGGGTCATTTGGACCGCATTATGTGGGTTTTTGGGTCATCGTTTTGTAGAGTTTGTTAAGTAGTTAGGCGGTTGCCTGAGTGGACTGCAAATGTAAAGGCACAAGCCGATAAATAGATGTTGATTGCAAGTGTAAAAGATATTAATTAGATAGTTGTCCATTGGTTATCAAGTCTTATGTGGATAATTGTTATTGCGGATGTTTTGGGTATTGATCTACGTCTGTCTGAATCCGGGTATGCGACAGCAGCACTCTCTTTTTGTATCTATGTTTTTGTTGAAGATGAATATGATATGACAGAGTTTTGAGCAGAATCATTGTGTCTTTTCTTGTGATGAATGCATTATGCGATATGAATTTTTGAATGATGCGATGTTTCCTTGCTGCAATCAATGTTTTACTGTTATATCTATTGCGCATTAGTAGTTCGTTCAATGATAAAACATTGTTGAATGATGTTGCAATTATGTTTAATGCCTGAGTTGAATGGTTAAACGGTGATGCAATGTTGTGATAACTTGATTAGTTGATGCACAAAGTCCTCCTTCATTCGGCGGAAATGTGGTTCCATCAGCTCTCGCTTGAACATCTTGGGTGAGACTTCATTTGCTCCGTAGGTGTTGCTGGACAGGGTAAAACCTGTATGGGTCGGTGCTCAGGGAGATCGTGGTAGTCGATAGTGTGATTAACCCATGTCGACTAGGTTTGTGTCAACATCACCTCAAGTTTAGGCTTAGTTTGCATTGGAGCCATCTCTTGATAAGGTCTAGTGGCCACCGATTATGAATGATTAGTTAATTGAGGTAGAAGTGATCATGATTGAGTCATATGGACACCAAAATAGGGGGGGGACTCCAAGGGAGCGCATAACTAACTGTCAATGGTAAAAAAGGATGCTCCTATACTTAGTAGTATTCAAACTAGGTGTAGCAATCAGTTAACTAAGCAATCAAGGGGACAAGGTGCCCAAATCATTGAACTAACTATGTAGACTCCTAAAATCATGCATGAGAGCGCATTGGAACTCCAGTGATGTAAACAAGGTGCTCTAAGTGGATAGGACGGCTAATGGTGGCAAAAACGAATCTCTAGGGCACGCAAAGTAAGGACTAGGTTCTAGGAGACTCAACTGTCAATGCATGGATGCATGGAGTGATGCATGGAATGCATGCATGCATGCAAAACCTAGATAATATGGTGAGAATATTCCAACAGCAATACCCACTAGGGGTAGGAAGTTAAAGGATTGAGAAGAATTGTGAATCCTAATGATGTCTAGGTGCCATCATGGTACCTTCGAGTACAAGAAAGAGGTGAGTTGATAATTCTTATGTAAAATCACAAGACCGTGGGTATGGATGTGACTCTTAGTTTTAACCTTATAGAATTATGAATCATTCGCTTGAGGAACCAAATGAAAGATTATTAGCTCAAGGGTGTTGGCGAGCCTCTAACTTATGCCTAAAATGATATTTAAATGATTATTGTGAGCCCTTTAAATATTATTATGGATACATAACTATTACTAATTATCCAAGCTAGGGAAAGGGGTGCTAGATAGATATCCTTGAAGTTTCTAATTGAGAGAATCAAAACTTCTTTTATTTTAAAAGAATCATTTTTATAATTACCATTACTCATTCTCTTGAGTATCAGCTAAGAGAGACAACTTTTGTATTGAGATTGAATTTCTTCCATATATTAGAAAGTGTGTCATTTATATATAGATATACACTAGACAATGGAACTATTGTTATATTCTTGTATTATAAATATGGATATACAATTTATGGAAAATGAACTAACTAGCATATTATAAACAATTATTATATGCTAATGTGACACACATATAAAGAAAATGGAGTAAATAGTACATTAATGTGCTTAAATGAAATGAAACAAATATTATATTATAAACAAACGATTAGTTTTCAAAGGTGCTATTTAAAAGAAAAGGATACAAGAAGTTAGAGTTTTGGTGCCCAACCATCCTCATCATTTTCCACTTCACCCTTTGTTAATAATACAGGGAAAAAAACATGGCAGTTGCAGGGTACATGGAGGATGAGAGAACGATATCTGAGGAACAAAAGGGCTTCTCTGAGATTTTGTCATACTCTCTTTCAGTTACAGTTTTAAAGAATGATATCACCAACTCAATGGGAATTTTAAGCGTTCATTTTGGAGAGTGTGAGTATCACAATCAATAGATCTTGTAGTCATGCGAGGGGAAACCCTAGTCTATCACACAACTATGAAGGAAATTTTGTGTACAGAAATCTTATGTTGAACAGAACCATTGCTTGTGAAGACAAAAATATGTGTGAGGAGGAACAATGCTTATAACATGAACATCCAACATTGGAGCTACCTTAGTCATACGCTTTGAACAATTCCAACAAGATTACCAGTAGAAATGCTATTTTTTTGTCACTGGGTATTCTCCTCAGTTTTGACAATGGAAATAAAGAAAATAATAACACATGTTATAACCTTTGGTGGTAAGCTTGATTAGATTTTAATTATAGTATAAATTAACCACTTAACAAGAGATGAACCCCATCATTGTTGACAGATTGTGTATGAAGAGGAGAATGTGTTCTCTTAGTAGATAGCTGTCATGGGGCTACCGGTCCCAACTCAATTTTTTGTTTTCCGATATACCGTGCAACACTACATGGAGCCTTGATGAGGGTGAGACCAACTCGATAGGTCATCCAATAGACTATGCCTAGCCTACATAATACACACTTATCTATTTTTAACTTATGTTCTTATACTTATCGAAGTTTACATATGTGCACACATCAAATAGTAAACACATTCCAACACTTAGCCAAATATAGGACACTAAGAGATATGGGAAGGAGACACCCCAATGGGAATTCCTAATACCCTTTTACACTTTTAATGGTACAAATATTACAATAGTTACAATATATAAAGGTTCCTACAAGGAAACCCATCATAGAGTGTCCTACTCAGCATGCTCTCAAAGGAAACCCCATGTTTCTTAATACTTTGTCTTGTCTTCCTGCTGCTTCTATCCACCACCTATGGATCCACACCATAAAGACACTAGCCACTGTCGTGTCTATTCACATCGATTTATGCAACTAGATTCACCACAGTCTACACTTCATCGAACAGTTCATCTAGAACTTAGCCTCTACTTGTGCCATGTTCCTTTGCCTGAAATCAAACCTGCCTTAGACTTTGCCTTTCCCATAAGTTCACTATGTTGGAAAATCAAGTAATACTGAGAGGGGGGGGCTGAACCAATATTTAGATATTTCTTCAATTTTTATCACTTTTAAGACAAAATCAACAATAGAAATAGAACACATGTTTTTATCGTGGAAACCCAATTGGGAAAACCACAAACACTTTATATTACTACAAAATTATATTTACAAGTATTTGCCACACCAACTTGTTGGATGCTACAAAACACAATATTTCAGCTACAAATGAAGGATGCAATGCACCCAATATTTTCAACTACAACTGAAGTATGCAACGACACTCTGCTTACCAACAACAATTGAAAGGAATCTACGACTTCCTACAGGATTTCACAGCGTGTCCTTTCACCTCCCAGCCACCCTTTAAATGATTATACGTTCTTTGTTTTATGTACACCTTCTGATTTTCTATTTGAATATATAGAGACACATTATTTGAAGGATTAAAGCCTTGTTTATATACCCTCAATCATGCCTCTTCACCTAATAGTCACAATTATTCATCGTGACCATTCAAAAATAAAACTAATTTGAAATTAACTTTATGTTTTATCCTGCGAGCATAAGAATGTGATTATGAAACTCTTTGACTCTGCAATCCCAACTCTGACATGTCAAATCCGACTTTCTTATTCATTGATTTACAATATGTCGATATTCAACATCAATTCTGACTCTGCCATTTTGATTCGAACTGGTTGATTCTGATGATAGGAGTCAGAACCTCAAAAATACACTCTTAATTCAGTGTCTCCAACTCCTCTGTTTCGACTCTGACTTGCCGATTCTGATGTCAAACTCGATTCTGTCATTTCGACTCTGACTTGTCGATTTTGATGTCAAACTTCGACTTCGACTTTCCAACTATGATTCCGACTCATGACTCTGGTTCTGACTGAAAATTCTGATTCCGACTCCAACTTGCCAACTACATCTCTGAATCTGACTCGATTGATAATGGTCGAAAAGATGTCGACTATTTTTTTAATTTAAAAGGGCTTGACCACTCGACCATTATATGAGAGGTCGGCACTGACTAAAATTTTATGAATATTGACCACCTTTTTGTTTCGACATTTTCCACTAGTTTTTAAGATCCAACTAGAATTAAGTATCGAATAAATATGGAATCGACCATTTACACCAAATTGCTATACTTTTCCTTTGTCATTAGTGAACTTCTTTGACATCAATGATGGTCATACTCAACATTCTTCCCCTTTGTTATTGATGAAAACAATTCTTCAAATTTACCCCCGTTTGACATTAATGACAAATGATCTCAAAACTCCCCCTGTCATCATTTCTCGCCATGTCAACTATATCCATCTTTTTGTGACAGGGTACAATCTTCAGTTTATACTAAGGAAGAGGGATAACTCCCAACTTCTTCCCGAGATAGGAAAAAGACCCTCTAGTTAGTGGCTTAGTAAATATGTGTGCAATCTGTTCCTTTGTATCAACATACTCCAACTTCACAACATTTTTTGACACTTGGTCTGTTAGAAAGTGATATTTTATTGGAATTTGCTTGGTCTTGGAGTGTATAACTGGATTCTTTGATATGTTTATAGCACTTGTCTTGTGACAGTGTATCACAATTGGGTCCTCATATTTCACAAGTAGATATTCTAATGTTTGTTTCATCGATATGACTTGAGTATAACATGATGTAGCAACAATATACTCATCTTCTATTGTAGAAACTGAAATGGAGGACTGCTTTTTACTTAGACATGATACCAAGCAATCTCCAAAGTAAAATGCTGCTCCATTGGTGCTCTTTCTATCATCAATACTCCCTTCCCAATCTGCATCTGTAATTGATCCGTATTTTATGAGCATAATGAAATGAATACATGTTATTATCAGATGCTTAACACAAAATAACAGAGATACAGTAAAACTGGTTTTCTATTCAATAAGGAAATAAGCTAGAACTATAAAATGCAGCGGAAAACAAGCTTGCTGGAATGGTGGTGGCTTATCTCTGAGAAGAGATGTGATGACTGCGCTCATTTTGCAAGAATATGGTTACAATGAGGCTCTCAAGGCATTTTACAATAAACAGGAATGTCAAAAATCCTAGACATCCAAAAACCTAACCCTAGGAGATGAAGTGCCAAAAGTCACGTGGGCCCCGTTTGGGTAAGTTAGTACATCAACTTCCCGGGGCATTCAAGCTTCTCTTAATTGGTAACTAGCACATTGTAATCATGGGTCTGTGTTTAGCATGAAATGATGGGGACCATCATTTTCTAAGGGGGGAGGAATGATCCAAATTTTAGGGGGCATATGGTCTAAATTCGGATGTATAAGCCATAAAAGTATTAAATTGAGAGGCCACCCTCTCTCATCCATGGTATTTGGTAGCACATAGTTTTGGCCCATGGTATGGTCTCAAGACACATTGTAATAATGCTATATAAAGGCCTAGCAAGCCTTCTCATAATAACAAGTTACTCATTTGGTTTCTCTCATATTTTCTATTGTTCATTGTGAGATTAATTAGATCTGAGTGACTTATTGGTAATTAGTTTAAGAGGTGGGGATCCTCTTTGAGCTTCACCTCCCATTCACTTCATATGTTTTTGTTCATGCTTATTCTTATGCAATATTAGGGTTTTCATGTGAATTTTATGACAGATTTGCATGTTTAATCTCCTCCTCTCTCGGCATTCAAGCATTCTGGTTCTCAGCTCCCAAGATCCGGATCAGTAATTCCTTTAGAGTGAATTCATTTCCTTTTGAATACCATAAACCATACTCCATAGTTCATTTCATATATGTAAGGATTATTTTTACTGCTGCCACATGTCTTTCTTTCGGGGTTTATTGGAATCCGGTGACCAAGCCTACAGACTACATCACATCTGCTCTTGTAGCTGTTACATATAGAAAAATACCAATCATTGACCTATACATGGTATGATCTATTTCCAAAGACTCATCATCCTTGCTTAATTTACAACCATTGACTATAGGGGTACTAACAGGTTTTGAGTCTTCCATTTTAAACTTTTTCAGCATATCTTTGATATAGTTGGTTTGAGAGATAAAGATCCCTTTTTCTTATTGAGAGACTTGTAAACCAAGGAAGAATTTCAGTTCACCCAACATTGACATTTCAAACTCCTTCTTCATTTCGGAAGCAAACTTTACACTCAGAATCTGTAGATCACTTCCAAATATGATATCATCTACGTAAACAACAACAATGATCATGTTTTTGTTTTCAAACTTGATGTAGATATTATTGTCAATGGCCCCTCTTCTATATCCTTGTTGCTTCATGTACTTGTCCAGTCTTGAGAACCAATGTCTTGGAGCTTGTTTGAGGCCATAAAGTGCCTTTTTTATTTTGCAAACATAATCTCTATTTTTTGATAAGAGAAAACCTTTAGGTTGTTCAATGTAGACTTCCTCTTCAATTTCACCATTAAGGAATGCATATTTTACATCCATGTGGTGTACTTTAAAGTTTTTGTAGCATGCAAATGCTAAAAAAATTCTAATGGCTTCAAGTCTTGCCACAGGTGCAAAAGTTTCTTCAAAGTAAATACTTTCTATTTGAGCATATCCCTTGCATACTATTCTGGCTTTGTTTCTTATGACTTGACCATCCTCATTAAAATTGTTCTTGAAAATCATTTTGGTCCCAATAACATTCACACCTTTCTGTCTTGGGACAATTTCTCAAGCTTGATTTTTTCTCTATTTCGTCCAACTCATCATTCATGGCGCTAATCCAATAATTATTTTTTCTATCTTCTGAAAATGTTTTTTTCTCAACTAACGCGATTAATGCTTGTTCTTGAAACATCAATCTTATTCTTGTACTGACTCCTACATCCTTGTCACCTATTATTATAGTTTCAGGATGATTTTTTTGAACTCTTCAAGATGGAGTCTTTGTATAAGATCTAGGTGAGTCTTCATCTTCACTTTCAAGTAATTCTTCCTTTGCTTCCTTTTCTTGTTCTAAAGAATTTTTTTGAGAATCTTCATCTTTCTCTTCTTCTTTAAAAACTCTTCCTTTTGAGAATCTTCATCTTTGTCTTGACCATCAGTTTCTTCATCATCCTCATTTTCTTGAATTTTAATTTTTCTTGGCTTAGTGTCATAAAAAATTACACTTGCACTTTCTATGAGATGACCTTAGATTGTAACATCTGTATGGATTTTTTGTGGATGACTATCCAAGAAATATGCCCTCATCTATCCTTGAGTAAAATTTTCCAAGGACATCATCATCTCTCTTTATGTAGCACTTACTTCCAAAGACTCTAAAGTACTTGACTCATGTGGGTCTTCCAAACCATAGCTCGTAAGGAGTTTTATTATTATTTACTTTCAGCTGTCCTCTATTTTGTATATAAAAAACTATATATATTGCTTCTCTCGAATAGTTATATGGAAGCTTCATTAAGCAAGGTTCTAGATGCTTCTTGAAATGTCCTGTTCTTTCTCTCAACAACTCCATTTTACTGACTATTTTTGGGGGATGAAAACTGCGTTTTCATTCCACGAGTTTCACAAAACTCATTGAATTCATTTGCGGTAAACTCACCACCATTGTATGACCTTAGAGATTTAGTTTTGAGATTTGTTTCATTCTCAACTAGTGCTTTAAAAGATTTAAACTTCACAAAGGCTTCTGATTTTTCCTTGAGGAAAGTTACCCAAGTCATCCTTGTATGATCATCCATTGATAACACGAAGTAACTCTCACCTTGCATGCTTTTAGTCCTTGTGGGTCCACAGAGATCAGTGTGAATTATTTCCAATGGCTGTGATGTTGTATGATCTTTAATCTTGAAGTTTGATTTTGTGTGTTTCCCATCAAAAAAATGTCTACGAACATATTTTGGAGTTTTTATGATCTTTGGCAAGTTTCTTACTGCTCCCTTCTTACTTACTTTTAAAATATTGTCAAAATTCAAGTGCTTCATCCTTCTATGCCACAACATACTTTCATCAGTCTGACTCATGTAACATTGTTCTTCATTTTCTAGGATATATACATTGCTTGGATTTCTCACACCAGTCTGTTGATGCCTTGAAAATCATAGCATCAATCAGCAAGGGATTCTTCCCGGTAAGCAAGCCCAATTAGATCGCTCACCATTTGGAGTAGGGAATATGTTTAGTTAACAGTTCTGACTACCATAAGATTTAAAGTTTCTTGTTCTTTACACTGGTTGCATCCCGATCCACTGTTTATGCATTTTATTTTAAAGATGATATGCAAGTGCTCTAAGCTAAATGCAGGTAACTAATCTAAGTTAATCTAAAACTGTATAAGCAAATATAATATATCCTTGCAAGGAGCAAACTTTAAAGATGAGTAATACATTGAAAGAAACATCTAAAGATTAGACATATAGCTATTTAGTCATAAAGATGTAGTTCTAGCAAAAGATAAAAGATATTAAAGATAGCTTTAATTTAGTTAGCACATTCCATTACTCATTTGAGATAAACATCTTTGCACAGAAAAAAGGGATAACATTCATCACATATAAATAATTCATAATAGTAAGGAAAGATCTCACAATAATGTATAGACGATACATGAGTAATCCAACAAACATTCAACACATCCTCCAGGAAAAAATTGTTAAATTTTCAGAATTTACTTCAATCTGATCTAGGATCTTAACTGAGAGAACAACATGTACAGCATATCTACAGCATATCAATCATGGAGACAATAATGCAAGCACACAAGAGACACAAAGATTTACTTGGGGAAAACCATAAAGGTGAAAAACCCCAATAACTTCCTCAGAGATAGATAGAGCAATGATACAACCAGAATACAAGAGATAGTCTTCTCCTTGCAGCAGATCCTCCTCCTCCATAAGAGATAGACACAACCTAGCAGCAGATCCTCCTCCTCCATAAGTGCGCCACTCCTCCTTGAGTGCATGTGTGAGAAGTGAGTGAGCAAATAGAGTGCCTCCCGCACTCTATTTATACTTGACTTGACTTGCCTTTTTTACCTAACTCATGTAGGCTTGAACTTAACCACATAACATAATGCTGAGTGGGCCGACCCCCAATAAGGTGGTCTAATAACCCTTAGACCCACATGGCCGACCCCCAATAGGGTGGTCTAATAACCCTTTGACCCACATGACTTATACAGGGCCGACCCCAACAAGGTGGTCTAATAACCCATCAAGTATAAGTTACGACACTTACAATATAAATAACGACACTTCCATATAGAGGAATAATAACATCTCTATAGGAATACAATATACATATATGTGAAATACATTCCGAAGTTACATATACATCAACACTCCCTCTTAACTAGGAATGTATTTCTCAGCACAGTTCTTCTAGCACAAGTCATCTTCTCTGGATCATCGTCACTGGATAATCGTCATCAAGTCATCATCATCGTCACTGCTGCTGCTATCTCAATCAATCTCTGAATCTACTCGTCATAGGAAGTTCTACAGAGCCAGTCCTTTTTCATACTGGATGTAGGCCCACCACCTGCAGGTCTTCATCATCACTGGCCATACTGTGGAATCCTCAGGACTTATTACGTGCGTCACAAAACCTCGAAAGAGCATCCCAGGATGTTACGGGTACACAACTCTGACCTGTAGGATCTCCCAGGGCGCTATTACATGTGACCCCACCACAAAACCTCGAAAGAGCATCTCAGGATGTTACGGGTACACAACTCCGACTTGAAATCTCCCAGGGCACAAATTACATGTGGTCCACCACAAAATTTAGCAAGAGCATCTCAGGATGTTACGGATACACAACTCCGACCTGAAATCTCCCAGGGCACAAATTACATGTGGTCATGGAAAAACCTCGAAAGAGCATCTCAGGATGTTACGGGTACACAACTCCGACCTGAAATCTCCCAGGGCCCAAATTACATGCCATAGGACAAAACCTCACAAGAGCATCTCAGGATGTTACGGGTATACAACTCCGACCTGAAATCTCCCAGGGCCCAAATTACATGCCATAGGACAAAACCTCGCAAGAGCATCTCAGGATGTTACGGGTACACAACTCCGACCTGAAATCTCCCAGGGCACAAATTACATGTCCTCCCAGAGCAATGTCTCGAAAGAGCATCCCAGGCTGTTACGGGTACACAACTCCGACCTATAGGATCTCCCAGACATGCTCATCTGCACAACCTGATCCACGGCCATAGAGTATCAACCTGATACTCACCATACATCATCCTGATGTACTCATGATCGTCCTGATCATCATCACTGCAACGTCCTGCTGCATGTCATCTGGAGCAACATCCTGAAGCTCATCATCACTGCAACGTCCTGCTGCATGTCATCTGGAGCAACATCCTGAAGCTCATCATCCATGATCATTCTGATCATCACTGCAACATCCTGCTACATGATCCACCTGATCATCAATGCATCCACCTGATGCATACCAAGTATCTACCTGATACATATCATCATACATGATCCTCCTGATCATACAATGTATCCACCTGATACATGATACATATCACCATACATGATCCACCTGATCATACAATGTATCCACCTGATACATATACAGATACATGGTCCAAGCATCCAACATGATGCATATACAAAATACATACACATGATCCAACTGATCATATCCAGCATCCAACATGATGCATACATACATAAATGATCCAACTAATCATATCCAGCATCCAACATGATGCATACATACATAGATGATCCAACTGATCATATCCAGCATCCAACATGATGCGTACATACATAAATGATCCAACTGATCATATCCAACATCCAACATGATGCGTACATACATAAATGATCTAATTGATCATATCCAAGCAGAAACCAGAACATCATCCTGATGCCCATTATCCAGCACTTACATCCACAGCCATGTGAAGGATCCTCCTTCCAACATGTTTGGAATGGCTTCAGCAAATGTGTCCATCACTTCTTCCTCGAAGTGTCCTCGATCTGAAGAACGCCAAGCCTCTCTCTAAAGCACTCGAACTTCACTCTGGCTAGTGGCTTCGTCAGCACATCTGCAATCTGCTCGTCCGTCGCAACATACAGAAGATTCACAGCTCCTCTCTGCACCATATCCCTAATATAGTGATATTTGATCTCTATGTGTTTCGACCTGTAATGAAACACTGGGTTCTCGGATAGCTTCACACAACTCTGGTTATCACAGAAGATACCAGTAGCCTCCAACGGGAGATCAAATAACTCAGACAGTAGCTTCCATAGCCATACTGCCTCACAACTAGCTGAACAGGCTGCAACATACTCTGCCTCAGCTGTACTCAGTGCTACACAGGACTGCTTCCTGCTAAACCAAGAGATCACACCTGATCCCATATTGAAACAACACCCAGATGTGCTCTTCCTATCTGCAGCACTGCCGGCCCAATCTGAATCAACATAACCCTGTAGGTTAAACTTTTGATTCGCTTCATACTTGAACCCATAATCCACTGTACCCTTCAGGTACCTCAGAACATGCTTTACAGCAACCAGGTGAACACTCCTCAGATCCATCAAGAACTAACTCAATGTGTTCGCTGCAAGGCAAATATCTGGTCTCGTGTTCGTCAGGTACATCAAGGACCCAATCATCTGACGATACATAGTGATATCGATCAGCTCAGATGAAGCATCACACAGGCGCTTCAGGTTCGATGCCATAGGTGTGGCCATAACCTTGTAGTCCATCATCCCGAACCTCTTTAGGATCTCTACTGCATACTTCCCTTGTCCAAGGAAGATTCCATCACTCTGCCACACCTCCATGCCAAAAACAAATAGTGCATCAACCCCAAGTTCTTCATCTCGAACTCGACAGTAAGATTCTGCTGCATGTCGGCAATCAATCTATCTTCACCTGTAACAAACAGGTTATCCGCATACAACTATTCAAGAAAGTTGTCTTGAAATCCATCTAGTGTATCTTCTATTTCATCACTTTCATATTTCTCTATGCTGCCATCTGCAGCATGCTTGATCTTGATAGATCCATATGGAAGTCATAACAAACTTCCCTTCAGGTCTTGGGACTACATCCCAAACATCATTCTTCATGATCGACGGATCATGGCATTCCATTTCTTCATCCCAGATCCCGGGAACTTCAATATCTTCAATATTTTCAATATATATCTTTGTTGCTGGAACAAATGTTGTAGTTCTTCTTTTGTAGGAGATGGCATATGATCTTTCCTAAACAACAAGTTAAATTACATGATTAGAAAACATCTCATAGTTTTCAGAACAAATTCTTACACATAAAGAAATATGTCATACAGTCATGCAATTATCTTTGCCAATGCTTCAATACAACATTTATCCATATCCCGTAACTTTCTAGATTCCTTCCAATCTCCACCAGAACATTGTTAAAAGTGTGCACAACTCCCAACATGTCAGCAAAGAGGTTTCATTCTATATAAGTAGCAATGGAATGTTGTATAGTGCCATAGGCCACTTACCCATGTATATTAGTAGTATATTGTTCATCAATGCAACTATTCTAATATGCACAATACATATCCTAAGTCTAGGAATCATGAGCATATACATCATTCAACAATTTTATTTAAACAAACAAATATGCAAGAAATGATAATTAAAATACTTATCTTTGTTTGTTCGGTGGGTGGACTCCCTCTGAGTCTTTGCTTCCTTGCATGAGCTGCTGGAGTTCTAATCTGAAGTAGATTCTACCTTTCTGTTGTGGAATGTAGAGAGATGGTCAACTCCCTCTGAATATCTGCATCCTTGCATAAACAACTGGAGTGTACTCCCCCTTGATCTTTGCTTCCTAGATTACTTGTTCTTGAACTCATATTTATCCTTGGTCCCTATGCATGATTATTAGTATCATGATTGTGTTATCCTTGTGAGCTCATATAAAATCATACATCCATTAGCACACTATTAAAACACAGTAATCTCAAGCATGTATAGTCATGCTCATTTCAAACATAAATAATAAGCATTAGCATTCAAGGTTTATGTAGGATTCTTATGGTTAGTCAAATCATAAGAAGCATAACATGTCTAAACCTATAATTACTCAAACCTATGCCTTCATGATTCTTCTGGTTAGTCATATCATCAATTATGGTAAGAAACATAATATGCATACATCCATGACTTATTCAAACCTATGACTTCATGAATAATCATTATCAAACAACGGTATAAGATCCTAACACAAGGTAGGATTCTATCTTGATATAGGAAAAACATACCTGGATTAGCATGCTAGCTATTTATGTCTAACATACTCACATGATGTCTTCTTGTTCTTCTTCAATGACTTGTGCTAGTAACCTGTATATCTCATAGGTTAACTATTACAAAACCAAGTTATACATACCTTGTAAATGGATCTTTTATGAGATCCATGACAATGGATGAATCTTTGTCCTCATGTTATCATGATCATATGTTCTTGGACCAGAACATGATTTGTCTTTCTTGGTGTACCTTTCATGTTAGTAGACAACATAAACCTCATACAACACCATAATGCATTAGTACAATCATAAGTGTCAACACCCTAACCAATGAATATCTTCTATCATGCATTCATAATTTTGTTAAGGTGATACGACAAATCTAAAATCAAAATTGTACTAACCGTAATAACATGAAGACAAACATACCATAAACTTAATCATGGACAAATATCGAAACATACCTCGATGAGTCATACCTGTCGAGATCGCTTGTAATCTTCTTATGTAAGGCCTTAGCCTCATCTCCCTTTGAAACAGTAACTTCTTCACTCATGCAGATGATCAATCCATCTTCTTCTAGGATTAACCCAATCCACTTGATTTGCAAGAACTGGACCTGGAGCTGGATATTGGTTTGTCAGAGAAACCCCAAAAATTCAAACTTTGAATTTCAAACTTCCGAAAGGATAGAAATATGCGCCTTGATGAGCTGATCAAACTGGTATATTCAGAATTTGAAAACTGCAAAGTTTCACTCCTCAATTTTTCCTTTGAAACTTCTGGATTCACTGGACGTGACCCTGAACTGGGGTTTGATGAAGCCCACTCTTTTTCCCCATCAAAAGGTTTTATCCAAAGCTCTAAGCTTCTATTTTTCTAAGGAGCTTCTAGCCATGGTCACATATTGCAAAAATTCCCATTTTTACAGAAGCCCTAGTTTTCCACTTTTCTGATCAAAGTCCCGAACTAGGGTTTGATCAAGCCCGGCCTTTTTCCCAACCAAAAATTCTGATCTTGGTCTCTAAATTTCTATTTTGATGAGTAGCATTCAGCCGTCATCTCCGATTACAAAAATTCCAACTTTCTTCAAAGCCCTAAATTCCGGAAGCCATGAATGAAGGTACTCAAAAATAATTATGTTTTGGCAGAAATATGTACCTGATTGTTTCTGGTGTAACTCCAAACTTTTCAATCCACAGGGTCTGAAAAAGTTTCCTGAGATAGCCTGAACTGTTATATTTCCATCCTCATAGGTCTGACCTCAATTGGATTCTCTGAGAGAGAGTTATGTCAAATGTCGCAACATGACCTGTTTTGGGATAAAACAGAAGAGCGAACTTGTACGGCATGCCACGTGTCACTGTTTGAACTTCGGCCTTTGAAAAAATGTCCTGAGATATATCGGCCTGTTTTCTTTCCATCCTGATAGGTCTGACCTCAATTGGACTCTCTGAGAGAGAGTTATGCCAAGTGTCGCAACATGACCTGTTTATGGGATAATACAGGAGAGCGAACTTGTACGGCGTTCCACGTGTCACTGGTTCAACTTCGGCCTCTGAAAAAGTTTTCTGAGATAGTATAGACTGTGTACTACCTGTCACTTTTTACTAAATTTCATTTGGAGCTTCCTAGCCCAAGATATGACCTTTTTCCCAAGGTCACCTGATTTTGACTCAGATATGGAAGAGGCAGAAACCCTATATTGTACAGATCATAAGTCACAAAGTTCAACGAATTAGAGGTTGTCCTTTGGACACAAGGTACCTGGAGATTTAATATTTGTCTGTAACAATTTCAGATCCGAAAACTTCGCCAAAACGGATTTATAGCGAAAGTGCTACGATGACTAGTTTTTGCTATATCAAGCCCTAGCATTGTAAGTGCAATAAGTGTCATACATGCCATATCATGCCTTCTTTCAGGCTAGCTCTGATACCATGTTAAATTTTCAGAATTTACTTCAATCTGATCTAGGATCTTAACTGAGAGAACAACATGTACAACATATCTACAGCATATCAATCATGCAAGCACACAAGAGACACAAAGATTTACTTGGGGAAAACCATAAAGGTGAAAAACCCCAATAACTTCCTCAGAGATAGATAGAGCAATGATACAACCAACCATAAGAGATAGACACAACCTAGTAGCAGATCCTCCTCCTCCATAAGTGCGCTACTCCTCCTTGAGTGCATGTGTGAGAAGTGAGTGAGCAAATAGAGTGCCTCCCACGCTCTATTTATACTTGACTTGACTTGCCTTTTTTACCTAACTCATGTAGGCTCGAACTTAACCACATAACATAATGCTGAGTGGTCCGACCCCCAATAGGGTGGTCTAATAATCCTTAGACCCACATGGCCGACCCCCAATAGGGTGGTCTAATAACCCTTTGACCCACATGACTTATACAGGGCCGACCCCAACAAGGTGGTCTAATAACCCATCAAGTATAAGTTACAACACTTACAATATAAATAATGACACTTCCGTATAGAGGAATAATAGCATCTCTATAGGAATACAATATACATATATGTGAAAGACATTCCGAAGTTACATATACATCAACAAAAATGCAGTCTCCTAGGCTTTCATTAGGAAAAATCGAATCCCTTATACATGTAGTAAAATAGTTCACATACAGGACCGGAAATGTCTTTCACCTACAAAGAAGTCCATTGCTTATATCCTCTATTCATCTATATATAACTTTACAAAATGCTCCTTGAGCTTCTCGGTGTACCCTAATCCTAGGAATATTTAATTTGTCATTTAGTACTTTATTCCAAAATTGAGATAGTTCATGGAATTCTTTTACACAAAAGACAAAATAAAGGACAGCTGTCTATTGACATCTTTTATGGTAAAAAAATTAAGTCTCAGATGGGCCAACTGCTTCATTTGGACGTTCTTCTTTTGCTGCTTTGTTTTCTCCAGTAGGCTCATTTTCTTTTGCTGGATTGTCCACTTCCTCGCTGTAACTGGTCCACTAACCGATTTCTCTTACGACAGTCCTTCCTCTTGATGAGATGGTCACATTCTGTGTTATCTTGTGCTTGCGCAAATCTGATTTGACTCCTGTTGTTCTCGTTGTAGCCTTCTGTGCAGTATTTTCAAGAAAAAAGATATGAGCAGCAGGCTATGCAATGAACTGATGGATGTCTTCTAGGTTTATAGCCTCAACATTTTTTAAATAGTCTATCTCTACATCCAAATTCTTTTGCAATTCTGGCAGGCGATGTTCTCTTTCAGGGAATTCATAAATACATTGGGGCAGAGGCATGTGACACTTCTTGTGGGCCTCCTTAATATTCGAGTAGACAATGTGGAATTTTTTAATGGTCTTTCAGATCTCAACACTTAATCTATCACCACAATCTCAGAAAAACTCAAGAACTCCATTATCCATGTCGAATTCCACATCTGTTGTAGCTCATAGGTTTAAGGGAAAACCAGACTTTCCTATTCTCCATTCAAATTGTTGCTTGAGTTCCAACACATGCTGTGCATACTTGTCGTTTATTCAAAGAGCCTCAAATTCAATATATGTCATCTTTTTTATTATCTCTTTCATGCCGCAAACTTCTTCTTACATCAGCACTAGCAGTTGATGAGTTTTCCTCTGCAGATCACAAGCTCGGCTGTAGAATGTGGCCAGATCCTTTTTCTTCTCATTAGCTTCCTTGATTTGTTCTAAAAACCCAAAATTTTCTTCTATTAATATTTCCAACTCTTATATGCGAGCCTTCAAGTTCCTTTGCTGATCTTTCGAAATTGCAAGTTGCATCTCTAATAAATTCTTCTCATTTTCAAGCTGCAGGGATTTCAAACTTGTTTCCAACTTATCTTCTCCTAGCTTGTTATACTTCCTTCCTAACACATTGCTCTCCAATACCTCTTTCTTTCTGTCAGCTTTTATTTTAAAGCATAGCTCTCTGTAATTCTTCCTATCTTCAATTAGACGATGAACATTAGCTTTATTTTCCTGGGCTGCCAGTATAGAGCAATTTTCTATGAATGCACGGTCAGCGTCAGTCCTTTGGAAAAGCGTGGTTTCCGATACTCTGAGTTCGTATAAGTCTGGTCCAATCTCCATTTTCTTTACTGATATGCCAATGATAGTCTTCTTCTGTTCGTGAAAATAAACAAAATTCAGGCTGGCCACTTGGCGCTACTTTTTGGGGTTGTATGGGGTTAGTGCTAATTCTTCGGTAGAGACAACCCCTTCTTGAGCTAACCCTGGTTTGCCTAACTTTGACAGATCTAAGTCCATGGCCTACGGGCTAGGCGGGTCTTGTTCTGTGACTTTCTGAGCTTCTTCTTTCTCTCACCTTTCTGCTAGCACTACTAATATCTTGTTTGCTTCCTCCAACAAGATTTTTTCTTCTTCCTCTTGCTGTAATTTAGTAGCTTGTTCTTGTAGGATTATTTCTTCTTCTTCTCTCAAGGATTTTTCCTCCTGCTCTTTCTGGTTTCTAGTAGCATCCTCTTCTATTTCCTTTTGGATTCTAGCAACCTCCTCTTCTTGCTGCAACTTGATAGCCTACTCTCGTAGAATCCTTGTTGCTTCTTCTTGTTGAATCCTTGCTGCCTCATCTTGTTGCAATTTGGCAACCTGTTCTTGTTGTAATTTGGCATCCTGTTCTTGTTGAATCCTTGCTTCCTCTTGATCTTGTTGTTGCTTGATAACTTGTTCCTATAGGATTCTGTCCCCTTCTTCTTGTTCCATTGCTGTTGAATCTCCTGATTGGGATGCTAGTTTCTCTTGCTCTATTTGGATTAGGCCGACAGGCTTGGGAGTAGAACTCTTTCTGCCTTTCTTCTTGTAGCATTTCCCTAATTATGTTAAGTTACGAGGACTACGAAATAAATCTTCATCTTGGTACATAAGATGGGTGTACTCAAAGGTAGTTTTGACATCAATAACATGTCTAGCAACTCTACCACAAGGGTCATGCCTCCTTGAAAAAATTTGTACCAAAATAAAAGATTTCCGAGGCTTGAACATAGTTTTCTCCCTCTTTTTCCCTCGGGAGGCTGTATGTGCCAATAGTGAAAGGCATTGGAGGATATATCCATTTCTTCCTTTCACTGAGAATTCTGCTGATTCCACCAACGTTGAAGAGTTTCCTTAAGGCTTCCCTGTGTATCACAAAATTTGTAGCATATCTAGGAAGTAAAAAGGGAGCTTGGGATCCTCCACTCATCCAAATGTAGGTTCCTTCTAGGGCATGGAAATAATATCCAAATGCTTCAATAATGTGCATGGTGTTCTCCGACGGGAAATTTGGTTCTTTCACAAAAATAAGTTGATATAGAGGCATGACAAACTTCTCGCAAATCTGCTTGTAGTGATTTGCAAATCTACTTGTAGTAATTTGCATATCTACTTTCCCATGTGGGCTGGTAAACCATAAAGAAAGGAGTATCCTTTCTATTCCATGTGCAACCCAAATCCGAAAAGGTGTGCTTGCTTAGCAGGCATTCTATTAAATAAGAAGACATGAAGAAGTCTGCTTTCTTCTGAGTCAGCCCACCTTGAGCAGCAGTTAATTGCAAGACCAAACTTTCTGAAATTATATCTTCCCAATTGAAAATGGTCCCAAACATGGCAACATGGACTATTACTGGTACCCATCCAAGCTTGAAAATATTGCCATTGGACATGCCAAAGACCCGACTCAACATCAAAACAATGAGTCTATAAATAGGGGGTCTTTAAGAGGTTACTCTCATATTCGTTGTTGTTCCTTTGTCTGATTTTCTTGTCACTTATCATCATTTTCCTATCGCATTCCAGAGGGTCCATAGTTTTCTATGCTATCCAATCATTATCCAACCAAGCTCTCACCTAGGGAAATTTGTAAGTGGCTATGATATGTTCGGGTGCAAAAGATGCAAGATTCATCCCATTCTTGTCATTGATGAACCTAGTGTAAGTTTCAACATGCGGGATCATCCATCCTATGACATCGGAGCATGGGAATAACTCAGGATGAGTTGTTGCCTTATGGAGGCAGGATCTCCTAATGTTTGCATATACCATAGTGTCTTCCAGGGGAGCTTCAAGGTAATCTTGATCCCTGATGAACCTATATAAGGCACCCCACTAAAATTCTGGGGTGGACCTTCCTAGGTGTACATTGGTGGTGGCTTGCATATCACTGAGCATGGTTTCAAGTAAAGTAACTAGTAAGATCTCCACGTCTGAATCTGATTCTACGAGCTTGGCCTTCTTTCTTGCAGATTTCCTATGCATATCAAACTTGCGTTGATAGGGTAGCACAAATGAGGAGTTTGGAATATTCATAAGCAGTTAACACCATAGACACCACTCATCATACAAAGTAACTAATCAATGAATAAGTGACAATAGATGACTCTTTTCAACTTCAAACATCCTTTTAGAATGATGGTAGAAAATCTTAAAACAAAACAAAAAATCATCCATGTAATAATTCCAAACTAAGTGCTTTTAAAACAAAATTGGAAGTTGTCGACGTCTCATTCAAACACATTTCTATTGAGTTGAACCAAGAACCTTCCTCCATTAGAGGTAAGAAGACTATACATTTTGGGTGAGACCGGTTATTCGGGTAACGAGCGGGCAAGTTGGGAAGTAAATAGGTTTTGTTTCTTTTTCCTAACTACTTGAATTTGTTTCGTTTTCCTACCTTCTCAGCTTGAAGGAGACTACTTTTACCCAATTACTCAAAAGATAAGATTGCACCGTGCATGTAACATCACATCGTATTGATCAATGAGTAATATGGTATTATAAGATTGCCTCATATTGATAACTTGTGATAGCTTGAAGTGTTACATAGGCGCTAACTTGCAATCATGTGGGGAGTTTCTAATATGGTATGAGACAGAAAGCAACCATATGTTAATGGGGTCAATGCAGGGGTTATTTTGCTACAGGTTCGATTCAACATCTAACGTATTTGATGAATGTAGTGTAGTGGCCATTTCTCGTTGGTATTGTGATATAACACCGAGAGGACGTGGTATTGCCAAATTAGTTTTTTAGAGACATTCCTGACAAAGTTGCTCGGCTTGCATCACTGTGAAGGACACGACTAGGGAAATTTTCATCAATAATTGCAAAAATAACGGAGGATGGACGGAATTGCATGCGTAGAGGGAGGTTTTACAAATTGCTACCAGGACTAGCAGAGCGTCCTAGAGTTTAAAGGATTTGCGCAGTATGCGGGGAGCTAATGTAGAGCGTATGGTTGTGGAGAAACTCAAACCTTGTGGGTGATTTAAACAACTATGAATGAAACAATTTCCTTTAAACTGTCAAAAACAACTTCGAACAGAGTTATTCCTCGGAACAAGCAAACAAAGGAAAGAGTGCCTACCGATTTCCTTTGGAGTGGTCTCTTGCTATTGACGCGTCTACCCAGGTGAATAAGGAACAAAAATGTCCAACGTCTACTACCGGAAGATTTTCTTGTCTTTGGGAACAATGAATCGATCAAAAGCCCGTTCTGTGTATATATAGCGGGAGAATTAATTCCCCACGGGTGAATTAATGAGTGTTTGGTGGGCACAGGGCTCAACAAAACGGTGTATTAACGCCGCACAAGGCATATTAAATGTCTTCACCAACCCAAGGTTACCGTAAACCCAAAATTTTGGTTGTGTAGTGGCGACAAACTAAATGGCATCTTCGCGCGTTGGGTGGCAGATTTGTGCTTAAAACATGCGATCAAAAATGGTGCGGGGAGTTGCTATGGTGGCATTATTAAGCGCAAAGTCTGCAAGGATGGAAGGGAGACTAATGTTAGGTTTTGCGCCAAAAGGATGAGGCAACAACAAGGTTAAAAGGAAGGTGAAGAGTGCGGCAATGTTATGCTTAAAGTTTGCACAATAGCAGAGGTTCTAAGCTCAAGGTTTGCAATGGGACAATGAAACGATTGGCACATATTTTAATTTTAAGAACTGTGTGGAAAGACAGCATGTTTGAGGGACACATTGGCACAATGGCAACAAAGTTAAGACCAATACTTGTGCCCAATCGGCGACGAAGTTAAGGTTCGGACTTGCTCCCTTTGGCGCAAAGTTAAGATTAGGGCCTGCGCCTATGGTGCAAATTTAGACACTAAGACTGCACTTTGCTTTAAAAATATAGAAAAAATGCCTTAGCCGAAAAGGTCAAAAATTTGGAAAAGATAAACACTTAGGAAGAAAAGTTGAAAGGACAACTAGCTAAGTTTGAACAACATAAGCTTCAAAACAAAAATAAAAGGAGGGGCCCCAGTATTTTACAAAATATTTTCGAGGGGATGTTGCGGCAACAACACAGTCCCAATACGTTTTGCTGAATTTTTCATTCTGATTTCACATTTCTTGGAGTCAAATATGCAAATGTTCCCTTGATCACAAGTTGAACTCACACTTAAGAGATTAGGTTTTAATTTTTCTACTAGCAGAGCATTTTTTGCTTTAAACTTGTTTCTAAGAGCTATTGTACCCTTCCCAATTATTTTAGAAGATAAATTATCTCCAAAAGTGACTTTTCCTTTTTGATCTCGTTTTAGAAATATGAACTTGCTTGGGTCTCTTATGATTTGCTTTGAACATCCACTATCCACATGGCATAGATTTTTCTTTTTCTATGGAACATAGAGCTCTCGAACATTTTTCTTTCACATCTTCTATCTTTTTCAAAGCATTTCTTTGCTCCTTGTATTTAGTTGTGGATCCTTTTTCAATAGGAGTCACTAGTTTCCATTTTCTAGATATATGCCCATAGTTACCACATTTGTAACATTCTATGTCATACCTCTGTAAGTGTGGAGAAGAATTCTGACTTTTTCCTTTTGGAAGATCACTAGAATGGTTTTTGGAGGGATATTCTGATTATGTTTTTGGTTCATACTACAATAAAATGCTTTATGCTCAAAATTGTTAGATACATAACAATTACCCAAAAAGAGTTGTAGATTTATGCTTGTCATTGGTCTTCTTGACATTTTTCCTGTCCTACTTTCATTTTGAAAAGAATACTTTTTTTTACTATCTTCCTTTTCAACTGGGTCTTTGAGTACAACAACATAACTCCTTTTATTTCCATCTCATATTGTGGAAGAAGATTGTTATGAATTTATTCCTTTGTCATTACCTAATATCATTTTATCACTGGGTCATCTTTGGCAACTTAGGATGTCATCTAGAGTTTTTGAGTTGCTCTTAAACTTTGATTGAAAGGATTCTTCATCTATCTTCTTTCTAAGTAAGACCATTTTGTTGGGCTCAGCCCAAGCTAAGGAATTTTTGTGCAAGATATTTTTGGAGCTACGAAGTTACAGCGCAGCGCAACATGGACAGGGTAAGAATAACCACACAGCAATTGTACAATGCTGCGAGGTGCAAGCACCGTGAAGATCAAGCATGACAGAGTTTTGGATGGAAAGCAGCATAAGTTCCGGTGAGATCGGTCGATGATCTATTTTGGGAAAGATGCTCATAGATTCCTAGGAGGCAGGTAAGGAGTGGTGAAGAAGGAAAGCGACCGGTTGCACGAGGAAGGAAACACTACGTGAACCGGGCGCACGAAACCATTATAGAAGGAACGACGAATAAAAGAGACCTGTTGGCATGAGCTCAACAGAGGGGCTGATAGCGACGTGAGCACGTGCAGTCAGAAGATGCTAGAATGCAGAGATGGCATGGAAGGGTGGCGACGACGGTGAATTCGCTATCATAGCTCAAAATATTTTGGTTAGTGGGGTAACCACACCAGTTCTAGGTAACCTTAGGGTTTTGGACCACATGCATTGTAATAGATGTGACCTAAGGGCATGATCTATATAAAGGGGCATTTTTGTAAGGGAAAGGGTTGAATATTCATTTGAGTATTGCTGAATGTTGATCTTTGTTGAGAGACTCATTATAAAAAGGCTCTGCAGCTGTGTGCGCAGAGACCTACTGAAGAGAAAAGAGAGTCTCTAGCTAAGTGCGTAGATTGGAACTGTTGAACCCTTCCCATTGATAATTTAACAACAGTTCCTATGGATGTAGCCTCCATACTAGGGGTGAACCACATTAAATAATTGTTTTATGTGATTGAATGTGCATTCACTTCTATTGAATGGTTAAGTTTATGTTTGTAAGTAAATGTATATTTGCTTTGATATGTATTATCCAAAAGAATGAATGATAGGAATAATATGCTAAGCATTGAGTGCATATGAATGAATATTAAATGTGGAAGAACTTCTGAACATGGTGAATGCATGAGTATTGGGTAACACTTAAGTTAGCGAAGTCCGTGTAGTGCGATTCCCTGAAGCGCAACACTGAAAGTGCACAGTGCATAGTAGTTCATCATATTGCATAAGTTCGTGAAATAAGAAACCTAAGGTAGTGGTTAAATGAATTAGTTACACTAAGTAAAAGTCTATTGAAGTTGGTTAACTTCCGAAGAGGAAGCGTGCTCTTCAGTTGTGCTTTCCTATGTCGAATAGCTATTCTGAGCTGCACAATCCTTAGATCTGCTACTTGAGAAAGTAATAGCCACAAAGTAGGTGAACTTTGTGCAGTCCACCAGTCTGTTGAAGTGTGTGTCACATCCCCTCCGACCCACCTGGTCGGCTGGAGACCGTGATCCATTTTATTTTCTCCAAAACCATTAACTAAGCACCCATACACATAGTCGAAGAACTCAGATTCTGCAACAACAAATCCTGAAATGCGAATCTCGCAACAATGATTCCAAAACGCACATCCCGCAACAGTGGTTCTGAAACACATGTCCCGCAATAATGATTTTGAAATGCACATCCCGCAACAGTGGTTTCGAAATGCACATCCCGCAACTATATCTCCCACAGTTTTAGGTTCGGGATTGCAGGAGTCCAAACACATAGTGCGAGTTTTGGTGAACCCGCAACCCGAAACCCAATTCCAACTGCTCCGTTGCGTGGTGGTCACCCCGAAACCCGAAGCCCGCAAGTCGCTAACCCTGTAACCCGCAATATCGGGTGCAGGGTTGCAGGAAGTCCAAATCCCATCATGCGAGTCCAAATCCCATCATGCGAGTTTTGACGAACCCGAAACCTGAAACCCACTACTTTCGGGTTCGAAATTGTGGAAGGCCCAAAAACTCTCCATGCAGACTTTGGGATGCCTGCAAGCCACAACCCCCAGAATCATGCGTGCGGAACACTGTTTCTATAAGGGTAACTTCATCA
The DNA here is from genome assembly GCA_027924585.1 of Larix kaempferi. NCBI lineage: Eukaryota > Viridiplantae > Streptophyta > Pinopsida > Pinales > Pinaceae > Larix > Larix kaempferi. The sequence goes on along the minus strand of BSBM01001446.1, from coordinate 1,305,943 downwards.
ATCTTCCAAGGGGCATAACGCCTCCCTCCGATATCCAAATGGGGCAAGGCTGGTACCGCTGGAAATCTCATGGAGAACTCTATCCAATGATAGCATCCTCCTGACCAGGTGAGACACCTAACCACCTTATTTCCTTCTTTGAAGCTCTGTTCCTATCCACACTTGAACATTCCAACATTCAACCAGCCAGGGTCCCTTCCTACTATTAGGCCCATAGAGGTTCTTGAAACCAGTTTCAGGGCTTCTCTAACTTCTCAAGGATCAATGTAGATATATATTTCCTTTGCAGCGTTAGTACATATCACATTCATTACCAAAAATGATGGAGATCTATCATACAACATCACATATAAAATGAATTTATAGACTTAACTCACACATCTATCATATGCAAGAATTACAAGCATTAGTTCTTGCAATACAAGGTAAATACACACAGTGGATTCAGCCTGTTACTTAGGCGTATACGTGACTTCATGTCAACCATTCATATAACCATACATACAACAATTCCATGACTATACAAGCATTTATCATAATAATGAAACCACATCATTTACCATAACATAATACTTATCTTTGAATTCCAAAGCAACTAGCTAAGTGAGAGCAACATTCCGCCCAACCTTAGATATTTGTCCAGGCTATACTCTTTCAGCTGAGAGATCACCCCCGAGCTGGGCAGTGTATCCACTAAGGAGGGATAATGGGTTCTCTCACTTTGAAGGCTTCATTCTCATGCTAAACCAGTCTGTAGTTGGGTTTAACAAGCATTCCAGGGAACCTACCCATGCTAAGAAAACCTACAGGGGTTCTTTAGCACACAGGGATAAAAAGGAGGCATTGCTAAACTAGTTAGTTCAACCACATAACTACAGGGATCTTAGTACTCAGTTGACATGGCACCCACAATACCTACCACATCCAACACAAGGAAGACCTACTGCACAATCACACAGTTTCTCAAGGCATATTCCCTTCCAGTGCTATTCCAGGATGGGCATAGAAAGGTCTAGTCGCTCACAACCGACCTAGCACCCAGAATACCTACCACATCCAACACAAGGAATATCCTATCACTGTTGTACAGTCTCACAATGTCCTTCCCTTCCTTTGTTATTCTAGGATGGGCATAGAAAGGTCCGATCACTAGTTCATTGAGACTATAGCCTTCACTAAGTTTCTCTAGCAATCCAAACCTTCTCCCATGGTTTACAACAAGATATATCCCAGCTTGGGGTCTTCCATGGTTTCTCTACACAAACCGCTTTGCAACCTTCTCTATTGACTCTGTCCGTTGCTGCACCAGGGTTCTACACACATGCTGTCACGGCTGCTCGTTTTTGGGTAGTTCTCACACACAGGAGCGCACTACTTACAGGAAAACACACAGGTGAATCCTCTGCGAGGGTCAATCGTCTTCCCCATGGTAGCGCGAGCGTTCTAACAACAAGGAACTGAGAGTACGTGAGTTCTGAACAAATGATTGTGTGTCCCTGAGTCTTCCCCCCCCGGGTTCACAATAGGCTCTCTGCGAGTTCTCCCAGGTAGTTCGATGCCTTCACGCGCACGTGATCAGAGCCATCCCCTTCAATACGAAATCACAGGCATGCTCTATACTCCATCAGACTCAACCATTGGTGCTCAACCACCCTCTGAAATTGCATTAATGTTAGGAGGGAGTTCAAACGGGTTCTCAGTCAGACATGTGGCAACATGGTCAATCAATCCAAAACCCCCTCACCTCTCCCTAGTGTATACACACACCCCCCTTCTCGATTATTTCCTCCTTAGCCAGCTTCTTGGTTATTTTATTCATTCAGTAATAATTACATAATTTACATTCTTCATGGCTTAGCATCCCATGAATAATCAAACTGCATCAATACTTGCCTGAGCAATAAACCGAAACATCCACTAGTGGGGCCTTGGCCTTGAGCTCCACACTAGGGCATTTACACGTACTATACATAAGCAATATTTACATCAAGGGAAAACTGGGGTATTACGACTCCCTCTCCCTTAAAATAACATCGTCCTCGATGTTCTCAAAACTGAACAAAAATGGAAATGCCTCCCTCATGGCATCCTCCAACTCCCACGTGGCCTCCTCTAAGCTAAGGTGCCTCCATTACACCTTTACCTGCACTATGGACCGGTTCCGGAGCAAGGTAACTTTCCTGTCGAGGATGCATGTAAGCTCCACCTGGAACTCTCCCTGTGGTTCCACCTCTATCACATGCCAATAAATGATATGATTAGGATCATGTACATATTTCTTAAGTAAAGATACATGGAAAACATTATGAGCTTTCATGTTAGCAGGCAATGCAATTCTATATGCAACTGGCCCTATCCTATCAAGGACTTCAAATGGACCACAATCTCTTGGTGCCAACTTGGCACAACTTCCCAATTTCATGGAACTCTTCCTGGGTTTCACTCTCAAGTAGACATGATCCCCAGTTTAAAACTCCTTATGTACTCTTTTCAGATCTGCATAACTCTTCTGCCTGTCCTATGCTGCCTTCAGATTCTGCCTAATCTTAACAACTTCCTGTTCCATTTCCTCAACCATCTCTGTTCCAAGCACTACTCTGTTCACTGGGTTGTCCCAACTCACTGGAGTTCTGCATCCTCTGCCATACAACACTTCAAAAGGACTCATCTTCAATGATGCTTGATGCCCATTGTTGTAAGCAAATTCCACTAAGTGTAGATAGTCTTCCCACTTAGATGGCTTATCCATCACATACATCCTTAGCATATCTTCAAGGATCTGATTCACTCTCTCAGTCTGACCATCTATCTGAGGATGATAGGCTGTACTAAATTTCAATTGAGTTCCCAACTCTTGGAACAATCCTTTCCAAAAATTGGATGTGAACTTGGTGTCACGATTTGAAAATATTGCCTTGGGAAATCCATGCAATTTGAATATCTCCCTCATGAAGATATCTGCAATGTCACTAGCCTTGTGAGTGGACTTGACCGGGATGAAATGAGCTAGCTTTGATAGCTTGTCCACCACGACCATGACTGAATCATGCTTCCTCACTGTCATGGGCTGTCCTATTATAAAATCCATGGAAATCACTTCCCACTTCCACTCTAGAATGGGTAAGGGCTGCAACAATCCTGCTGGATGTTGATGCTCTGCCTTGACCTGTTGACACTTCTGACATTTAGCAATATACTCAGCTATGTCTTTCTTCATACCGTGCCAAAAGTACTGCTTCCGTGTTGCTGTTATAGTCTTCTGATACCCTGGGTGTCCTGAGCATGGATTCTGATGTATCTCATCCATCACCAGTTTCTTTTAAGTCTGCATTATCTAGAATGTACAACCTGGTGTTCTGATAGATTATAACATTATCCTTACCCAACTGATATCTTGCATACTTATCCTCTATAATGTTCTACTGCAATTTCTCCTTAATCTGGAGATAGACTTCATCACCATCTTGTGCCTCTAAAATTCTTTCTTTCAAGTCTGATTCACATCTGCTTATGGCTGCAATATGGAATCTCCTGCTGAGTGCATCGGCAACTTTATTCGCTTTACCTTTGACATGCTTAATCTCCAAATCAAACTCGCAAAGGAAATCCATCCATCTAGTCTGCCTTGCATTCAGGTTTGGCTGGTCGAACAAGTATTTCAAACTCATGTGATCAGTTCAGAGCTCAAACATTCTTCCGAAAAGATAGTGCCTCCATCTCTTGAGAGCATGAATTATGGCTACTAGTTCTAAGTCATGGGTGGCATAGTTCCTTTCATGCTCCTTCAGTTTCCTTGACTCATAACAAATTACAGAATCTTCTTGCATTATCACTCCACCGAGTCCCTCAATGCAAGCGTCTATGCATACCATGAAATCCTTACTTGGATTTGCAATCTTCAAAACAGGTGCACTAGTAAGCAACTGCTTCAGCCGCTGGAAACTTCTTTCACATTTTTCGGACCATGCGAATTTAATGTTCTTCCTCTGCAATGAAGTGATGGGGTGGGCTATCTTGGAGAATCCCTCAATGAACCTTCTGTATTAACCAACAGAAAGATCTAACATCTGCTACATTCCTTGGAGTGGACCAATCCATAATGGCCTCAATCTTCTCAGGATCTACAACAATACCTTCTATTGATATAATGTGACCAAAATATTGTACCTTCTCTTGATAGAAGTTACATTTACTTATCTTAGCATACAGCTGGTGCTCCCTAAGGACTTGTAACACCATCCTCAAATGCTCATCATGCTCTCCCTCATTCTTGGAATACACAAGAATGTCATCCAAGAACACAATCACAAACCTATCCAAATACTTGCTGAAGACATTATTCATGAGACACATGAATGTAGCAGGTGCATTGGTGAGACCAAACGGCACCACTGTGAATTCATAATGACCATACCTAGTCTTGAAGGCTATCTTATAAATGTCGTCATCCTTTATCCTTACTTGATGGTACCCTGACCTCAAGTCAATCTTGGAGAATACTCTAGCTTCCTTCATCTGATCAAACATATCATCAATCCTTGGCAAGGGATACTTGTTCGTAACTGTCACCTTATTGAGCTTCCTGCAATCAATACACAGCCTCAATGTTCCATCTTTCTTCTTAACAAACAATGCTAGTGCACCCCATGGGGATACACTCGATCTGACATAGTCTTTGTCTATCAATTTATGCAGTTGCATCTTCAACTCTACCAACTCTGGTGTGCTCATTCTATAAGGAGATTTGGAGATGGGTGCTACTCCTAGAACAAGATTAATAGAAAAATCAATGTCCCTCTTAGGTGGCAATCCTGGAACCTCATCTGGAAACACGTCCTGGAACTCCTACAATATATGGAAGTCTTCTATCCTAGGTCCCTTATCCTCTATTGAACCTGATATATGTACAACATATAACTAGCAACCCTTTCTATGAAACTTCCCCAATTGCAGAGTTGAAATCTGTCTTACTGAAACATGCTTCGGAATCCCTTTAACCAACCGTGGCTTCCCTTCATCATCAAGACATTCCAATGCTTTACCATAACAGTCCACCTTGGCTCTATGCCTTTCCAACTAGTCCATGCCAATCAATGCATCATACGACCCCAATGGAAAGACATTCAATTCCACATGTGTGAGGAGTCCGTTCAATTCTATAGGACTTTCCTTCACCATTTCGTTGACCTTTCTCTTGGTACCAGTGGCTAGTTGAACTAACCAAGCATTGTCAGGTTTCACTTTACCAAGGGAACAACTCTCAATTACCTTAGGAGATACATAACTATGAGTAGACCCTGGGTCAATCAAAACATAAATAGGCTGCTCAGCAATCTTACCTGCAACTTCTACTACTGCTGAATGATGGTCTACTTGGTGATCATCCAGTGCTGCATAAATCCTGGGTGTTGCTCTGGCCATATCCCCTACTATAGCTTATCTTCTAACATTGTGCAAGACACTGGGGTTCTTCTTTGCAGTTGGGAAATCTCTGAGCCTGTGGTTCTCTCCACAACCCCAACACTGAAGTGTCCCCATTGGTGTCCTGTTCGTTGCTGGACTAAATTCTCTTCTTGCTTGCTGGCCCTGTGGAAATCTCCTAGGTTGATCCCTGAGTGGTGGTTTAGACTCACCTTTCTTCTGATCAAACCTTCCATTGGGTTTACCTTTCCACAGTGGTTGTGCCTCTGCTTTACCTTTATTCTACTCATAGCAACGCTTTGCCATCCTAATAGCTTCATCCAAGCTTGGTGGGTTTACAAACTCTATCCTGTCTTTGTAATTCTGCGGCAGGCTACCAAGGAAGCATTGAATCTTCACTCTTTCATCTCGGATGTAGTCTACATATCTCAGTAAATCCAGAAACTTGTGAACATGTTCATCCATAGTATTCTGTCCATGTTTGAGTTCATTGAACTCTTTCCTCTTATTATCATAATATCTAGTTGACAAGTATTTCTCCTGGAAGTACCTTTGGAACCTACCCCAGCTGACTCTTATTTCACTGATTCTCTTCAGCTGCATGAGGTGATCCCACCAGATAGAAGCTCTTCCACTAAGGTTGTAGATAGTGGCCTTATCCTTTTCATTCTCCGAATACTCATGCATTCTGAAGTACTTCTTCATCCCAAGAAGCCATGCCTCTACTTCTTGACCTTCTTTGTTTTCACCATCAAAAGTAGGAGGCCTAGCCTTCCTGAATTCACCCTGTGGAATGCCTCTGTGCTCCTTCCTGCCTTTATTCTTACTAGCAGTGCGTCATGGGCTCTCTTGATAACCCTCAGAATCCTCTGACCTACTGGAAGAAATCTTAGGAGAGGGTGTCTTGTGCTTCCGACCCACATAACCCCTTCTAGGGCTTGGATTTCTTTTCCTGGAATGGACCTAGACTGACTTTCTGCATTTATTCCTTCTCGGCCTTCATAGCACGGGTTAGAACCACCGTTAATCCTTTGCTGCAAGTCCATGAGACTTTGCAAAATGGATGCATTGAGCTGATACTGCTCTTCTTGCACTTTCATCATTCGCTCATTGAAGCTAACCATACTTTCAACTAAGTTTGGGGGCATCACTTTCTCCCTTCTTCCACTAGACTCGGCTTCTGTATAAGCTTCTTGCACATTCTCACCCAATACATCATCTTCCGGCCCAAATGGGTCTTGTGCATCATTCAGGGTAACCATTCTCACCTCGCACTGTGCATTGCACCGTGATATAATTGTCTAACAGTTGTTGCTGATTCTGTGTATATCACATACATTCTATTAGACATCATAAACATGCAAATAAACTGTATCATACTCATCTAAACCAGGAATTATTCATCTGAGCAATAAATCAAGCAATTATGTTTATAGAAAAATCACGCCCTGGGTGCATTTCTTGACCAAACTTCATATGTCGTCCAGCCCAAACAGCTCCCAGTGCTGCAACTGAAGCTCTGATACCACTCTATCATGTCCCCTTCGACCCACCTAGCCAACTGGAGACCGTGATCCATTTTTTTTCTCCAAAACCATTAACTGAGCGCCCATACACACAGTCGGAGAACTCAGATTCCGCAACAATGAATCCCGAAATGTGAATTCCGCAACAACGATTCTGAAATGCACATCCCGCAATAGTGGTTCCGAAACGCACATCCCGCAACAACGATTCCAAAACGCACATCCTGCAACAGTGGTTCCGAAACTCACATCCCACAACTATGGTTCCCATAGTTTCGGGTTCGGGATTGAAGGAGTCCAAACACATAGTGTGATTTTTGGTGAACCCACAACCCGAAACCCAATTCCAATTTCTCCACCGCGTGGTGGTCACCCCGAAACCCAAAGCCGGCAAGTCACTGACCCTGCAACCCACAATGTCGAGTGTGGGGTTGTGGGAAGTCTAAATCCCGTCATGCGAGTTTTGACGAACCTGAAACCCGAAACCCGCTACTTTCGGGTTCGGAATTGCAAAAGGCCCAACAAATCTCCACGCGAACTTTGGCATACCCGCAACCCGTGGAATCATGCGTGTGGAACCCTATTTCTGTAAGGGTAACTTCATCAATCTTCCAAGGGGCATAACTCATCCCTCTGATATCCAAATGGGGCAAGGTTGGTACCGCTGGAAAGCTCATGGAGAAATCTATCTAATGGTAGCATCCTCTTGACCAAGTGAGGTACCTAACCACCTCATTTCCTTCTCTGAATCCTTGTTCATATCCACACTTGAACATTACAACCTTCAACCTGCCAGGGTCCCTTCCTACTATCAGGCCCACAGAGGTTCCTGAAACCAGTTTCAGGGCTTCTCTAACTTCTCAAGGATCAATGTAGATATATCTTTCCTTCACAGGGTTAGTACACATCACATTCATTACCAAAAACAATGGATCTCTATCATACAACATCACATATAAAATGCATCCACAGACTTAACTCACACAACTATCATATGCAAGAATTACAAGCATTAGTTCCTGCAATATAAGGTAAATACACACAGTGGATTCAGCCTGTTACTCAGGCCTGTACGTGACTTCATGTCAACCATTCATATAACCATATATACAATAATTCCATGACTATACAATCATTTATCATAATAATGAAACCACATCATTTACCATAACATAATACTTATCCTTGAATTCCGAAGCAACTGGCTAAGTGAGAGCAACGTTCCACCCAACCTTAGATCTCTGTCCATCCTATACTCTTTCAGCTGAGAGATCACCCCCAAGCTGGGCAGTGTATCCACTAAGGAGGGCTAATAGTTTCTCTCACAGTCAAAGCTTCATTCTCATGCTAAACCAGTCTCTAGTTGGGTTTACCAAGCATTCCAGGGAACCTACCCATGCTAAGAAAACCTACAAGTGTTCTTCAACACACACAGATAAAAAGGAGGCATTGCTAAACCAGTGAGTTCAACCACAGAACTGTAGGCATCTCAGCACTCAGTTGACCTGGAACCCACAATACCTACCACATCCAACACAAGGAATACCTACTGCACAATCACACAGTCTCTCAAGGCATCTTCCCTTCCAGTGCATTCCAAGATGGGTATCGAAAAGTCTAGTCGCTCACAGGCGACCTAGCACCCACAATACCTACCACATCCAACACAAGGAAGATCCTATCACTGCTCTACAGTCTCACAAGGTACTTCCCATCCAGTTCTATTCCAGGATGGGCATAGAAAGGTCTGGTCACTAGTTCATTAAGACTATAGCCTTCACTGAGTTTCTCCAGCAATCCAACCCTTTTGCCATGGTTTACAACAAGATATATCCCATCTTGGGGTATTCCCATGGTTCCTCTGTGCAAACCGCTCTGCAACCTTCTCTATTGACTCTGTGCATCGCTGCACCAGGTTTCTACACACATGGTGTCATAGCTGCTCGTTCTTGGGTAGTTCTCACACACAGGGGCGCACTACTTACAGGAAAACACACAGGTGAATCCTCTGCAAGGGTCAATCGTCTTCCCCATGGTAGCGTGAGCGTTCTAACAATAGGGAACTTAGAGTACATGAGTTCTGAATCGATGATTGTGTGTCCCTGAGTCTTTCCCCCCCCCCGGGTTCATAACAGGCTCTCTGCGAGTTGTCCTAGGCAGTTTGATTCCTTCATGCGCACGTGATCAGAGCCATCCCCTGCCATACGAAATCGCAGGCATGCTCTATACTCCATCAGACTCAACCGTTGGTGCTCAACTACCCTCTGAAATCGCATTAATATTAGTAGGGAGTTCAAACGGGTTCTTAGTCAGACATGTGGCAACATGGTCAATCAATCCCGAACCCCCTCACCTCTCCCTAGTGGATACACACAACCCCCTTCTCGTTCGTTTCCTCCTTAGCCAGCTTCTTGGTTATTTTATTCATTCAGTAATAATTACATCATTTACAATCTTCATGGCTTAGCAGCCCATGAATAATCAAACTGCATCAATACTTGCCCGAGCAATAAACGGAAACATCCACTAGTGGGACCTTGGCCTTGAGCTCCACACTAGGGCATTTACACATACTGTACATAAGCAGTATTTACATCAAGGGAAAAATGGGGTATTACAGCATGCATCACCTGGTTGTGGAATCCTGATTCCGCAACCTCCCCATAACTTCGCCTCAGGTGAGACTTGAGTTTGTTCACATATTGTTTCCAAAAGGTCCGGTGAAAAGGTGTTTTGTTGGTTTCCTAAACCGCGCAGAACTTGATTCTATCTTGGAAGCTGAAAGAACAATATAACAAGCCAAAAAATGATTCTATTGTAGGAATTGAACTAGTGATTAGCACCGAAAATTTCAATACTGAGAAAATAGAAATATGGAACTGGGTGGACAACACAGAGAGGGATTTTGCAAGAAAAGAGAATAGGCATCCGCATCTCTTTGATGTAGATTGGTTGCATAAATACCCATGGGAACCCATTTATGAAATTTTCTTCGCATCATTTGGAAATGAGTTGCACAAGTGGTTATGAAGACTCATAGAGAGAAAGAACTGTTTCAAACAAGGAGTACCTACTGAGTGGACCCCAGAGCTCATTCAGAGACTTAAAGCAGTAGATAGTCCACTTGCGCAAGCAATCGACTTCTGGCTCGACAACATACTACAAGGCTTCGTGACAGAGTTCACCGTGGACACCCTGAAGTCCTACAATGCAACAGAGGCAGAGTTCTTCAAAGGATTCAGAGGTAAGTATATGAACAATCTGAGTTTATATATTAAAATACTTTTAGCTAAGAAAGGTGTTTTAAGAATGCAGTAAGATTTCTAGAATTTTTTGAATCTGTAATGGTCGATAACACATACATCAACTCTGAAGAAGATACACACAATTTAAGAAGTGGAAAAAGATATAAGTATACCACCGATAAGAACCCTAGTGAGAATGAACTCTACATCAAAACTAAGTTTCAAGTTGAGCCTAATAGCCAGACAACACCTCCATCAGCTACCTATCATCCTATTACTCTGCAGAGCCCACTAGTTGAGAATACTACGCCTCTTATTCCACAAAACGTCAGTAGTAGTAACATCGCAGGCGTGAGTACTCAGAATATTCCAACTCAAAACACTTCGCGTAGTAGTATCACTACCATAACATCGAACACTGTGCCACCAAGAAGGAGAATGACCGACGACATAAAACTGTCGATATTTAAAGGAACGAGCCTAGAAGACCCTGATCAACATTGGTTTCTGTGTGAATCCATTTGGAACATCAAGCAAGTCTAGGATGATGATGTTAAGCAAGCACAACTCATCACTATATTCAGAGATAGATCCTTGAACTAGTTTATGAAGTATTCTATTGGACAAAATATAACTCTAGTGGATATTAAGGCCTCCCTCTTATGCGAGTTCAGGAAACCTAAGTAAGAATCACAATGTATAACATAATTGAAAGATATTAAGCAAAAAATGACCGAGTCGGTATGGGAATTTGAATAGAAGTTTAAAACATTGTTAGATCAGGTCAGTTTTCACATCGCACCGCAACAACACCAAGAGTGGTTCATAGCCACGTTGTTGCCCCGCATTAGACTACCACTGATGCAACAGAAGGTTGATTCACAAGAAGAATCCCTGGAGATCGTGATGAAATTAGAAGCTTTACCAATAGGAAATACTAGCACAACAATGGTCCAGATCCAGAACTAGCTAGCAAACCTAACACTACAATTACAGGATAGAAAGAAGGGAAAAGAAACCAGGGAAGAAATCTGGTGTACAAAATGCAAGGGAGAAGGGTACCCAAACGAACGCTGCCCTCTATTTCAAGAGTACCTCGATAGTGGAGAACCGAATCCACTCAATCAACAACAAGGGCCATGGTGTGAGATTTTCCGAACTAGAAGACACCTCCCAAAAGATTGCTAGTTGATCCAGAAATATGTGCGAACAACTAAGAATTTGTAGTGCAATTTCTGTAAATCAGTTGGCCATGATGATTCCAACTGTCGAGCATATGAACTAATGATAGAAAGGAAGTGTGATGTTTACAGAGTTCAAGAGGAAACAACACAACACAATGATAACGTCCAGTATGATCAGGGCACATACAGAGGCCATGGTGGATTCCAAGGAAGAGGAATAGGTCAGATGATCTATTATAACTGTGGCCAGCTAGGTCATCTATCTAGAGACTGTACCACATGTAGATACTGTAAATCCTTTGATCATGTCATTGAGGCATGCCAAACAAGCAAAAATGAAAGAAAGAGAACAAGAAGCACTGAACCCAAATGTTCAAATGATCGCAACAGAGAAAAGAACTAGAGATCCAAATGTTAATGTTGTGACGCGAAGTTGCATTGCCACAGGAAAATATAAAGAACCATAAGCTTCGACTTATGGAGACCGCCAAGCTAAGAAGACACCTTTTGAAGGGGTTTAGATCAAAAAAGAATTTGGGAGAGCACCTGCTTTCAATCTAGAAAGAAACAAAGAAGTCTTCTCAGAAGCACAGGAGACCTTCAAAGAACCAGCACTTGTGACACCAAGAATCCCATTGCAAAGTGAAACAACGCATATGAAGGATATTCCAATAGCATACGATAAAACATGTAACGCAATAGAAATAGGGACTTCTGTTGTGCAGTTCTTACAGAGCTGTATGAAGTTACTGCAAACCGAAGATGATATAGTGGAATTCCAAAACTTACTAGACCAATACGAACCATGTGGTAGCACAAATACTTCTCAGAGCCCAGTTCACCACATAAAGAGCCATAAGAGAACAAGCCGAGAAATGAAGTTCATTGCATAGATTGGAGATTATGAGATGGATGAGATAATCCTTGACGTAGGATCATAAGTGAATGTCTTGACCAAGCAGACATGGAAACAGATGGGGAAACTAAGCTTATCATGGTCATCGATCCAATTAAGACTAGCAAATCAGCAGAAAGTTATTCCCTTTGGAAGAATTTTGAATGTACTTCTGATATCGATGGAGTAATAACTTCAAATGACTCAGAGGTTATTGAGATCATCGACGACAGTAACCCATATCCAACATTATTGGGGATAAACTGGGCGATGGATAACCTTGCAATCATCAACCTAAAAACCAAAAAGATGATCTTCAAAGGGAAGGATATTAGGGTCATTGCACCCTTGGAACCTTCGCAATGAGAAAGATATAGTGAACCAGTACAGGAATAATCCAGAGCACAAGACCTTGATCGCATCTACAAGATGACTGCGAATCAGGACGACTATATCATTCCTACAGCTTATGAAACGTTGAGTTGGCGATGCGACAGTTCTTTTGTATCAGACACCAACGTAGGACTGTAGAATCGGAAAAGCCGAATGCATGAAGTATCTTCTAGGTGATGTGTGCAGATCACCAAATCACTACGCTGGATTGGAACAAAGGTAAGTCCAATCCCCACTTATGATGGTTCAACTAACGTCTATACATTTATTCAAGAATATACTGTATCAGTTTCAGCTAAACATAGGACACTAGCATTGGATATAGAACTGCGCGCTACACCTTCCAGATGGTGGGCCTGCATAAGTAGACTTTGACCACATGGGAACAGTGCAGCCACATGATGAAAATCAGATTCACAGAGAAAGTCGCATTGAGAATGGAAAAGTATAATGGACAAACAAATCCAAGGTATCACATAAAGATCAGTTTGAAAGCATGGGAAAACAGACCACAGACAGAATGGGTTCATTTTTCTTTGAACACATTAGAGCAGATTCTGGAAGACTGGTATATAGACGCAGATGTTCACAGAGGAACAACATATTGGTCTATTATGACTATGAACTTCCAAAGAACGTTTAGCTTCGAATATGACTCTCCAAGCCTAAATGAAGCTCTGGAGGTTATCAAAGAAAGGATATTCAAAGACAAATGCCCAACTATAAACAAGGAATTAAAGGTCAATAAAGAAAAAATATTTAACCAGCAACTAGACTGGGAAATATAGATAGAATATGCCCATGAATGTTATAACCTCTCCGCAGATGAAGAAGAACAGGAGGAGAGCGATGAGCAAGATCCGTGCAACAACAATATACCTTAGTCAGAGGGAGCTTGCGATGCAAAGGGACCTCCATTAGAAATTCGAGATATAAGCGGCCTTGTCAAGACAAGAAAACTGAACATTGGAACGAGTGAAGAGCCGAAGTTCGTATCCATTGGAGATTACTGGGATGATGAAATGGTTGCGTAGATCGTAGACCTTCTACATGAATATCAGGATTTGTTTCCGACAGAGTTCGCCGAAATGAAAGGCATTTTGGGAGACTTGGGATTCATGAAGATACCTCTCAAGCCAAGTGAAAAGATCGTTAAGAAGAGGCCTTATCAACTGAATCCCGGGTACAAGGAAAGAGTGAAGGCAGAGCTCGACAAGATGCTTGATGCAAGGATCATTGATCTAGTGGAAGAATCAGAATGGATAATCCCTATGGTTATCCAAGATAAGAAGACAAAAGGAGAAATCAAAATCTACGTAGATCTAAGAAAGTTAAATGATGCTTTGCTACATGACCCATTTCCTACTCCATTTACAAATGAAGTATTAGATAACGTTGGAGGAAATGAGGCCTATTCTTTTACTGATGGATTTTCTAGATACCGTCAGATCATGATTGATGAGGCATACAAACATAAGACCACTTTTTCTACTGAATGGGGATCATATCAGTATACATTTATGCCATTTGGGTTGAAGAATGCACCTGCTATATTTTCCAAAGTTGTTGTGGTTGCATTCAAGGACATTCCGTAAGTTCTTAGAAGTCTATTTTGATGCTTGGACTGTCTTTGGTTTACTCAATAATCATTACAAGAACCTTAGAATGATGTTAGCTAAATGCAGACAACATCAAATCTCTTTGAATTTGAGGAAATGTATTTTCTATGTACCCTATGGAATTCTACTAGGACACATTGTGTGCAAGCAAGGTCTGATGGTTGATCCTGCGAAGATCGCAGTCATTGTGAATTTACCAGCACTTAATTCAATAAAGCAGCTTCGCACAACAATGGGACATACAGGATATTACAGAAATTTCATCAAGGTTTATGCGTAGATAACTGCGCCGATGGAGAAACGTCTGAAGAAAGAAGTGCAATTCATATGGAACGGAGAATGCGAGAAAGGACTAGATACACTAAAAGAGAAAATGGTAACTACACCTATTCTAGTTTTTCCAGATTGGAATAATCTGTTCCATGTACATGTTTATGCTACATATATAGCATTGGGAATTTTGCTCACTCAACCAGGTGAAGGGGGCATTGATCACCCCATTTCATTTTTTAGCCAAAATTTATCTTCAGCCGAAAAGAGCTACACAACCACAGAAAGAGTGGGTCTAGCTATGGTGTATGCACTGCATAAATTCAGGCACTATTTGCTAGGTGCGAACTTCTCCATGTACACTAATCATTCACCTCTGAAGTACTTGGTTAATAAGATAGTGTTAGGGGAGAGAATATGCAGATGGTTACTACTCTTTCAAGAGTATGAATTTGAAATTATTGTTAAACCAAGAAAACTGAACCTAGGAACTGACCATCTCTTAAGGATTGAGTCAGGCGAAGAACCCAAAAATATCTAAGACAATTTGCCTGACGCGCAGTTATTTTCCATAAAACTCGCAGACGACTATTACAAATATATTGTAGACTTCTTGGCTAAAGGATTCGCACCCACAGAGTTCACTATGCAACATAAGAAGTAGCTGGTAGTCAGAGAAACAAACTTCACTATCTTTACAGGACAGCTATACAAGTTGAGACCAGATGAAGTGTTGTGCATATGCGTGTTAGAGCATGAGAAGCCATTTATATTGGTTGAGGCGCATTCAGGTGCATCGGGAGGTCACTATGCAAGAAGAGCTAATATGTAGAATATATTAAGAGCAGGGCCATGGTGGCCTACAATCCATAAATATTGAAAGGAACATTGCCGAAGTTGTGATGTCTATCAGAGAATAGGAAATCCTTCGCGAAGAGATGAAATGCCAATAAGACCACAAATGACACTACAAGCATTTGATAAATGTGAAATTTATTTCATGGGACCTATTAACCCACCCGGAAAGAGGACCGATGCGAGATATATTATCACTATGATTGATTATCTCACCATATGGGAAGAAGCTAAACCAGTGAAGGACTGTAGCGCAGCTACTGCCACCGAATTCATCTTTGAGAACATCCTTACCAGATTTGGATGCCCAAAAATATTAATCAATGATCAAGGGGCTCACTTTTTGAATAGAACTATTGAAGCCTTTATTGAGGAGTTACACATCTACCATCATAGGAGTACACCATACCATCCTCAAGCTAATGGCACTGTTGAAGCCTTCAACAAGGTACTCAAAAATGCAATAACAATGGTAAGCAATGTAAACAGGGATGATTGAGATCTACGCACACCAGCTATATTATGGGCATACAAAACAACTTGTAATAATTTGATAGGCCATACACCTTTTAGATTGGCCTATGGATAGGAAGTCGTGATGCTGATGGAGTATATTGTACCAAGCTTAAGGATTGTTGCATTCACATGCATGGAAGATGAAGAAATAATAAAGAAAAGACTTCTACACATGGTTGGATTGGAGGAAGATCGCTTCATCCCGGGCTTTATCCAGCAAGTGCAGAAGGACAGATAAAAACATGGCAAGATCGCCATATCAAGCACAAACTCTTCCAGGTAGGAGACCTTGTCCTCCTGTATGATAGTAAGTTCATGAAATTTCCTAGTAAATTTAAAATGCATTGTCTTGGGCCATATATTTTTATGCATGTTACTAACGGTGGCGCAGCATAGTTAGCCATGTTAGCTGGAGACAACTTACCAAGTCTAGTTAATGGAAGTAGACTAAAACCCTAAAGGGATAATCCTACTTCGCAGAACCCTCAGTGATCAAAAGAGAAAGAAATTTCTAAGTTTCAAGTACAGGTAAAATTGGGCACTAGAAATTCAACAGAGACTATACACAGTTTTGGTCCGATACGCGAAGTTTGATGGAAAATATGCATCTACCGCAAGCACTAGTAGGGAAGTGAACCTGCGCAGATATGAAAAATAAATAAATAAATGAGCAGTAGAAGTGCGCAGTTGAGAAGTTCATAATGTAGTTTCATAGCTCCAAAGGAATGTGAAGAATGCAAAGTTCTAAAATGACATCGTGTACTTTACTGCGATGCGAGTGATGACATCGGTCCGCGCAGTTCGACGCAACACCTCAAAATAATCGTTAGAGCTGAAAACTAGCCATTATATAGTGATTTTGCCAACAATCGTTTGAGCATTTAACAAAAAATTAGTTGTTCTGAAGTAGTTAATGAAGGAAAGGACCGAAATCCTCAGCGAATTTGGCCAACGGACATGCCAATTAATGCTTATCTAGCCATTTATGGGTCCAGCGAAGGCCTAACTTCGCCTATAAATACCATCAACACTAGACTCACGGGCGTTACCAAAACTTTCAAATTTTTCCGCAAGCGATAGCTTCAGTATATTTACAGTGAGTGCTAAGTAATTCTGTGAGTCTACAGAACAAGTTCTAGTGAATGTATGACAATTCCACAGTTGAGCAGGATTCCACAGTCGAGCAGGTTGTAAAGGATTTTAAACAAACCAGGATTGCAGGGTTGATGAGAACCCCTACCAAGAGGGTCGTTACAGAAAAAGGCCAGGGTTCACGCTGCTCACCACTACATCCTTCACCAATGCATGAAAGGGTAAGAAAATCGTAGTCGAGAAAGTAAAGATGAAGGTAATGGGCTCCAAGATACCAGATACTCCATTAGAGGACAAAGAGTTTCCATTATCCTTAATCCTAGAGTATATTTCTCCATGTGCACCAGATGCACCGGCTGTAAATATTTCCAGAAATGCCAAGTATGACATACAAGTTTCGTCGATATCCTACCATGTCAAGCCACAAGAAAAATTGTTGGACAACCTCACAAATTGCAAGTTTGAGGACTATGATTTGCTGGAACAGCTCAAGGATCCAGACGAGTCAAAATACCCAAAGTTTCAGCTAGACAGAAACATGTGTTGGAAAATGGACGTGAAAAACAACCCATTGCTGGTAGCGTAGAGTTGGATGTCCGAAGTTGTGGAATCAAGGCTTCTAAACCTACTGCGACTTCCACACTTTGACCGGATTCCAGAACTGAATGCGGTGGTGTGAATATTGATCTTGCACACACACCAATGTTACCTCTGGATGGAAAATAATGTCAAACTCAACATAGACCTGATCCATAGGATCATGGGGCTAAGCAAGCAAGGTGACGACCTTAAAAAGTTCTTTTCCGGCAAAACCAGAGATAAAGAGATTGCCTCGCAGATGAAGGAGGAATACCAAATTTCGAAAGGAAAAAGAGCATTTATCACAGATGATTTAAAAGATGATGCTACGAGGTTTGCAGTACAACTGCTTGCAGGAAAAGTCTTGTAGAAGGCAAGACCAACATAAGTACCAGCAGGATCAATTCACCTCGGTGCAAAGATAGCGCAGGGAGTAAGATTTAACTGGTGTCAATATTTGTTGAATGTGTTTCTGGACAATGTCCGCGACACTCAGGTGAATGGCACTACTTTCCATTACAGTTGGTTAATCATGTTGATCACCTTTGTAGGATGGAAAGAACCGAGGCACTAATTTGGTCTCACTTCTCTCATTAATGACTACCGAGGATGCAAATATGAAAACCTCTGGAAAAATATGCAACCAGAGCGACAATGCACCTCAAATGATGTATTCCTCACATACTACAAACAACTGTACGATGTCATCGTTCGCACACCGCACATACCGAAGGAGGTAACAACAAAGTATATTCGCACATTAAATTTTAAAGCTGACATGCATTTCATTTATGCTTCACCAAAGGCGCAGAAGAAGAATCCAGAATGGTTCACAGGAAACTATCACCTAGATGAAGCAGGTATTGACCTCATCATGAAGGAATGGATAGATGAATGGAAGTTCAAAGGGATGATGGTCATCGACAGTGACTCAGATGAAAGTACTCCATCCATGACAAAGATCATTGAAGAGTCATTGACAGGAAAAGGAAAGGATCCTAGAAGCTCTGTGCAAGACAAAGGAATGAAAAAGAAGCAAAAATAAACAAGGGATCCATCATAAGCAAAGCTCCATGACAATGATTATGATTTTATCATGAGTAGAGTCAAACAATATTTTAACGAAGCACTTTCTCTCAAAGATAACAAACATGAGAAGATCCAAGCGATTCTAACAAAAAACCTCACCACTTTGCAAGGCATAGCAGTGAAGATGGAGCAAGTCCAACATGACTTGGATTTATAATCTGAGTTAGAAGGAAGGTTAGGGGATACTTCTCAACCAAAAAAACACCCTTAGATCTGACCATGGAACCATGACCATGCATCGTCCACATAGACCCACTAAGTGTAATTTTACTGTGCGATGAATTAGCTGTGGGCGCGCAGAGAATAGAACATGTGGATATTGATATCGCTATGTTGCCCCTGGAAGGTATACATAATATGCACCTGCAGGTTGTGGAGGAAATCCATGATAGATATATGGTCACTCTGAGCCAATACCAAGACGTACAAGAAAACTACAGACAGTTGGAGGAAGAAAGTACAAAGAAGGCTAAGCACTTGAAAGTGCACATAAGAAGCAAAGAAGAATAGAGTAGACTGTCGCTTCGGTCTGTGTGGAGATACCATAGTGCGACAAGCAACCATAGCTCGCAGACACCATCATTAAGATCGGCTTGGTATTCAAAGATCTTAAGGCTAAAATGAAAGACATGGAGACCGATTACAAACTAAAGCTTTCCACTTTGGAAGCACAGAATCTCCCGAAGACACCACTAGATCATACAGAACTAAGAGCAGCAGAAGTGAAAGCAGCCACAGAAAACATATTTGATGAAATAGCTAAGTGTTAGAGCTTGTTGGATGAAGCAACTAGAGCATGGACTACGTTGCAAGAGGACCCTTAGCTGCTACAAGTCCAAACTATCTTACAAGAAAAAAAAGCAGCGTTAGATGCTCTAAACACTGAGATGAAGAATCTGCTGCCAAGAGAGAGACTCTGTCGATTTGTGGAATTCAAAGAACTAAAGAGGGAACTTCAAGTAGGGTATTTTTTAAGGATTATAAAAGTATACTTAAGTATAGTATTCTAGGCAATTATTTCTGATTGAAAAAAACATAAATATAGATTTATAGGGGAATATTAAATTTAAAACATACAATTTACTACTTAAACTTGTAAATTTTGGAGAATATTATGATTAAAAAACATATTTTATGTAAATATAGGCGATATTAGAGACTAAAAATGACCAAATAGCGAATTTATTTTTTGAAAAAAGCCCCAAAAATAGCCAATTGGCTAAATTTCGCCCCTAAAAATTTCCCCGAGTCTTCAAGTGTTAAGAGAAAAGGAGGCAAAAACTGGGGAAAAATTAGAGCCCTTGTAGGAAGAAGCTCATGTTATCTTGCAAGAGATTGAAGACAAACTGATAGAACTATGAGAGTCAGAGAAAAAAGTACAACATCAGACTCAGGAATATGTAACACCACATGTGTTGGAAAATGTAAAGGAAGTTGAGCAAGACGCTAAAGACACAGTTGCGAAGCTAATCGCAACTTATCAAGAATTTGCTACCAAGATAGATCAACAAGGTGAAGGGAAGCGCAACAAACCTATGGCGAGTGGCTTGGGGATGAAACGCATGTAAGTCTTAGGGGCTTGTTGGGATCAACCCAAGTTAAGGAATTTTTGTGCAAGATATTTTTCAAGTTGTGAAGTTACAGTGCAGTGCAACATCGACAGGGTAAGAATAACCATGCGGGGACTATACAGCGCCCTGAAGTGCAAGCACCACGAAGATCAAGCACAGTAGATTTTTGGACCAAAAAAAAAAAGTTCCGGTGATATCGGTCGATGATCTATTTTGGGAAAGATGCTCTGAGATTCCTAGGAAGCGGGTAAGGAGTGGTGAAGAAGGAAAGAGACCAGTCGTGCGAGCAAGGCAACACTACATGAACTAGGTGCATAAAACCGTTAGAGAAGGAATGATGGATTAAAGTGACCCATCGACATGCGCTCAACAGAGGGGCTGACAACGATGTGACCATGCGTAGTTAGAAGATGCCAGAATCCAGAGACAACACAGAAGGGTGGCCATGATGGTGATGTCTCTATCATAGCTCAACAGATTTTAGTTAGCGGGGTAACTACAACAGTTTTGGGTAACCTTAGGGTTTTGGCCCACATGCATTGTAATAGACGTGACCTAAGGGCACGATCTATATAAAGGGGCACTTTTGTAAGGAAAACGATTGAATCTTTGTTTGAGTATTGCTAAATATTGATCTCTGCTGAGAGACTTATTGTAAAAAGGCTTTACAGCTACATGTGCAGAGACCTACTGAAGAGAGAAGAGAGTCCGCAAATGAGTTTGTAGATTGGAACTGTTGAACCCTTCCCCTTGAAAATATAACAACATTTCCTGTGGATGTATCTCCCATCCTGTAGGTGAACCACATTAAATCCTTGTGTTATGTGATTGAATGTGCATTTACTTCTGTTGAATGGTTAAGTTTATGTTTATAAGTAAATGTATCTTTGCTTTCAAATGTATTATCTAGAAGAATGAATGATAGGAGTAATATGATAAGTTTTGAGTGCATATGATTGAATATTGAATGTGGAAGAACTTATGAACATGGTGAATGCATGAGTATTGGGTAACACTTAAGTCAGCAACGTCTGTGTAGTGTGATTCCCTGAAGCGCAGCACCGGATGTGTGCAATGCATAGTAGTTCATCATATTGCATAAGTTCATGAAATAAGAAACCTAAGGTACTTGTTGAATGAATAAGTTACACTAAGTAAAAGTATATCGAAGTTGGTTAACTTTTGAAGAGGAAGCGCAATCTTCAGTTGCGTTGTCCTGTGTCGAATAGCCATTCCGAGCTACACAGTCCTTGGATGAACTATTTGATTAAGTAACAACTGCAAAGTAGGTGAACTTCTCCCAATCCACCAGTTTGTTGAAGCATGCATCACCCAGTTGTGGAAGCTTGATTCTATAACCTCCCCATAACTTCGCCTCCGGTGATGCCTCAGTGTGTTCATAGACTATTGCTAAAAGGGCTGGTGAAAAGGGGTGTTGTTGGTTCCCTGAACCGCACAGAACCCGGGTCTATCTTGGAAAATTAAAGAACAATATAACAAGCCAACACATTTCATCTTCAAACTTCTCTGATTCTTTCTCTCTTTTCTTAAGCTGTTGTTCTAGACTATTTTCAACCCATTTAGCTTCTCGAAGTTGATTTTTTAAGTCAGTAATGATTCCTTATGTATCATTGTTTTTCTCTTCAAACTTTGTCACTTTGGTTTTTAATTGTTTGTACATTCTTTTATACTTCCTTGATTATTCAAGAGAACTTATGAGCTCTGCTTCAATATGTACCACTCCTAATTCTTCTTCAAGGTTTTTTCTCTCTATTCCCATGAATAGAACTTATGCTTCTTCATCTTCACTAGACTCACATGAGTAGCTGTCATCCATAGAGTAAAATATCTTCTTCTTCTTTTCTTCCTAAACCTCCTTTTGTTCTTCTTGAAGTCTTTAGGGCACTGATCATTGTTTTCTTGTTTGGGATAAGGGCATTTGGAAGCAAAGTGACCAATTCCCCCATAGTTGAAACATTTTAAGGGCAATTTCCCTTTGTACTTGCCAATACCCTTCTTAATATTTTTAACAAGAGGTGCTTCTTCATCATCAGATTCTTCTGATTGAATCGTTGTTTTAGATTTCTTAGCTACTTTTGATGCTTTAAAAGATGATTCCATCATTTGAGAATTATCTTTCCCAATCCTCATTTCACAAGCTATGAGGATCCGATATAGTTAATGCATGGTGAGCTTGTCAATATTTTCTCTATTTCTAGAGTGGAAATATTAGGATTGTAAATCACTGGAAGTGATCTTAGTACTTTTTCAAATATTTCCATTTCTTCCATTTCTGCTCCTAGCCCTTCAATTCCATTAACAACTTCATCAATTCTCTAAAAGTATTCTGAAATGTTCTCTTTTTCCTTGATTTTTAGACTTTCAAATTGAGATTTAAAAGTCTGGATTTTGGCCCTTTTTACCTTGGTGTCTCCTTCATAGATGGTATGCAATTTGTCCCAGATCTCCTTCGTTGTTTTGCAATGCATCACCTTGGCAAATATTTTTCTGGCTAATCTAGCTAAACTTTCATTAACAACTTTTGCATTGTATCCAAATTTTTTATTCCTTCAAGATCCGTGGGAGGATATTTTGGATATATATACCCCGACTCTACAGATAACCAAATTTCTATTCCAATAGACATTATATGAATTATCATCCTAACACTCTAGAACGCATAATCCTCAACATTGAATAGTGGAACCTTGGAGGACAGTTTTCCTTGTTGATCCCTAGTGATAAAAGATCTCTCTTTAAGCGGTTAGAATTTATTGAAGAGACCTGCTCTGATACCAGTTGTTGGAAAATCAAGTAATATTGAGAAGGGAGGGTGAATCAATATTTAGATATTTCTTCAATTTTGATCACCTTTAAGACAAAATAAACAATAGAAACAAAACACTTATTTTTATTGTGGAAACCCAATTGGGAAAACCACAAACACTTTCTACTACTGCAAAAATATATTTACAAGTATTTTCAAGAACCAACTTGCCAATATTTTCAGCTACAAATGAAGGATGCAACAACACCTTGTTTACCAGCAACAACTGGAAGTAAGCTATGACTTCTTACAGGATTTTGTATCCTTTCCTTGCAGCTCCCAACCACCCTTTAAATGATTATGCATTATTTTCTTTTTGTACACCTTCTGATTTTCTATTTGAATGTACAAAGAAACACTATTTGAAGGATTAAATCCTTGTTTATATACCCTCAATCGTGCCTCTTCACCTAATAGTCACAATTATTCATCGTGACCCTTCACAAATAAAACTAATTTGAAATTACCTTTCTATTTTATACCGCGAGTTTAATAATGTGATTATAAAACTCTTTGACTCTGCAATCCTAACTTCGACATGTCAACTCTGACTTTCTTATTCATTGATTTAAAATATTTCGATATTCACCATCAATTCCAAATCCACCATTATGATTCTGACTGGTCTATTCTGATGACGGGAGTCAGAACCTCAAAAATAAACTCTTAATTCAGCGGATCCATCTCCGCTGTTTTGACTCTAACTTGATGATTCCAATGTCAAACTCGACTCCATCTTTTCGAATCCGACTTTCCAATTCTGATGTCGAACTCCGACTTCAACTTTTCGAATGTGATTCTGACTCGTGACTCTGATTCTGACTAACAATTCTGATTCTGACTCCAACTTGCTGACTACATCTCTGACTCTGACGTGACTAACAATGATCGACAAGAGGTTGACTATTTATTTAATTTACAAGGGATCAACCACTCGACCATTATATGAGAGTTTAGAACCGACTAAATTTGTATGAATATTGACCACCAATTTTTTACGATATTTTCAAGTAGTTTTTAAGAGGCAACTAAAATTAAGTATCGACTAAATATGGCATCGACCATTTATACCAAATTGCTATACTTTTCCTTTGTCATTGGTGAAATTCTTTGACATCAATGGCAATTATAATCAACACACTCTGTGTCTTCCCTCCTGTAGGTCTCATAGTCATCCATGTTCACTTCTTCCTACTCATAGTTGATGCATCTTTCAATTTCCCAAGTGCTTTTCCAACAATTAAGATTCCAATGGAGACACCTATCCATGAGGCTCATGTCAAACAAAGTTTGCTGTCTAAGGTGTCGACATGATATTCTCATGGCCCTAAGACCTACACATAATGTCTATGAGAGAAATACGCATAAAACAAGAAATGAACCTTTGCTAAGACAAGTGCTCCCTCCTTTTGGTGCCACGAGAGGAGGGGCATGCGTCAGTGTACCTCAAACCCCTAACTAGTGCGACTGCCTTCTGTTCAATTGAATTGAACTTGCTTTCTTTCCTACAAAAGTTTTCCATTTGTGAACACACACTAACATATATATACATATATATCCTCTACTGAAACGACCCATCAAGTGGTGTGGAGTACAAGTCACACTAGGCTCCCACCTTACCAAATGACACACCCATTCACCTCATTTCGTCTGCAACACTTGGTTGTTTGCATGAGGTTAAGGAACACACGTTTTGGTACATTCAATGACAAAAGGGACAATGAAAAGGGTAAAGGACCAGTCATGTAGCGCAATAAGGAGGATAATGTAGAGTAGTTAGTAATTAGTTAATTAATTAATGATTCACTTTGCGGAGTGGGCCAAGTGTAACAACCAAGTGAGCCTATAAATAGGAGTACCAGTGTAATCCTAAGGGCATCTTAGATCTTATCTTATTGTATATTTTTTACATCTTGGTGAAATATTATCTGACTTGACATTCAACATCTTTTGTCTTTTTCATCTCGAGTTTGATCCGTGGATCTAACCTGGTATGGGTTCTGCGGATGTGTATCCCTGATTCTGCAATGCGTAAGATAGACTGATGAGTAATGAGAAGGATCGTTTTGTCTATGTCTTTGTCTCTTTTAACTCGTCGCAGTGTGATTGAATATGTGTTATCGCAGTATAATTGAATGTATGTTATTGTTGCATAGTTAAGCATGGTTTATGCATGAATATGTAATGTCACAGTAGTGTTATGTATCTCAGATCGGTTAGATATCCTTCCATAATTTGTTATTGTGTATATCTAATTAGTATGTTCTAATGCAAATGATTATTATGTCGATATTCAGGGTGCATTGTGATTGAATGTGAATGATGCATGTTCTCTTATATATGCAGAAACGTGGTTCCTGCAACCCCCTTAGACATATCGACTGAGACCTCACTTGCTCTGCAGGTGTTGATGGAAATCCTAACCATTTATTGGATGATATCCATGGGATTTGGTGTTGATATTTGTGGACATAGTGCGAAGTGAACCCCTGTCGACAGATTTGTGTCAACAAAGGTTAGATCATTGTTTTGATGAACTTTTTGCCTATAAATTGCTGATTTTTTTGAATTTGCAGACATGTTACACAATCCCTCCAAAACAAGAGAAAATGACTAATTAGTGAATTTCTTAGTTTGGATCTTTTAATTTTTTATATTTATTGAGTACAATTGGAGAGATTTGTTTAAATTTCAAGTTTATTGTGATACATTGTACTCGATCCATGAGTATCCTCTTTGCTTTCTCTTTTGGGTGGTGTTGCAAATGAGAATGTTTATCTCGAGTATAATACTTTAGATTTAATTTTGTGAGCATATCTTCGAGCCACACGTATCCTCTTTGATTTCTCTTTAAGAAAGTCATTCAAGTGAGAAAGTAGATCTCAAGTGTAATAAATTAGATTTGATTTTGGAGTATAATTCTCAAGCCATGAATATCCTCTTTTATTGCGCTTTTGGGCGATCCTACAAATGAGAAAGTGGATCTCAGGTTTAAATGCTTTTTAATTCATAGAATTTAAAAGGGCTCTGTGTATCCTATTTACTTGATATTTCGAGTAGTCCTGGAAATGAGAAATAGGGATACCTAGTATAAAGAGTTGAATTCATTTCATTTGAGATAATTGTTTGGCTATATTTTTGAAATTAAGTAATTAACCATAATCCAAATAAGAAATTCTTCAAAAATTCAAGCACTTACTAAAATTTTGCATCAGCTTTTCAAGGCATTGAATATATTCACTTGACTTGGACACTTATTCCAACATTTGGAAAGAACTTTGTGCAAATTGTAAACCAAGATAGAACCATATTTCCAAGTTTAAAACACTAGTTTGGGAGACTTTTTTGGAATGTAAAAAAATTAAAACATTTCTCATTCAAGATTTAATTTCCAAATAAGTAGCTTTGGATCTATTTGGATACATTTCATAGATTGAAAACAACCTTTCGAACCCTTGCTTCAAAAACTTGTTGAAAAGCAAAAAGTAGTAATTTGTGACAATAAAACGTCATTTTGTGAAAATTTGCTTTTCAAGTCAAAATAATGGTTCCATTTGTAAAATTTTGCAACACTTTCATGTTTGAAGGATTTACAAAAAAACTATTACTCTTATATAGCTTATATATTTCATCGAATTAAATGATAGAGAGATAATCATTTGTGCATTTGTTTGGTTCAATACTTCAAGTGACCAACACCACCAGTTTCATCATCACTCTGGAAACTAAGAAAATTACCATTAAAATGGGTTCTTAATATAAAACTAACCAAGATTTTATTTTCATATCACCAACAAGATTAGGCTAATGCCTTGGATTCTGATTGGATATTTAACACTCTAGTGCCACATAATTATGAAACTAGCATTGATTAATGAGTAATTAAATCCATTAGTATCTAAGAACGTTTTCTAGGAAAGTGCATCTATAACATGCATCAAACATGAGTTCAATATAAATAAGTAAGGGAAGTACCCCCCTCTTTCTTTTTTAGTGGGACATGAGCACATCACAATATTCCATGTAAGTGACAAGTCCTCATGGTCACATCAATTTTTGGTGTATTTGGTTTATGTGAGTTGTCCTGGACTTACAATTGTTCCACCCAACTGTTGATTGTGAAGTGGTAACCTTAGTTACTATTCCTACGATATATCATGGGATATTGCAAGTGGGGGACACTTGTGGTACCTCCGATAGACTTTGAAGCTTTAGCTCCTTGAAAGGTTGATTGACTACAACAAAACCTGTGTTTACCATCTCTTTTAGCTCCTTTTTTTGCATCCACTAACACTTTTAGTGTATTTTCATCATTTTTTGGACAAAATTGGCGCTTTTCCACAGGATGGCGCTTTTAATGGCATTTTTTGCATCTTTTTTTTAAAGTAGACATTATTTTGGATGCTAATTAGCATCCCAATTAATGTCCATAATAGCATCCATAATAGCTTCTAGAATAACGTCCATAATATAGTCCATAATAGCTTCTAGAATAACGTCCAACATCGCTTCTAGAATAGTGTCAGGCATAGCTTCCAGAATAGCGCCAGGCATAACACCAGGTCTAGAGCCAGGGATTATGCCAGGAATTGCACCAGGAAAACTCCAATGTTGCACCAGTGAAAGCACCGAGCATGTTGACATAAGTAGCATCTAGATTCCAAATTTTTATTCGAGGTTAAACCAATAAAGTATTAAATGAAACAATGCTAGTGTGATTGACCACACATCAAGTATCATTGTAATAATGAATAATCACTTGATATATTTATCTTAGATCTAGGATAGATATAGTATTTTATGTCAATTACATGCATATTTTATACATGTTTATAGAAAGGTTTGAGGAAGGTTTTTCTTTGTCTATATGTGTGTAGGTTGATCATCAAGTGGAGTTGGAGCCAATTCAACCTGATCTACATCAATCATGTCCATCATCAAAGGAGCACTTATAAGCTAAGGTGAGTTAATCTTTCTTCCTTATTTTCTCATGTGTTGTATGTGATTGATTAGATCTGGTGATGGAAACATATTGGTAATTTGGTATACCAGCCTTGTTTGTCTTAGGAGTTGGGAAAGTGATCCAAGGGAGTTCCCATCTTTCCACAGGGTGGAAATATCCATAACACATAAAGATGAATATTTTAGGGCCTGCAACCTCAGTTTTTATTCCTAAAACCTGCAAAAGGCCCTAAGAACCATCTGTGGCATTTGAAAAATTTCAACAACAATTGTATGATCCATGTAGGACAATTATTCACTCTATACGCAATGTGTGGTGGTTTTTTATTGTGTTCATTATCTGTGAACGATAAAAGCCTATTTTAGGCCCTAATACATTTTTTTCCTCCTTGAATCATGTTCATGACCCTGAAAACCATCCCCGATGTACAAAACCATGTAGTGACCTTTGTTCATTGACCATTGAAGTAGTCCTCCTCCTTTGAAAGTTTAGTGTACTTTGATTGAGAAAATAAACATAATTGGCCCAATCCTCTTCCAGCTCACTTAAAACATGCAGTGTGCATGGTCCATCAGAATTAAAAGCCTCTTATAGGCCCTAAGAAATCAGTGTCCCCCCTTGAACCATGCCCAATACATCGATAACCATCCTTGATGCTTAAAAACTTGTAATGGAAACCATGCATCAGTTGTAGGACATATATTCTCTTTAGAGGTATGTGTGGTGATATTGGACCATGGAGTTGAAGGAAACATAGGGTCTAAGGCCATATGAATTTCCTAATGGGATCATGGGCCATTACAACACCCTAAAACACTATATAGGCCCTACATAAGGACTCTTTTAAGTGTCTAAGACATGGATTCTCGATCCTCATCATTCTCATCCACTTCCTCACCATTCCTTATCATCATCGTCATCCTCATCATTGGTACCATCGTCCTTACCGTCATCATCATTATCATCATCATTTTCATCATCATCATCATCATCATCGTTGTTGAGTTTTTTCAAACCAATTAAGTTGGTTCCCACTGTCCAAGCCATGATCGAGGGTCAAAATATAGAGTCATACACCATAACAATTTTCTTTATGGATCATGGGCCATCCATAGGGTCCCTAAACATCACATGATTCCAGAGTAAAGAATGTTGAGATATTGTAACTTCAAAGAATATTATATTTGTACTTTATTATTCCGGAGATGATTCATTCCTCCGTGAAGATCTTATTGTATATCCGGAGATGTTTATTCCTCCGTCGGAATGTGGTAACTTGGGTTATTAGACTTCCCTAGTGGGGGTCGGCCCTGTATGTGTTATGTGGGTCAAAGGGTTATTAGACCACCCTAGAGGGGTCGGCCCAGTCAGTTATAATGGGGTATTTAACCTAATGGTTAAATACGAGCCTACATGTACTTGTGTAAAATACATATCAGAGTAGTGTATAAATAGAGGAGGTGTGTTCCTCATTATACACATTCACTCACTTGAGTATAGCGCACTTGTGGAGGAGAGGTCTGCTATTGTGGAGGAGGAGATCATGTCTCAGGGTTTCATCTTTGTATATTGCTGGTCATCTATATTGAGGAAGCTTTGCTGGGTTTTCTACCCCATGAGGGTTTCCCAGGATAAATCTCTGTCTCTTGTGTTTATGCTGTGCTTGTTGTTTCTTCAGTGATCCTGTATATGCTATTATTGTGAAATGGAATGTAATGCTGCTATTTTCTGTCTTAGCATCTTGAATTTTAACATGGTATCAGAGCTAACCTGAAGGAAGACAAGGTATGGCACTAAAGACACTTGCTTTACTTACGACAATTTGAAGGTTAGGGTTTTACATAGCAAAAACCAGTCATCGTAGCACTTTCGCTATAAATCCGTTTTGGCGAATTTTTCGGATCTGAAATTGTTACAGGACAAAGCTAAAATCTCCAGGTACCTTGTGTCCAAAGGACAACCTCTAATTCGTTGTACTTTGTGATTTATGATCTGTACAATATAGGGTTTCTGCCTCTTCCAGATCTGAGTCAAAATCAGGTGACCTTGGGAAAAAGGTCATAACTTGGGCTAGGAAGCTCCAAATGAAATTTCGTGAAAAGTGACAGGTAGTACACAGACTGTACTATCTCAAAAAACTTTTTCAAGGGCCGAAGTTGAATCAGTGACACGTGGCACGCCGTAAAAGTTTGCTCTCCTGTATTATCCCATAAACAGGTCATGTTGCGACACTTGGCATAACTCTCTCTCAGAGAATCCAATTGAGGTCAGACCTATCAGGATGGAAAGATAACAGGCCGAGATATCTCAAAAAACTTTTTCAGAGGCCGAAGGTCAAAGAGTGACACGTGGCACGCCGTACAAGTTCGCTCTCCTGTATTTTCCCAAAACAGGTCACGTTGCGACATTTGGCATAAATCTCTCTCAGAACATCCAATTGAGGTCAGACCTGTCAGGATGGAAAGCTAACAGGTCAGGCTATCTCAGAAAACTTTTTCAGACCCTGTGGATCAAAAATTTCGGAGTTACACCAGAAACAATCAGGTACATATTTCTGTCAAAACAGAATTATTTTTTGGTACCTTCATTCATGGCTTCCAGAATTTAGGGCTTTGAAGAAAGTTGGAATTTTTGTAATCGAAGACCACGGATAGATGCTACTCATCAAAATAGAAATTTAGAGACCAAGATCAGAATTTTTGGTTGGGCAGAAGGCCGGGCTTGATTAGACCCTAGTTCGGGACTTTGATCAGAAAAGTGGAAAATTAAGGCTTCTGTAAAAATGGGAATTTTTGAAATCTGTGACCACGGCTGGAAGCTCCTCAGAAAAATAGAAGCTTAGAGCTTTGGATCAAACCTTTTGATGGGGCAAAAGAGTGGGCTTCATCAAACCCCAGTTCAGGGTCACGTCCAGTGAATCCGAAAGTTTCAAAGGCAAAATTAAGGAGTAAAACTTTGCAGTTTTCAAATTCTGAATATACCAGTTTGATTAGCTCATCAAGGCGCATATTTCTATCCTTTCGGAAGTTTGAAATTCAAAGTTTGAATTTTTTTTTTTGGTTTCTCTGACAAACCCATATCCAGCTCCAGGTCCAGTTCTTGCAAATCAAGTGGATTGAGTTAATCCTAGAAGAAGATGGATTGGTCACCTGCATAAGTGAAGAAGTTCCTGTCTCAGAGGGAGATGAGGATAAGGGCTTACATAAGAAGAATACAAGCGATCTCGACAGGTATGACTCATCGAGGTATGTTTCGATATTTGTCCATGATTAAGTTTATGGTATGTTTGTCTTCAGGTTATTACAGTTAGTACAATTTTGATTTTATATTTGTCGTATAACCTTAACAAAATTATGAATGCATGATAGAAGATATTCATTGGTTAGGGTGTTGACACTTATTATTGTACTAATGCATTATGATGTTGTGTGAGGTTGATGTTGTCTGCTAACAAGATACAGGTACATCAGGTTCCATGACCATGAAAACATGAAGACAAAGACTCATCCATAATCTTTGTTCTACTTACGAGGTATGTATGACTTTGTTATATTATGCTTAACCTATGAGACATGCAGGTTCTAGCTCAGGATCTCTAAATCATTGAAGAGATTGTTTAGGTATGTTGTACATAACCAAGTAGGTATACTAATCCAGGTATGTTTCCCATGAATCTTACCTTGTGTTAGGATCCCTTATATAATTATACTTGATATGATTGGTTATGCTTATTCATAAAGTTAGTAATCAAGGGTTTATGCATGATTTAATTAACCAGAAGAGTACTATGATCAAACAAGAATATGCATGAGTAAAAGAAGACTTACTTGAAACCCTGAATACTAATGATCATGACTATACATATTCAAGATTATTTAGAATTAGAATGTTTTGAGAATATACTAATGAATGAATGTTTGTGTATGAGATCATGAGGATGACACTAGTGCACACTTGAGCATGCACAGTGGTACATAATGAATAGAAGTTCAAAGGACATATAGAAGATCAAGCGGGAGGCAACCACACAAACATAAAAGATAAGTATTTGAGTTGTTATTTGAAATAGTAAATGATATTTCTTGTATGCATATTTGTATTCCTAGAACATATCATGCTGAGTGCAAACATTCATAGAGCATTGAACATTATACTACTAATATGCATATGATTGGTAAGTTGGACAAACATTCCATTGTTGCTTGTCTAGAATGAAACCTCTTTGCTGACATGCTGAGAGCTATGCACACTCTCGATAGTATGTTCTGGTAGAGATGGAAGGCATCTAGATAGCCACTGTATGCATACAGGATATGGGAAAGTGTTGTGCCAAAGTATTGGTCAAGATAGTTGCATAACTATATAAATGATATCTGTATGCATAATAGGTTATCATGATTTCATGATTATGAAGGATTACTAATCATGTACTTAATTTTGTTTTGTAGGAAAGATCATGAAGAATAATGAACACCGAACAAGTGATGGATGTTCAACAAGAAGATTTACAAATCAAACAAAATATAGAAGGCTTGTGGCTAGAAGATTCTCTTAGAAAGAGGAAGAGAATCATGATGAGATGTTTGCTCCAAGTGGCTAGATAAGACCATTCTCTTAATGGTGCAATTAAAGAAGAAGTGTGAATCAGGTTCTGTATGGGTTCCCAGGATCGATAGTATATTGATGAGAATACATGTGGGGATTGTATCATCCTTGAACACTTTTTCTAAAGTGAGCCGTAGACAGGTGTCTCCGAGAAAGAAAAGGGATTGGATCATCCCTGGACTTTCAGTCCTAAAGAGAGCCGTAGACGTAAGGTCTCCGAGAATGAAGTCCTTAGTGGACAGTTAAGGGGATTGGATCATCCCTGGACTTTCAGTCCTAAAGAGAGCCGTAGACGTAAGGTCTCCGAGAATGAAGTCCTTAGTGGACAGTTAAGGGGATTGGATCATCCCTGGACTTTCAGTCCTAAAGAGAGCCGTAGACGTGAGGTCTCCGAGAATGAAGTCCTTAGTGGACAGTTGAAGGGATTGGATCATCCCTGGACTTTCAGTCCTAAAGAGAGCCGTAGACGTGAGGTCTCCGAGAATGAAGTCCTTAGTGGACAGTTGAGGGGATTGGATCATCCCTGGACTTTCAGTCCTAAAGAGAGTCGTAGACATAAGGTCTCCGAGAAGTGGGGATTGTATCATCCCCGGACCTTGGTCCCTGAATTGATCCGTAGACGTATGGTCTTCGAGAATAAAGTGATGGGGATTGCATCATCCCGAAACCACTAGTTCAAAATGTACGTGAGGAATGCATCGTCCATGAACTGGGTTCAAAATGTATGTGAGGACTGCATCGTCCATGAACTGGGTTCAAAATGTACGTGAGGACTGCATCGTCCATGAACTGGGTTCAAAATGTACGTGAGGACTGCATCGTCCATGAACTGGGTTCAAAATGTACGTGAGGACTGCATCGTCCATGAACTGGGTTCAAAATGTACGTGAGGACTGCATCGTCCATGAACTGGGTTCAAAATGTACGTGAGGACTGCATCGTCCATGAACTGGGTTCAAAATGTACGTGAGGACTGCATCGTCCATGAACTGGGTTCAAAATGTACGTGAGGACTGCATCGTCCATGAACTGGGTTCAAAATGTACGTGAGGACTGCATCGTCCATGAACTGGGTTCAAAATGTACGTGAGGACTGCATCGTCCATGAACTGGGTTCAAAATGTACGTGAGGACTGCATCGTCCATGAACTGGGTTCAAAATGTACGTGAGGACTGCATCGTCCATGAACTGGGTTCAAAATGTACGTGAGGACTACATCGTCCATGAACTGGGTTCAAAATGTACGTGATGGGATTGCATCGTCCCTAGACATGAGACTTGTCTTAAAGTGATAAGGACTAATCATCCTGTAAGTAGATTGGGATTGCATCGTCCCTAGACATGGTGAGGTGTCTTAAAGTGATAAGGACTAATCCTCCTGTAAGTAGATTGGGATTGCATCGTCCCTAGACATGGTGAAGTGTCTTAAAGTGATAAGGACTAATCATCCTGTAAGTAGATTGGGATTGCATCGTCCCTAGACATGGTGAGGTGTCTTAAAGTAATAAGGACTAATCATCCTGTAAGTAGATTGGGATTGCATCGTCCCTAGACATGGTGAGGTGTCTTAAAGTGATAAGGACTAATCATCCTGTAAGTAGATTGGGATTGCATCATCCCTAGACATGGTGAGGTGTCTTAAAGTGATAAGGACTAATCATCTTGTAAGTAGATTGGGATTGCATCGTCCCTAGACATGGTAAGGTGTCTTAAAGTGATAAGGACTAATCATCCTGTAAGTTGATTCGGGATTGCATCATCCTTAGACATGGTGAGGTGTCTTAAAAGGATAAGGATTGATCATCCTGTAAGTTGATCTGGATTGCATCATCCATAGACATGAGAGATGTATTAAATTGAGAGGGATTGATCATCCCATAAGTGGATCAGGATTGTATCATCCTTGGACCTATGTCCTAAAGTGAGAGGGATTGACCATCCCGTAATTGGATCATGTGTGTTGCAGGGTATGCTGCTGTTGTGTATACTTGTATCAGTGTGGATACTTGTATTGATAGATGTATTAGTGAGAATACATGCTTTTGATGATAGATGTATTAGTGAGAATACATGCTTTTGATGATAGATGTATTAGTGAGAATACATGCTTTTGATGATAGATGTATTAGTGAGAATACATGCTTTTGATGATATATGTATTAGTAAGAATACATGTTTTGATGATAGATGTATTGGTGAGAATACATACTTTTGATGATACATGTATTGATTAATGTACTTGTATGGTTGAGGATACTTATGTTGTAGATCGAGATGATCCAGACGCTGTAGATCGAGATGATCCAGATGTTGTAGATCGAGATGATCCAGATGCTGTAGATCGAGATGATCCAGATGCTGTAGATCGAGATGATCCAGATGTTGTAGATCGAGATGATCCAGATGCTGTAGATCGTGATGATCCAGATGCTGTAGATCGAGATGATCCAGATGCTGTAGATCGAGATGATCCAGATGCTGTAGATCGAGATGATCCAGATGCTGTAGATGAGATGATCCAGATGCTGTAGATCGAGATGATCCAGATGTTATAGATCGAGATGATCCAGATGCTGTAGATCGAGATGATCCAGATGTTGTAGATCGTGATGATCCAGATGCTGTAGATCGAGATGATCCAGATGCTGTAGATCGAGATGATATGACAATGCTGATGATCGTAAGATGACGATGCTAATGATCGTGTGATGACGATGCTGATGATCGTGAGATGACGATGTTGATGATCGTATTATGATGATGCTGATGATCGTGAGATGACGATGCTGATGATCGTGTGATGACGATGCTGATGATCGTGAGATGACGATGTTGATGATCGTGTGATGATGATGTTGATGATAGTGAGATGACGATGTTGTTGATCATGTGATGACGATGCTGATGATAGTGTGATGGCGATGCTGACAATCGTGAGGATTCAGATATTGATGTTGCTGTAGCTGTTTGAGTGCTGCAGAAGATAAAGACTCAGTATTGAAGATGTTGATGTTCCAGTATTGAAGATATTCCAGTAACTGGTTGAGTTACTGATGATGTTGAGAAAGCTTCCAATGATTTATAGATGTATCATGTATGATGTTGATGACTCCTTGCTCGTGCAGATGCTGTTATAATATCCTTCTCGTTAAGGGGGAGTGTTGAGATATTGTAACTTCAAAGAATATTATATTTGTACTTTATTATTCCGGAGATGATTCATTCCTCCGTGAAGATCTTATTGTATATCCGGAGATGTTTATTCCTCCGTCGGAATGTGGTAACTTGGGTTATTAGACTTCCCTAGTGGGGGTCGGCCCTGTATGTGTTATGTGGGTCAAAGGGTTATTAGACCACCCTAGAGGGGTCGGCCCAGTCAGTTATAATGGGGTATTTAACCTAATGGTTAAATACGAGCCTACATGTACTTGTGTAAAATACATATCAGAGTAGTGTATAAATAGAGGAGGTGTGTTCCTCATTATACACATTCACTCACTTGAGTATAGCGCACTTGTGGAGGAGAGGTCTGCTATTGTGGAGGAGGAGATCATGTCTCAGGGTTTCATCTTTGTATATTGCTGGTCATCTATATTGAGGAAGCTTTGCTGGGTTTTCTACCCCATGAGGGTTTCCCAGGATAAATCTCTGTCTCTTGTGTTTATGCTGTGCTTGTTGTTTCTTCAGTGATCCTGTATATGCTATTATTGTGAAATGGAATGTAATGCTGCTATTTTCTGTCTTAGCATCTTGAATTTTAACAAAGAATCCTTAGATTACAAGTAGGGCATGATTACAAGGGGTTGAGTTCGAGGCCCACTGCCAACTGGGATGCCTCCATGGCCACCAAACCCAAATCAAAGCTGGGAGCCAAAGGGAGTGGAGATGGGGATGGAGAGGATCCGGAGCAGGCGATGCTCTAATCAGGGCTCACTTCGGCCATAATTCGGGAGAAACCCAACGCCAAGTGGACTAACGTGGCAGGCCTGGAGAGTGCCAATCAGGCCTTGCAGAAACCTTTCATCCTACCTATCAAGTTCCCCCAGTTCTTCACAGGAAGGTTTTTATTTTTATATTTTCAGTTGTGATCTTCTCATTTTTCATATTCAAGTGTTTCATGGTATTTAAAAGCTGAATGAAGTTATAAGCATAATATTTAGTTTTACAAACTTTCACAAATGGGAGTTTCATTGCCAATTTTTACAAATGGGTCCTTTATTCCTTTTCATTCAGGCTAGTAAAAATTTCAAATTTATTTGTATAGCGTCTTCTCTGAGGCAAATCATCGATGTGCAATTTAGGTTCTTTTAATTTATTTTTCTATATTGATATCTATTACAATTGGGTGGCTTATTTACAAATATTGATATTGATGTGTTTTTTAGATGGGTGTATTTGTTTCATTGTTTGGTTTTGTATGAATGCTGCATTTGAAACTTGGAAAAATATGAACATTTCTCTTCCTCTGGGGTTTGAACCTGGGCCATTCCTCTAGGGTTTGAACCTGGGTCATTAATGTAGGGGCACCAATCTCAACCAATAATATGTGTGTCCAACTGCCTTAGCTAGTTCTTTAGGTTCTCGGTGTCAAGCTAGGTGTTATTTCTCATATCCTATTATCATATTCATAACTTTCAATAGATACATTCAATATGGTGGACCTCAAATATGGAAAAATTGACTATAATTTAAACAATCTAAGAACAATAAAAAATTATGATAATTTCAGCAATATTATGAATCTTCCTCAAAAGAAACACATGTTTACAACAAAATTTGAATGCCTAGCATTCCCAAACTCAACATCCAACAAACCATCTCTTGCTCTCTATCTTTTTAGCTCTAGTTAAATTATGAGTAACTTTGGAAGCCTGTACAACAGTTCTGGGCACTTTTCATTTTAAAAGAAGGCTATGGAACAGATCTGGGTACTGTTTTGGAGATTTATGGGTGCATTGCGACAACAAGGGAGCCTAAAATCCAAGTCTAGGCCTGTTTTAGGCAAGTTTTGGGTGTGTTTGTAGCTTTGTTTAACCTAACACAACGATGAATATGAATTATGGGTAGTTCTGAGGACAATTATGGGCATCCTATACCTTCCTGGGCACAAGAAACAACAAACCTCATGTATATTGAATTGAAATAAAGAAAAAGACAACCAAATTTTCATTGCATTATGATTTGTACAACAGACATCAATGAATATGGATTTAGAGTATAGAATATTGAAAGCTTTTCTGGTAGCCTCTATATTCAAATATCTGAGAAGTTTACTCAGTTTAGAGTAAGGAAAACATAAGGAATCACATTAAATGCTCGCTATGTTAAACATAATAAAAATAGTTGTTATTATGGACTCAAAAAATGGAATATCTCAATCTATAAGAATATACACCGCTAGAATCACCATTGCAAACATGGTATATGCCACCACATATAACACAGTATTCACACTTATCTGCAAAAAACATTTCCCCCTCCATAACCTTTGGATTCCCCTGAATTCCTTGTTTGTCCCCTGAGCCTACACCTGGGAAATTGGATCACTGAGAATGTAACATTTGAATTTTGTAGATGTGACTTCCACTGTGAAAAGAAGATTGTGAACGTGTTACATGTTCAACATCCCCATATGATGAGTTTCAAGGATTTGTATGCCCTAATGGCTCCCAAAGATTCAGAAATTTTTCCTCCACAAATTAAAATGGATGATCAATGTAGTGTGGCACAAAGTTTGCAAGACCTCAAGAAAAAATCTCTTCCTGTGAAGGGCCTTGTGCCAGGATGGATAAATTCCCCAACTTCTGCCAACTGGCTTTCAGTGGTTCTTCAAGTTGACCTTAAAAGATTGCTCCTGAGACTGTAAATCAACTTTTGGTCTTGAATATTAGATAATTGATTTGTGATTCAATTATATTCATTGTATAATTCTGTTGATTTCTTTAGGTGATTGATTTTAGGCTCATCACTTTATTGCAGTTTTTGAGAACGTGGGTTAGGAATTTTCGTTGTGGTTGTCTTCATCGACTGCTACATGTGTTTTATGAGAGATGTCTATTAGCTAAGTGAGAGGAAGCCCATTTCCTCACAGATATGGCAGTCCGCTTCCATGGATGGAGGGTCATCATGTGGCTTGGTGCCTCCTACCACCAAGAGAGACTAAAGAAAATCAATCATGAACCTAGTGGTATCAAGTCTAGAGCTCTCACTCTTGAGCCCCCCTAGGATTATGTAGCCAGGGCCTCTTAGTCCCAAGCACTCCATGGAGGATATCATCTGCCAATGCATTTTCCCTTTCATAGTTATTGAGGACTCCAATGATGTGCTTGTATTGTAGTCCCATCACTCATCCTTAGCAGCCAGCTTTAGCTCCAACTGGCCTTGACATCTCTCTTTTGTTCAGCACTAAGGCTCACCAGTTTCTGGCATCTTTATTGCACTTGCACCTTATTTTATATCCACTCTTAATTAATGGGTGGTGTCAAATTGACCAGGCTTTTTATGTTGTCCTTCAGATTTGGGTTTCAAAAAAGTTCATGAGTGGATGGTAAGAACACTGTTCTCTTATCTGGTGCATTGCACATAAATGATTTCTATCATTTATTATTTCTTTGTGGAAATTTTGTTTCTTATAACAGGGCCTTGTTTTGTGCTCATTTATATTGGTAGTGTAATCTAGTTGTTTATATGAGCTTGATATGTGGAGCAGTGTGGTTCTATTTCCGGTTGCAATAATTTTCTACATCACATGGTGGTTTATTCAGTTTGTTGATGGCTTCTTTAGACTGATATATGTGAGATTAGGCATCAATATCTTTGGTAAGGTTCTTGAATTTCTTGTCATTCTCTACTATCTACTTGAGGGTTTTATCCTTTTCTTGTTTGAATGCAATTGTATACCTGAGCTTGCTCAACATTCAGTTCTAGAATTTTTTTGCATATTTTTATGAGGCTAGGGCACTCCTTTACATAGTTTGTTGTCACCCATGCTTGTACTATAAAACTGGAAAGGCAATAAAAAAATTGGCATAAGCAAACAAATAACAAGATCAACCATTCATAACTATTCATTCGTGCAATGAACTATAGCATGTATTGGCATTTCCTAGCCATTCATAACCATCCCTGATATACAAAACCCTGTAGTGGCACCCGTATGACACCTATAGTTCAAAGATTCCCTTTACAAGTCCTACAGTAGTTTTGAGGCACTTGCATGGTCCATCAGCCATAAATCCTCTTTTAGGACCTCATACATTTAGGTTCCTTTTTATACAATGGTAGGGCATCAATAACAATCCTTGGTGTAATGGCACCCATATAATGGATGCATGCTAAATATTCCCTTTGTAGGCTTGCATGGCCATTTCAAATAATGTGTGTGCATGGTACACAAGCACTAGAATCTTGTTTTAGAAAAGCCATGTGATTGGGCCATAAATTAATTTATCTTTATGACTCATGGTCCTTGTGTGTGGACTTAGGTCAAAAAATAAACAAGCTCTCCAAAGGGCATGGGATCAATATATGGTTGTCATTTCAAGTTTTGGCACACTAAGTATGGTTCTCATAGCCCACAACATGGTTGATGTCAAAAGATAGAGTATTAATTAGGCTAGCATAACATTTGCCTCTATGGCTTGTGAGGAATGCAAAATGTCTCGAGGGATCACATTTGAAAACACGAAATCAAAAACCCGTGCAAATTTTTTCATTCCAATGGAGCCAATCCCACACACAATGTGATGGACAGATGATCCCACTAAAGATGATCATCATCGTCTCTATAACCTGATAGTTAGGCCATTGGTTTTTTATTCATAGATTCTCTGTTCTCTTCTACTTCTTTGTTTGATGATATTCGATGTTCATAAATTCAGACATGATCTTCATTTATGCCATCTTCATGAGACAAAGAAAGGGAAGCACTTCATCTTCATCTCCAGGTACCCCGTTTATTATGCCAATGTATGGATCCTTGTAGATCCCAGTATCCTCTTCAGATTTATTCCCTAGTTGGGGGCGTGCCAACCCTTTGGGGCTGAGATCAAGTATTCTAGTGTGTGCTAGAATGTGATACTAGAATGAAGGTCTGTGATTCCTGGAATGGTACCATAGGAATGTTGGCCTGCCAACATTTCCATGGAATGATATCACATTCCAAGTATCACAGGGTTGTGGCTTCAAATAAATGCCCACAAGAGTGGAATCACATAATCATTCCTTTTTATCTCTTAATATTTAGTGATTTATGATGAGGTTAGATTTTTTTAGACATCAATTTTTTGACATTATATATCATCACATATGAGAATCCAGTTTTTCATGTTTAAGTTTTGTAAAATTTCCAAAATGTTCCAAAGGATTATAGAAAATTAATGAAATGATTCAATGATTATTAATCGACTCTAATTTAAAATCAATACATAAGATTTTGTTACTTGTTGACTGATCCACAACAACCATAAGATGGACATTGCTCTTGTTGGATGTTAGTGGACCTTCAATGAAATCCATTGAAACAAACTCACATGGTTTGTATGAGACATGAAGTGGAATGTACTTGGCCAATATCAAGTTTGTTGGATTAGATATGCAACAACGAGTGCATTTCCTTTTGAAATTTGTTACCATATGTGCCACCTTCAACCATAAGAAATACCTATTCAAATTGAAAGTCCTCTTTCCTACTCCAAAATGTCATGATATTTTAGAATGGTGCATCTTCTGCATCAACTATAATGTGCAATCTTTAATCGACACACATATAATTCTAAACTTGTATAGAATATGATCCTTCAATTGATATTCATGAAACTCTTCATTCAATAGGGTGCACATTGATTTTTTCAAAACTACATAAATGTGTATGAATCTTAGGCAATGCATGTAACCTTCTCTAAAAGCGTTGAAATCAAATTGTTGAAATTGTGTAAACATAGTCAATTTGGTACTTAATCACAATGTTAAATTGTTGAAAAATATGTAATGTGCTTCGTGTGGCATCAATTCTCATTCTTGATTTGCATGTGGATGGAACCCGAGAGGCTTGTGATCACCATAGATGATAGTCCCTTTTCTAAGTAGGTATTGTTTTCATC
This sequence comes from Larix kaempferi, assembly GCA_027924585.1. Taxonomy (NCBI): domain Eukaryota; kingdom Viridiplantae; phylum Streptophyta; class Pinopsida; order Pinales; family Pinaceae; genus Larix; species Larix kaempferi. Next base: position 1,264,191 of record BSBM01001446.1, on the reverse strand, counting down.
TCTTTACAAAGTGTACCAACACATGCAACTCATAATAGCATGTAAAATAATTCAATATCGTGCCTAAAAGAATTCAAGTGGAATGTAACCAGTTTTTTTGGTTGCAATAACATGTTGCCCAAGCATTCCAAGAGGCATCTGCCTTGACTCTAAAGGCTTGTTAAATGTCAAATAACAAAAGCTAGAGAAGTCACAAATATTCACTCAATATCTTTGAATGCTTGATGTTATGCTATGTCCCACATGATTTGTTATCACATTACTTTTATTTACTTACAACACCTAAGGGACTTTCATCGAATCCATTACATATCAACATTAACTGCACCCATTAAACTCAAAACCATTGAGGTTGGGACAATTAAATATGAAAATCCATGTCAACCCTCAATTTGGCCATTAAAGAAATCACATAACTTCCTCCTTATTAAGCACACAACAATGCGATATTCATTTAATAGCCACATGTTGCATCTAATCGTGTGATTTATGTAAGTCTACATCTCATTGAATGGCACGGTTGCTCAATATCTTGGTTTGTGAAGCAAACCCCATACCATACAAGCCTCCTCATTGAATTGCAAGCACAAGGCTATCCTTGAGTTGAATGCAAATACATGGGTGAGGCATGGGTTGAGATTTGACCCCAAACCCCACTTCCCTCCACTATACCTCCATAAAAATATATAATGAAATCCTCCTCATTCTATTTCCATAAGCTTTCTTGTGTCAAGGTTACATTGCTAAGGTTATGTTGCTAATGTTTGAGAAGCCTCTTGCTTCCATTCACCATTCTTGAGTTGACTTAACATCATGATGCCCAATTGTCCTCTTGAAGTGTTCATAGCATAAGGGGAGGTGTAGCTAGGTTTATGCTACGTTAGCTAAGATTGAAAAGCACCTTGCTCCAATCTTTCATTTGAGCTTGCATAAGTTGTGATGCTACCTGTTTCTTCCTCTTATTAGTCCATTTCATAAGGGATGACATTGTGGGATTGCTTCCAAATCAAAGAGAGGCCAGTGGAGGAAATAAAGAACCCTCCAACACATAGAGTTTGGAAACCATATATACCCCAACCTTCTTGTTTTTGTTGGAGGGCCCATACTTCTTAGCATTAATTATGCAAGATAGTGAAAGTGAGGCTTTGATCTTGTGGAAAAGCCTAATCCTTGATATTCCCTATGATCTTTGATTGGTATTAAGTGGATTGATCCCTTAGACATCCCCTTAGACATCTTTTTGGATAAGTCACTCTTTGTGTGAATGAACCCTTAGACATCCCCTTAGGCAATTTTATCGGTTGGTAGAGTGGATTGACTCCTTAGACATCCCCTTTGTAAATTTTACTGGTTGGACACTAAAAATGGCCCACTCAACGCAAAATTGGGTGTCCCAAATGTATTACATTTTTCTTTCTCGTTTTGGCATAGTTACGAACATACTAGATGGCGTTATTCCAGAGGAAAGGGTAGATGATACACTCGACATTAATCATGATGCACTTGCATTGATGCACTTGGATAGACTGCATCCACTTTTGCGTTGAGATATATTTGAAATACAAAAAATAAAAAATGTGGGATGAGGGAAGAGAGAGCTCTTTTCACTCACCAAACACAAAATTCAACGTCTTCCAGACTGGAGGCCAAGCCAACAGAAATCGATCAGTAGAAGAAGATCATTATGACCGGTTACATTCCACCAGGGCACTCAGTTTCTCATGTCCATAGGTCTGTTGCAAAACAAGTTGATCAAGTCATAGAACCACTACCACCAACAGTTGGAGGAGGACCACCACCACCAAGTCAAGGTGGAGGCTAGGGGCCTGGGAAATTTTCAATGGTGTTGCACACTAGCGTATTTCAAGGGTTAATCCCTACTCAGTTCTTTGGTTTTGCTCCATTTCCCTACAATGCAGAGAACGCACTTCTGCCTCCACAAATGCAACAATTGATGGCATCGCAGGAAACATCTGCTTAGGGGCACATCTAATCACCTCATCAAATTCTCTTAGTGCGCTAGGTATAAATTCGAGCGATTATTCAGGAACACTCCATAGGAAATATCGCAGGGGGAAATTATAGTATTTGTCTCTAAATCTTCAAATCTGGGAGAACCATCAAGGTAAGCCACACACAATTCATCTTTAATTGAATTTAGTTGTTGAGAATATTGTAGTTCTATGAGTTTTCAGCTGTTCAAATGCATTCTAAAATGCACATCTTCTTCAATTTAATGCCTCCATTTCGGCACTTCTTACGCCATGTTTAGGAATCTCTTCGAGTTAGCGAGTCCAAATCTAGAATAGTTACTAAACTAGAGCATCCTACACAGTCATGAGCGTAGGGTTTTTGATCGAATGCTAAAGGGAAACGTTGTCTCATGGGATGTCATGAGCGCAACTTACTACTGGCATGGGTGGGGCAAGGAAGCCCTAGCATTGTTTGATCGAACGTCGAGAATGGGCATCCATCCGAATGCCTTCACCTTCTCCAACATTCTCCTGACCTGTGCGAGTTTGTTGGCTTTTAAATACAGTAAGGAACTTCATCATGAAATAATAGGAAGCGGATTTCAATCCAATGTCTTTGTGGGAAATGCTTTTGTAGACATGTATGTCAGATGTGGTTTTGTAGAGTTTGTACATCAAATGTTTGACAAAATGCCTGAATGAAACGTGGTTTCCAAAAAGAAAAGAAAAACTGAAAGAAAATTCAAATTCCTAACCAAATAGGGTTCAAATATCAACACTCCGCTCCATGCGTTACTATTATAAAGAAAACATGTGTATACAAGATGTATAACCACCCTACATGAAATACAGTCATGTATATCTCATGAAACAGAGCATATGGGCATGTACAATCTGCAAGATACGTACACACTTTTGATAGCACTGTAGGGTGCATATGTGTGCAGGAAAAAAATAGGAAGATAGATCTAGGCTTTAAAAAGAACAATTTTTTTTTTCTAGAGGTTCTAGATTGAATTAAAAGAAATATTTATCAAATAATGTGTGCAAGAACACCAAATTTTTAGAGAGGAAGTCCTAAAAAGTAAATCCTCTCCCCAATAGAGTTTCCATTGTGATTGGTAGAAGATCAACAGTAGAGCTAGATAGCTAGGATGAAATATCTTTCCTTTACCAATGGGTTGGTGAATCCCATTGTTAGTTATATGAAAGAATTAATATCAACTATCCATATCTAGATCTACAAATTTTCAAGGTTTTGAGTTAGGGATAGAAGGGAGAAGAACACCTATTGTAGCATGCATGTTTGGAGACTATTTTCGAGAAGCCTTTGCTTGCTTTCTTCTCTCTTAATGCTAGATGCATTTAAAGTTTTAAACCAAATCTTGGCATAATAACAACAGTGATGGGAAAACAATAAGCATTGAAGCAACCTTAGTCCTCAATTCTGGATAGTAATCTCACATTCTAGATGCTAAAGGGGGCAGTAAACAACGTTCTTCCCAATTATGGACTCATTCATGTGGATCCTATGCACTGAAACAATAGTGAAAAGTCCCCTCTGGTCAATATGGGCATAGTTTCAGTGGTGAAAATCAACAAAGGTCCATCTCTGGTCGACTATGGCTAATTGGGATTTCGACGTGTGAAACATACCTGCATTGTCAAGTATATCATCCTTCTATGGAGAGTGATTGGTACCTGCAGCCTCTACCTATTGTTTCCAAACCAACTCCAGGATTGTTTCCTAGGTTCTCCCTTGTTTCTTCCTTCTGCTTTCCAAGTTCTGTTGTTATTTTAGTGTTTAGAAGATCTGTCTTGAAATGCATCAAATTTTCCATCATTTTAGATTCGGGGATCATAATCAGCATCTTGAATTTTTTGTTTCTATTTTTTTATTGATCTGAGTATTTCAGGAGCGCAATAAAAAACTAAACAATGCCCATCCATCTCTTGATGCACTTGAGCTGAGTGCTGAGTTGCGTTTCTGGTTTTGTTTAAAAATATATTGTATGGTAGTATTTGCGGGTTATTAAAAAATAATAAAATATTGATGTTTCCTTTCGAAACAATCCTTTTGCCTAGACAGTTACAATAAGTGTATTCTGATATAATACTTTGGTCACCTTTCTTCTTTGTATAGAGGCTTCTATCTATGCCAATAGCCGCAGATTGTTATGGCTATGATACGATTTAATGCTCAGCCAACTGATTTCTCTTTTTGAAATTGGATTTGTCTTCTTGTCTACAACTTAGTGGTATTCATTTTCTGGACTCTTGGTACCTTTGTTTGGGAATTTCCAAAAGGTTTTAACAGCCTTTTTGCAGACCTAGTCTCTGCTGCTCTAGGTCTTCATAAATGTGCAGACTGTCAAACGTAGGACAGTCCTCTCCTTCAAGTCGTTATACCTGCACATACAAATCAAAAGAGGAGTTAATCATTGATATGAATTGCAAGTGTTTTTGTGGACTGTTTTAACTAATAAAGGATGCCTGAAAACACCTACACATAGTCTGAAAATTAATAATCAGTGTATGATTGAAATGGTTGGTAGTTGAATCCAAATTGTTCACATTATCCTACTTATCTTGATCTATCTTGTTATTGTTGCCAGCCACTATTTACATGACTGTTAGAATATTATTATGTTGTTGTTAACATCTTGCATAAAGTCTGAGAATTCAACCTTATTGACAGTCATAAATGTTGAGTAAAGTGGTTGATATTTGAACCACTATTGTTTTGTTGATATTTTTTATATATCACTGCTATTATGAATTAATACTGGGGTGGCTTCCATATAATTGTTTATATGGTCATATGAAGTCTGAAATTGGATTACATTTGATTGGAATTATCAAAAGATAACTATTAAAGCTCTATTGTTGTTCAAGGATGTATTCATTACACCTTTAGGCACTAAATCTGCTACTGTTGTATTGCCATAAAAAAACTATCATCACTAACATACTGTATTAGACATCAGTCCTTGTTTGTGGTAGTGATACCTAGTTACTGCATACCCTATACAACGTTGGTGAATGACACTTCTTATGCTAAAGTGGTGTTAAATATTTACTTTCTTGGATTATAATTAGACATTGTGGTTGGTCTAATTCTTCTTCATTTTTCATTTATGAATGGTTTCTTTCATATCATAAACACCATTGACTGATCATACTGTTGATCCTTTGATCATTGAGTTAAATATTGACATTATCTTATTTAGTATGTCTTCTGCATTCGCAAAACCACATTGATTAAGGCACTGGTCTCTAATTGGTCTTCTAGAAGACATAGTTTATGTTGTCTCTAGTGTCTTGAAGATCCTTGAAGGGCTCTCCCATTGGAGGTTCCGACTCTTTGAAGCAGTTGGGAGAAGTGGCTAAGGTGACAGTGGTCACTTTCTCCTACATTTGTATATCAGACGTTATCCCTTCTAGTTCATCCGGTGACAGGTGGTAGTGTGGTTCCTTCCACTAACTTGTTTTTCTAAGAACTGCTCCCTCTACAACAGTAATTATAGAGGTCTTGTTTGTTCCTCGTTATGATATTGCAAATGTTTAAATTGTAATTTGGTCACAAGATGTAACCATACACACAAACTTGGTTCTAGCCTGTATTTTCCCCAGCTTGTGCCTTTTCTGGAATTTAGTAGGGCCATATTGAATTGAAAAGGGGTATTATAATATGGTTGGAATGGTTCAGGACGATGGTTGGTGTCATGGAACATAAAATTGTCATTAAGGGGGATGTTAGAATATTTGATGTCCATTTTTGTAAAGATAGGCATAAAAATAGAAGGTTACATGTTTTAAATGTTGTAGAAAAAGGTAAATAGTAAAAATCTATGCATATGCAAAGAACTATTCTAAGATCAGACACTCTATTTTAGGAAAAGCACAGGATCTCTATTTTGTATTTGGAACCAATTTTGGAGCAATTTTGCATTAAAAATGCATATCTTGTTCTATAGAACATCATGAAAGCAAACAAGATTCTTATTCCAATTGCATGCCTTGGCTTCTACATGTGTACCCTAATAAATCGAAAAGTCACTCTCATGAAAGCCGATAACATACTGAACGTAGGATATCACAAATATCAGGTAATCCCATTTTATTTTTCTCTAATATAGTAAATAAATTTCAAAGACTGATTCCAACCTAAAAGTTCCTCTAATAGATCATCTGGACTATTAACATCTATAACATCGAAGTATCCACCAGACCATTTTATGGAAGCTCCCTTCCTTATCTTTACTGGATCATACAGAGATGCACTAGACCAGTCTACATGGTCTCCACTGCTAGCAAGAGTTGCACTAGAGGCAAAGTCTAATGCAAAAGCTAGCAGTGGAGATCAATGAAACAGAGCTACAGGAAAACACAATTAAAATAGCATAGCATTTACCATAGCATTGCATGAAACAAAATTGTTTCCAGACTCTTAATACTAATCTCAATTTGTCAGTAGAAAAGAAGGCCTTGTGATTGTTTTCCTTTTATCAAATTATCAAGAAATTTTGAGTTTAAAATTTGACCTTAAAATTAGTTTTTCTACATTACATGTAAGTTGCAAAAACTTGATTGAGCGACCTTGTCATTAGAGCTAAACATGGAAAATAACTAAAATGTTTCCCATTTATTTTTCAGTACTTATACAACAAATGGAGGAGTCTCTTTGGGTGAGCACTATTTGGAAGGTCATTGAAAGAGCAAGTCACAACTTCCGTGAGAAAGGCATCAGCTCTCAAGTAAAAAGTTAAAATTGTGTTTTTCTTCATTGTGTCAAAAGTCTGTTTATTAAAGGTATTAAAATGGAATTATTGGAATTATTAGGCTGAGGCATATGTTTCACGATACTCCCCATGAGGCTGTAGCTATATCTGATTCCCATATGTACACTGTTTCATTACTCACTAGTGGTCAACAGAATGAACTGCATCCACCTAGAACCTTGATCTCTTCCAGTCATAACTATACAATTATGCACCTTTGGCACCCTGCAAGCCCTAAAGCATCAATTAGTGCTAGACAGTGTAAATTGTAATTCTTATATTTTAATATTTAAATGATGCATCTGATTTGGGATTTTCATGTTGATTAAATTTAAAAGTTGTATTTTCACTTTCAATAAACATTGAAACTATTATGAATGATTTTCACCCTAATTGATATCATGTTAGTAGTGAATATAGGATTTCTTATGAGAAACTTCACCTCTTGGGAAGTGTATCTATAGTTCTGGAAGCCTGGAAATTGTGTTACATTTTTCAAGTATTTGATCAACATTTTCTTGAAGTGACTGAAATGTTGACAGTGTACTAATTCAAGAATTCTGCTTGCAGGGAAGCTTGAGACCTTTGATTTAAGAATGAGCTGATTAAGCAAAATTTTCCATTATAATACTTCATGTTTATAACATTCTGTGCTGAAGGAGAGTCACCCCTTCCCCATCCCTCCCCCTCAACATGTCAAAGGATTAGCTCGTGAAGCATGCTGCAAGAGGAAGTGTTCCACAAATACCATGGGAGCACACTTCTGGATTTGTCCCCGCTCCCATGGTTTTTGAGGCGCTCCTTGGTGCTTCCCGAGGGCTCCCAAAATGACAATATAACTTTCTTAAAATAAAGGGGTAGACCAAATGGTATACCCTTTTACTTAATTTTTTTATAATATCATTAATTGTGTAGGGATCTTTGAGATAGGTTCCAACCTCATCAGACCTCATTCGAGGAAAATAGAATTTCACATCCATCCAAGATTCAGCAGACTTAACAGTTTTCAAGACTCCAGCAATCATAACTGCACCGAACCAAAGAGAAGTCCACTAAACCATCAAAAGATTCCACATGTCACCTGTTTAAAATAGCAATGACCTCTACAAATATAGGAATTTGAGGAAAACTGAAGTTCACCATCATGACCAAATATAGACAGAACCACTGAAAACCTGCTAAAAATGGTCTCCAACACTCGAATAATACCTCCTAAGCCATGCGCTCCTTTAGGTCCACCACACCTCATGAACATTCCTCAACACAAACATTCTCAAGTCAAGCACAAGCCTCCATTTTAGAAACCAAATGATCCCATGCTACCTATCACTGAACGCCCTCCTATATGCCCCAATGCTCCTTGGAAAGGGTTCTCCCAAGCAAGCAAGCAAGCCCTCCATGTACGCTTCACTAAGAATGTCACCATGCCACATAGGAGACCAACCTCCACATGAAGTGTTCTACATATTACATAAGCATCAAGTAAAGGTATAGAAATCCATGAGTAAGCTATTTCTCTTGTGTATGTACTATGTCCACTAAGATACAACCAAGGTTAGATACCACACCATGCACTCCAAGATACAACTAAGTGCAACTGCTGCCTACTTCCTGTTGAACCAAAATATCATACCTGACCCCAAGCTAAAACAAAACCTGAAAGTGCATTTCTTAGAGTCAGTACTTCCATCCTAGTTTTAATTGCAAGTCCATGTTGTAGTAGTAGTAGTCCATCATCTCTTGTATACCTGATATGCCATAATGAATCATGCCCTTCAAGTACTTGAGCACTTGTGCTAAAATATAATGGGTTTGAATCTAAAATAGTGAAACACCTTTGCTTTCCAGGCTGGTATTCTTAAGGCCTTCACTTCTCTTGTATTTCATATCATTGTAATAGTCATTAAGACATAGTTGAGACTACAATGCTAGTTCACCATTCTCTCTCCAGCTATTGTCAAAATATTTCAAATGAGTTGATATATTTGTTTTCCTGTCAATTAATGCCACATAGTTCTATTTTGAATATATATATATATATCCTTCTTTTAAAAGAGAATTTTCTAAAAAATCCCATAGAATTCAATGAGAAACTTAGATCATGCAATACCAAAACCTTCTTTATTGTTGTTATCTTCCTCGCTATGTTTTTCAGAATGGTACAAAAATAAAAGGATTCAGGAATGTACAACATTGTTTTGTTCAAACTATTTATTTGAAAGGAAGATTGTTTGTCAGAAATGTGGTCACTTTTGTCTTCGAAAGTTATTGCTGCTTTGGATTCATTTATTCCCTCTTACATGAAGTGCTCATGGAACTAGGAAATTAGAAATTGCTTAGTCATAAAAGGATGTGAGATTAGTGGAATTTTGTTTTGAGAGAGTCTTGCTTATGTGTTGATCACTATTTTGTTTATATTTGCAGGCCATTTGTGGATACATGCAGTTGGTAAAGTTCCAGAGCATGCAACTATTAAAGCAAAGGAGGAATTTTACAAGGAAATCTATGCAGTTGATGGAGTGATAGACATAGAATTTCCTAAAAAATGGTGAAGATGACTCCTTAGATGATTTATATTATTTTGTCACCAATGTACCAGAGAAAGATATTGCTGATAATAATGCGAATGGATCAGATGAAAATGATGATGAATATGATGTTGGGATAGATGATGATGAGGATGAGGATGAGATGATAATGGTGGTGGTGATGATGATGATGATGGTAGCCATTGATGCTACTATTGAGATTGTGGATGTTTATTGCTTTCTTGATGCTACTAGACATGTATTCTTACTTTTGTGATGATCCATGTTCATATTAAATTCTGGGTCATTTTGATTTGTATGGTGGATTTATGTTGACATATAAAATTTGATTACCCTTGATCATTTCTACATTTCTAAATATGGATATTAAAAAAGATATTTCTTGTGATATTGGTATTTTCACTATATATATCGTTCACTTGTTCTTTTAACCTTAATATGATGATCTATATGATAGGTTATTGATGTGATGATGTTTTATAATTTCATTTCTTTTGATGAAATATAATGGTGATGTTATCGTTATTATATTGTAAATTGTCGATGACCTTTTCATGTAAAATTGATATATATGATGATGTTACTACTTTGGATAAATGTTGTATGTTCGTGTTAAATTTTCTTCATAAATGCTTTGCAATTAATTTCAATAATGATATCTACAATTAATTTGAATGTTTCATTATGTTATTTCAGAACTATGAAGTAAATGATATATGAGAACTATTGAAATTAATGAAATTAATGAAATAATTATAATAATTTGATATACTAAATATATTAGCACACAATTGGATATAGTTGTAGGTGTTAAATAACAAGCCTAATGTGGTGCTAATAAGGATGCAAAACTAGGAGTTAAAATGGAATCCCACTATGTCATAGATCTAGAAGCAACATTGGATGCAATACCTAGCGCTAAGTTGGAAGTCAATTGTGATGCTATTTTGGATGTCAAAGTAGAAGCCAAACCATAAGCTAAACTAATTGCCAACAAAGAAGAAAAATTAGATGCTTAATGGGAAGCTAAATGCATTGTTCATGAGGAAGCAAAACAAGAAGAAATTTAAGGAGCTAAACGGGAAGCAAAATGTGGCGCTAGTGTTAGAGTAAAAATGGATGCTAAAGTGGTATCAAAACATGGTGCTAATGTTGACATCAATAGAGATGAAAAAATAGGCGTTAAAAAGGATGCAACACTTCACGCTAATGAGGAAGCCAAACATGGCACTAATATGGTAGCAAAATAAGATCTTACTTTGGATGCAAAACATGGCATCACATAGGAAGCAAAATATGGTGCAACAATAGAAGAAAAATTGGTGCCATTTTGGTAGCAAAACACGATGCAAAAAAGGAAGCAAAAATTGGTGCAAAATTAGAAGCGAAAATTGGTGCAAAATGGGATGCTAAAGTGGTAGCAAATATGGATGCAATATTGGATGCTAATTTGGATGCAAATATGGTGCAAATGTAGATGCGAACATAAATGCTAACATGGCACTTTTAAGGATGCAAATAGGGCGCTAATGGGGACACCATTTAGGATGTAAAAGAGGACGATTTCTAGGAAGCAAAATAGGATGTTATTTAGGAAGCAAACCTCCATGTCGTTTAGGAATCAAAATTGGGCGTTGTTCTGGAAGCTAAAAAATGGGCGCTATTTTAGACATCAGAAAGGATGCTATTTAGGAATAAAAAAAAGACGTTATTTTAGACTCTTTAAGTTTTGTCCATGACGCGTCCCATTTAGAGTCTACTTCGACCACTCAATGATAAAAAAATTTACACCAAAAATGGACGCTAAATGGGACGCTAATTCCAAGATTTGTTGTAGTGTTAATTAATTGGACCAATAGTTGCACCTTTGATGATTAAAGTTACTGTAATTGTTTCCCATACCTTTAGTATTTGTAATTATTTAGGATTAAGACCCCTCAAGAGATACTAATTTTAGAAGGCCCTCTAATCCATATTTTAACTAAACTTCAGTTCTTTGGGAAACTAGTTTACTTGCTTGGTTTCATAGGATATTTTTAGCTATGTGGACACTTTGTTTTTATTGAGTCTAGATTTCCTCTAGGATTTTTCGATTACATTTTTTATAATATACTACAGTAAACAAATACTAACACTAAAATTCAAATTTCTACTCTCTCGATCCTACAGTAGAGGCCACAACGAGGTGAGTCATCGAAATTTGAGGGCATCGCTAAGTCATGGAGGCGGATACAAAAAACACATCCCAGTGACTTGGAGACTGAACTAATGTTAAATTCAATTAATATTAATAGAGAAGAACAACATCAAACAAACCCTAACAATTCACCATGACATAACGAACAGAATACAAAAGTAGTTGATGATATTGCTCCATTTGAAATTGAAACATTGGAAAACAACACAACTACTCATGTAAATCCACCCTTAATAGGTCCTTTAGGACCAGTTTTACTTCACATCAGTGATTCACTAGGTTATATTAATCCTCTTTTGATAGATTTGAATAACATGTAAAATACAACACTTGATCCTATGTCTTCATCAAGAGCACAAGGGAACACATCAACGCAACCTCAAATGGTTGCAGGAGGTAGCAATGCTTCCACTTTGGCCTCTACACCAATCTCAACATTGAACATACATGTCAACAGTACAAGTTCAACTAGCGCTTCAAAGGTAGTTGGTACAATTTGGGTTCCAATCCTAGAAGTACATCCACTTCGTCTGCAGGAATCCCTACTGGTGGGTGTTCCTTACCAAACATGGGTTTTCCATATGGTTTGGCTAATCAAGGTAAAAAAAAAAAAGTGAACCAAAATACTCTTTGTATACTAAATACTTGTCCAGGTTCTACTTATGGGGGAAACCCTTCACAATGGAATGGTAAATTGGTGGAAGTAATGGGTCATGGAACATAACTGCCAATTGGGGTTATCCTCCATAGATGGGTGAAAATGCCTCGAGTGGTTATCCTCAAAATTTTACTACCACAATCCCTTGGGGAAATACCATATCCCCAATAGGTATCATGCCAGGGGTAAATCCACTTATAAACCCCATTCAAAAATTCAATTCCAAGTTCCAAGAAGTAACTAATCTTCTTGGGTCCCACCTCGGTAAGGAGGAAATCAACCTTGGAATGCTAATCAAAACCAAGGAAAAAATTAATGGAGTGGTTATGTTTTGGAAAGTAACTAATCTAATTGGGTTATACCTTTGCAAGGAGGAAATACGCCCATTAATTCTATTATGAAACATAATGGGCAATTTCCAGGAAGTAACCAATCTTCTTGGTCACAACCCCCACAAGGTGGAAATCCTCCTTGGAATGCTTTTCAAGCTTAGGAAAAACAACAATGGATCCATCAAGATTCAACCGTGTGCCAATTTTTTGCAATATGAACTATTAGATCACCATTTCTAGCCACATTGAATCTATCAGATTTATCTTGGATGACCAATGACCTCGTTCTACATTTGAATGGGTGGCCAACCATTCCAACCAAATTTCCATCAGACATATCCAAATTTGACGAAAGACAGGGGGGACATCCATCAAATAATGTGATGACATTTCATATATGGTGTTCATCTAATTCCCTAGGTGATGACAATGTTAGGATATGGTTGTTTCAGTGGAGCCTCACGGGGACTGCCGTGAAGTGGTGCATTGAGTTTCCTAACAATACATTCATGGATGTTTCATCTTTAGCCATGGTATTTTTGGCACATTTTCAATTACCTATCAGCTATGAGATGGGTTATGAACTTTTGAATTCATTGAGGAAATCCACTTATACTCACATATCAGATCATATCCACGAGTGGAGAAGGAACTTAAGGATTATCAAAGTGGAAATACGAGATCAATTCTTAGCAGATTGGTTTGTAAATTCACTATTTCCTACTCTTTCGAAATATGTAGCCATGTGAGGAGTCGTGACTTAAGAGCAACTCATATAGAGTTCCTAGCATTTAGATTTACTGGTCAAACAAATATTTCGAGCTCCGTGGTTTGTCCCAAGCTCAAATTTTCTTCCCAACAGATAATGTCTCCATCCCTTGAGAGCATGAACTATGGTCATTAGCTCTAAATCATGTGTGGCATATTTCTCTTATCCTTTAGCTTTCTTGACTCATAGGAAATTACAAATCCTTATTGCATGAGCACTCCATCGAGCCCTTCAATGCAAGCATCTGTGCACACTACAAAATCTTTCTTTGGATATGCAATCATCAAAACAAGAGAACCGGTAAGCAATTCCTTTAGCTTCTCAAAACTTTTCTCACATTTTTTGGGACATACAAACTTGATATTCTTCCTCTGCAATGATGTAATTGGATGAGCTATTTTGGAGAACCCTTGAATGAACCTTTTGTAATAGCCTGCACGACCCATAAAATATATAACATATGCAACATTATTTGGAGTAGTCCAATCCATTATGGCTTCAATATTTTCTGGATCCATTGCAATTCCTTCTTCTGATATGACACGACCCAAATACTGTACCTAATACTGATAGAAATCACACTTGCTCAACTTTGCATATAGTTGGTGTTCTCTAAGGACGTGTAACACAATTATTAGATGTTCATTATGATTTTCTTCATTATTTGAGTAAACAAGAAAGTCATCCAAGAACACAATCACAAACTTATCCAAATACTTGTTGAAGACACTACTTATGAGACACATGAATGTAGAAGGTGCATTGGTAAGACCAAATGGCACCACTGTGAATTCATAATGGCCATATCTTGTCCTGAAAGCTGTCTTATGAATGCATTCTTCTTTTATACTCACTTGATGGTATCGAGACCTCAATTCAATCTTTGAAAACACTCTAGCTTCCTTCATTTGATCAAACAAGTCATCAATTCTTGACAATGGGTATTTATTCTTTACTTTCATTTTATTGAGTTGTTTGTAATCAATACATAGCCTCAATGTCCCATCCTTTTTCTTGAAAAATAACACGGGTGCTCCCCAAGGAGATACACTCGGTTTGATATACTCCTTGTCCATTAATTCTTGTAGTTGCATCTTCAACTCTACCAATTCTCGTGTTCTCATTCTATAAGTAGTTTTGGAAATTGGTGCTGCCCCTGGAACAATATTGATGAAAAAATCAATATCTCTCTTTGGTGGAAGTCCTCGCACTTCATCTGGAAACACATCCATGAAATCCTGCAACAGTTGAAAATATTCTATGCTTGGTCCCTTGTCCTCTAATGAATCTGATAAGTGGACTGCATATAATTGGCAACGCTTCTTATAGAACTTTCTCAACTACAAGGATGAAATCTTCCTTACTGAAACTTGATTGGGAATTCCCTTTACAAGCCTTGGTCTTCCCTCTTCATCAATGCATTCAAGTACTTTATCATAGCAGTCTATTTTGGCTTTATGTCTTTCCAACAAGTCCATACCTATTAGGGCATCATAAGATCCTAATGGTAGGACATTCAAATTTACATGTGTGAGGAGTCCATTCAACTCCATGGCGCACTCCATCAATACCTCACTCACCTTTATCTTGGTACTTGTGGCTAATTGAACTAGCCAAGCCTTACTATGCTTTACTTTACTAAGAGAACAACCTTCAACCACCTTAGGAGACACATAACTATGAGTAGATCCTAGATCGATCAAAACATAAATAGTTTGTTTAGAAATATTAACTTCAACTCCCACCACTATTGATTGATGGTCTTCTTGGTGATCATCCAATGCTACATAAATTCAAGGTGTTTCCCTTGCCATATCTTCCACTATAGTTTCTTCTTCTAAGTTGTGCAAGATTATGGGATTCTCCCTCCGATGTGGACATTTTCTAAGCACATGGTTTCCTCCACATCTCGAAAATTGAAGTGGTCCTTTTGGTGCTATTTCTGTTGCCACAACTGGTTTTAATACTCTTTGTGCTTGTAATACCACAAATGCTAAACTTTAACCCTTTTATATTTATGCTACGTATTATTTCATTTTACTTAGGTGATTTTAGAAATCTGAGAAATTGATTTCTAATGACCATGTGGACCAGCACATTAATGAGATGGGAGTCGCAATCCCCTATGGGTTGGAGGGAAAATTCCATTTAAAATAATAATAAGAAATTATTATTGGAGAAAATGGCAAACCCTAGAGAAAATATGTCAAAGACTAATGAAATAAAAGAATTCATAAAATGAGAAATTTCACACCTAAGAGAGTAAAAAGTGAAACTCATTGAAACAATTCATACTACACATTCTCATGATCATCTTACCACACAAGAAAAAATGGGAACCTGGGAAGAACAATAACCAGAGATAACTAAAGACAAGTGAATGAGGATAGATTTGGTGTAAGTTTTAAACCTTAACAGTGAAGTACAAACTTATATCGATTCTTAAGCATTAACAGAAAATACACAATGGCACACACATTACACAGAGATTTTCACCTGGAAACCCTTAACCGGGAAAAAACCAGCAAAACTTAGAGCCGCATAGCTCCTTTTTCATTATATGTTTATTTTACATGTACAATACAATAAATGGTATTTTGCAACATCTAAAACCCTAATTCGTTTACCCGAATTAGGTTACAACCCTAATTCCTTTTACCGGAATTAGATAGAGTACAATGGGTCGAAAATCGCGAAAAAGCAAAAAGCAACCCAAAAAATTTTGCGCTCCGCGCGGACTCCGGGGGCCTAACGGCCCCCTCCGTGTCGTTTCGGAACCTAACGGTTCGAAACGAAGGGGGTGGGCCCTGTCGAGCTACCCCCCCCTCCGGACGCGCCCGACGCAGGCGAATCACTAGTGCCGTAGGGATCGTGTTGTACACGCAGCGACCATGTGAAGAGATATAACATACCCAACATTCTCCCACTTGCTGTTCTCTTCACATACAGGAGAAATTTATGACTTCAACAATTCAGGGCAACAATGCCCATGTTCTCTTTACACCAAGAGAACTTCTGAGTACTCACAGACTTTGTCAAAGAGTCTGCAACATTTACCAAAGTGTCAACCTTCTCCAGCAACACTTTGTTTTGTTCAACCATGTCTCTGAAGAAATGGTACTGCACATCAATGTGCTTTGTCCTTGAGTGATAAGCAAGGTTCTTTGCTAGAAATATTGCACTTGAGCTATCACAGCCAATATTTACTGCATTCTGAACAAAACCAATACCTGAACACAATCTTTGCAACCATACAGCTTCCTTACTTGCATGGGTAGCTGCCATGTATTCAGCTTCTGTAGTTGAGAGTGCAACTACAGCTTGTCTTCTACTCATCCAACTGATTGCTCCTCCAAATAGATTAAAAACGTAGCCACTTGTAGATCTTCTGTGATCAAGATCTCCAGCCCAGTCAGCATCAGCAAATCCTTGTATATTTATCTCTCTGTTTAGACCGGGTCTTCCTTGGTAGCAGATTGCTGAATCTGTAGTGCCACGCAAATACCTGAAGACCCTTTTTACTGCAGTCCAATGTTCCTTTCCTGGTTTTGACATGTATCTACTCAAAACTCCCACTGCATGGGCTATATCTGGTCTAGTACAGACCATGGCATACATCAGACTGCCAACTGCACTAGCATAGGGAACATGAGACATGTCCTCTACCTATTCTTGTGTAGTGGGACACTGTTCTGCAGATAACCTTACACCTACAGGAATGGGCACCTTCACTGGTTTGCTTTCCTGCATATTAAATCTCTTCAATATTGTTTCAACATATTTCCTCTGATTTAACCAGAGTTTCCTGTTTTCACGATCTCTTTTTATTTCCATGCCCAAAATGAAATTTGCAGCACCAAGATCTTTCATGTCAAATTCAGATGAAAGCTCATTCTTGACATCCTTGATGATTTCTTTGTTGTTTCCAATTAGCAACATATCATCAACATACAATATTACATAAATAAAATGATCACCAATTAGCTTAAAATAAACACAATGATCAGCTTTGCTTCTTGAGAAACCAAGTCCCAGTATATAAGTATCAAATTTTTGATACCACATTCTGGGAGATTGTTTCAAACCGTAGAGAGACTTTTTCAGCTTACAGACAAGCTCCTTTCTTCCTTTCACCACAAACCGTTCTGGTTGCTTCATATAGATCTCTTCATTAAGATTTCCATGTAGGAAAGCCGTCTTTACATCCATCTGTTCTACTTCAAGATCAAAAGCAGCAGAAATAGATAAAAGAAATCTAATAGAAGTCAATTTTGCAACAGGTGAAAAAATCTCACCAAAATCGATGCCCTCAATTTGGGAGTAACCTTTCGCAACTAGTCGAGCCTTGTACTTCTCCACTTTACCTGCTGCATTTAACTTCTTCTTGAATACCCATTTGCTTCCAACAGGATTTCTTCCTTCTGGCAACTCAACCAGATCCCATGCCTCATTTTTGTCCAAGGCATCCATTTCTTCTATCATGGCCTTCTTCCATAGTTTACTATCTTCTGAATCCATTGCCTCTTTAGCAGTTCTAGGATCATCATCAGTAATAGATAACACAAAATTAGAACAAAAATCAGGGGGACTGTACCTTTCAACTTGCCTTCTTTCTCGGTCAGATCTCCTCAATACCGGAGTCTGTGGATCCGCCTCTTCATCTGATTCAGACGATTCTGCCTCCTCATCTGATTCAGACGAATCTGGTTCCTCAAAAGAGTCACCTCTTGGAAGTGCTTTCAACTTCTCTGAAGATCACATCTCGACTGTAAACTATTTGCCTTTTTACTGGGTTCCACAGCTTGTAACCTTTCACTCCATCCTTGTAACCAATGAAGATACATTTTTCCACTTTATTATCCAACTTTCTCCTTTTCTCCTTTGGAACATGTACAAAAGCATCACACCCAAACACTCTGATATGAGAGAGAGAGGGTTTCTTACCAGTCCAAACCTCATGAGGTGTCTTGTCAACCAACGCTGATGTGGGTGTCCTATTCACTAGGTAACACGCAGTGTCAACAGCTTCTGCCCAGAATTGTTGTGCTAGCCCTGCACCACTGAGCATACTCCTTGCCTTTTCCATCAATGTCCTGTTCATCCTTTCTGCAACCCCATTCTGTTGAGGTGTGTATGGAGTAGTCTTTTGCCTTGCTATTCCACACGTTTTACAGAACTCCTCAAATTCACTTTCACAGAATTCTCCACCGTTATCTGTTCTGAGTACTTTTATTTTCTTCTCAGTTTGATTCTCTACAAGAGCCTTAAATTCTTTGAATCTATTAAAAACCTCAGATTTCTTACGCAGGAAATAAATCCAAGTTTTCCTTGAGAAATCATCTATAAATGAAACATAATACACAGATTTACCAAGTGATGGAACAAGCACAGGTCCAAAAACATCACTGTGTATTAACTCTAAGATTCCTTTAGCTCTTACAACACCAGATGAGAATCTTACTCGATTCTGTTTACCATATAAGCAATGTTCACAGAAATCAAAATCTAATGTGAAATCAGACATGCCTTCAGCCATACTTTTACCTTGTAATAGTCGAAGACCCTTCTCTCCAATATGTCCCAGCCTTCGATGCCATAGCGATGTCTTCTCACTAGAGACAGTAAGGACTCTGTCTCCTCCATTTTTACCCTCAGGAACAATAGTACTGTTACATCCATTTTTGAAGGTGCTTCCCAACAACTTGTATAGAGTTCCAATCCGAACTCCCCTCATCAGCACCAGTGATTCTCGAACCATCTTGCATGTGTTCTTTTCAAATAATGTTTTCACACCTGCATCATCCATTTTACTTACAGATATAAAGTTTCTAGCCAGCTTTGGAATGTGCAGAACCCCGGGAAGAGTTTTAACCCTTCCATCTTTGAGCAGTAGCTTGATCTTTCCTCGACCTATGATTTTCGCCACCGAGTTGTCTCCCAGAAATACATCTCCTCCATCATACTTTTCGTATTCAGAAAACCACTCCCTGTGAGGAGTCATATGATAAGACGCACCTGATTCAATCAACCACGAATCATGCTCTGCATGTGTACTTGAAGATGCCAGATACACATCTCCTCCTTCCTCTGTAGATTCTTTCCCATCTGCGGATGGAGCATCATTAGGTCCTCTGCTTTTATCAGTATTTTTGGATTTACAATCCTTCTTGTAATGCCCAGCTTTACCGCACTTCCAGCATTTTCTTACAGAAGGTCCTGGAGATTTAGATCTCCCTCTAGATTTAGATCTACCACCTGAAGACTTGTTTTTAGATCTGTCTCCAGGGCGACCTCTTACAAATAAGGAATCCTTGGCTGAACTATCTATGGATCTCCGCCTCATTTCCTCCGATAGTAGGGATGCAACCACATCATCAAAGTTTAGCGTGGTTGCATTACTCCCAATAGCTATAACCAGATTATCCCATGAATCTGGCAGAGAGCACAACAGACTAATACATTTTTCATCATCAGCAAGTGTAATACCAACAGATGTCAACTGACTTACCAGAGTATTGAAGGCGTTTAGATGCTCTGATACAGAGTCTCCATCAGTCATCCTCAGAAGGTACAATTTCTTTCGCAGAAATAACTTATTTACCAGGGACTTTGACTGATACAGATTTCCCAGTTTGTCCCATAGCTTCTTTGCACTGTCTTCTCCAGATACGTTCACCAATACCGAATCTGCAAGGCAAAGACGAATGGTGCTCCTTGATTTTCTTTCCAGCTTTTCCCATTCTTCTTTTACCGCACCAGAGGGCATGGTACCTGGATCTACTGCGATCCATTGTTCTCTATCTACCAGAAGATCTTCCATCTTGAGCTTCCATAGCTCAAAGCTCTGACCATTAAATTTCTCAATCTCGAATCTAGAACTGCTCGCCATTCTTTAAAGAAAAATAAATCACCGCTGCAAAGCTCCCACTGAAACCAGGTTTATCACAAATCCAAGATCGAGACAAACCCTTGGAAACAAAGGCGTCCCTCTGAACCCAAAAAATGCTCTGATACCAAATGTAAGTTTTAAACCTTCACAGTGAAGTACAAACTTATATCGATTCTTAAGCATTAACAGAAAATACACAATGGCACACACATTACACAGAGATTTTCACCTCGAAACCCTTAACCGGGAAAAAAACCAGCAAAACTTAGAGCCGCATAGCTCCTTTTTCATTATATGTTTATTTTACATGTACAATACAATAAATGGTATTCTGCAACATCTAAAACCCTAATTCGTTTACCCGAATTAGGTTACAACCCTAATTCCTTTTACCGGAATTAGATAGAGTACAATGGGTCGAAAATCGCGAAAAAGCAAAAAGCAACCCAAAAAATTTTGCGCTCCGCATGGACTCCGGGGGCCTAACGGCCCCCTCCGTGTCGTTTCGGAACCTAACGGTTCGAAACGAAGGGGGTGGTCCCTGTCGGGCTGCCCCCCCCCCTAAACCCCCCCCCTCCGGACGCACCCGGCGCAGGCGAATCACTAGTGCCGTAGGGATCGTGTTGTACACGCAGCGACCATGTGAAGAGATATAACATACCCAACATTTGGGAGTACCAAACTGGTCCAGATTAAGAGGAATCATATAGCTGGGTATTGGCTTGGCCACTTAATTGTGTGCAGGTAGGATAAATACCACAAGCTTGCAGGAGCACTATGTTTAATCTAAATAGGTTGTGTTTAATTGATTCTCTTAATGGATGAGGCTTAAAATCCCCTGGAGCATCCTGGAGATCAGGAGTACTGAGTTGGATATTGGGTTGCCTGCTGCCACTGAAATATCCTAAATAACTTGGGGAACAAGTTAAGGGTAACTTAAAATCTACACTCTAACCTGGGGGACTGTTAACCTAGCTTAGGGGTGACCTGGAAGCAAGGAGAAATTGCTAGCCAAAGGCTGGGAAGTTTTTGCTTGGTTCCACTGGTCATCAGATTTCAGATAAGTTTATCTGCTGCACCTATATAATTTTTATGGACAGTAATGGAAACTTTTTATGTTTATTCCTGGAAATACTGTTGAATGATTTACTATTCAGATATGCTCATATGTATAATGTTATACTTATTTTTTAGTATATGTCTGCCATAAATTTCTAGATCCCTGTAATATGATACAATTTTATGATCTAAGTTGAAATGCCTGAAATATTCATTGTTCATGTTTGATGTATGAACGGATATAGTTTTGGTAGATTTAAGCAGACATAAATCTTGTTACAATCATGGTTTGCAAGCCTGGGAGAGGCACCATAGAGTCAATATGCTTTAAATGCTAACCTATGGTTTTATATATGCATTTTATATAGAATACATTTATTTCTATCTCACTAATAGAACTTTATTTATATCATTTTATGGTGTAAATCAGGAAGACATGTAAATCAAGAGGTTTACATGTCAAGCCATAAATATTTATAAACCCTCATTTCTATTTTTTTTATAGATCAACCCAAAAAGGGGATAAAAGATGCATAAGATATTTTCCTAACTATTTAACTAATGTTTATTTATGAATCTTCTCATATATTCATGTAAATAGGTATATGAGAAACTTGTATTATAGACTCGAGAATCAAGATCATTTTTCTAAGCTATTTTCTGTATACGCATTTTATATAAACTTCATTTTAAAACTTGAATGGGGTTTTTATTATTCGGCATACAGTTCTATTTATACTATCGGATGCATTGCATAGATGCATCGTATTGACACAATGCATTTTGTATTATTATTAATTCCCATAGTATGGGCAAAGTAAAGTTGCGAAATCCCTTCAAGAGTTAAATCGTGGCCATGGAATGGAATCCACCTTAATACAAAATATATACATATTATAGAGTTAAGTTTATATATAGTTTAGGGTTTATTTCCATGATTTGATTCAAACATTTTATGTTCCACGATATACACATTCTGCGCATAGAACAATGAACATTGCATCATAACAACATTAAAAAAGAATCCACAGATATGCATATAATACCACAACCATAACTTATGCAAATTCCGATGGTTATATTTCGTGGATCCGTTTTGGATCATAGAGTCGATTCCTTTTAAATAGTGCAACATAACCAAAGTATAAACAAAAAATGCTACATAATAACTTTGAAAATGATTTTCCATTTTAATGCATCTACCATGAGTTATGCATATGCATTTGGTCGTGATCAAGAAGTATTACTGCAACATCGATCATTGCATATCATACAAAGGTTGGACTATATATGTATATACCAAAACGATTCGGCAAAGCATGATAAATGTGAATCGATGCATATAGATACTCTTTTAACATTTGCGCATGCCTATATATTCATTGAGGAGCAGGGTAAACAAATAATGTCTAAATGCTGTAACATTTCATTTTAACCATTGCAAATCCAATTAAATAATGCACAGACTGCATGGGTGAAAACGATATAAGTTATCCCATTGGTGGAAGCTAAACATTTTAAACCAATTCGCATAAAATAAAGATGGATGCACAGAGTTTGAAGCTTAACCTAGTCTTAGTGTATTTCCCATTAATTCAAATTATGGAGCCATGACCTTTATTTACAGAGAGCAAACTCAAACTAAGATGCTCGACCAATGAGCACTGCAGATCTTCTCGGGGAGACTTTAAATAGTCTGAACAAAACTTAAATGTTTTACATGTCGCCTGGAAAGCTTAATACAACCCAGGTCGTGAAGACCAACTCTTGCAAAACGGTTAATCAAAACTTTTTCATTTTGGGATGATGACCGTATCCCTTTTTAAAACAACGAAAACCCAAAAATCTAACACTTAAACGCATATGAATGCTTTGAGTAACTCAGCTTGAACCAATGGGGTAAAAACCACCCCTAGGGATTATTTCAGTTTACGAGTTACCTGGAAGATGGGGAACCTTCCCCCACACTAGGCGACGGTTGAGAAGTCACTACGCATGCCAAAAATCCACCACCCAGCTTACCTACACATGCAGTAAAGCACAGTTAAAACGTGACAAGTAAAACCTTTAAACAAGTATAGTTAGCACAACATCAAAGGAAGTTCGGGTTTGAGGACACATTACCTGTAAGCCAAGTAGATTTGTCTCCATGCAACACCTATCCACCACCAAGAAATAACATAAGCGTTAGTCATGGCTACAATCGGTTCATACTGAGTAAGCATTGAAGTTTAAACATGTTAACAAATGCGTTTCACTTACTAGTGCAAGTAGTGGCGAATGCTGTCAAGCTCTCCATACGGTGCAGTGTCTCACGATGGAATCAAAGCCATTCATGCTTTCTCATGGTATTACCTGCTGCTCAAAGTAGCAGCTCTCTGCTTTGGGTGTCGGGGCAACAACAATAGCATTTCGTCGAACCTCAATACTTACAACCTCTGCGTGCATCGACGATGGAAGGTAAGGGTTACCACTGAACCAGGTTTGTTGGAGTTTTAATGCTTAAGCCGTAGAGCAACTAGGAATGAAAACTAGTTTACCAATAAACCAAAGCATATGGATATCAACTGTGATATCGACTGGAGAGTTAATGGATCCTGCTCCAAGTACGCAGTACAACCCTTGGAAACAGTAGCACGTTGTCCAGACGCAACTAGAGGCATGAGTGTTCATTTAATATCGAACAACCTTAGTCCACATGGACCAAGAACATCACACAGCATGTCAATTCCCTTCCATGTCATCGAGAGGTTTCGTGTATCTTTCAAGTGGAAACCAACATAAGGTTCAAAACATTTTCATGGATTGGTAAGCCCATGTGGCACAACCACCTCACCACCCTTTAAAATGAACCACGTTGACCCTGTTAACCCTTGTCTTCTTAGGTGTATCATTATCCACATTAGCAGGGTTGTTTTCATGGTTTCTTAGAGCTTATTGTTTTATTCAAAACGTATTATCTTTGGTAATAATTTTATAAACCCTCATCGTTTGCATAGAAACCTTAGTCCCTTCTTTGGGTAGCTTTGGTTATGCTTGGTATAATGTCATCATGTGACATTACATAATCTTTATTATGTTGGATCATAAACATTTAGCGCCAAACGTTATACATATTATTATGTGGGCATGTTAAGTCTAAGTCCATAGTGATGGATGTAATTAATATATATATATATATATATATATATATATATATAGGTAAGGTATTATTGTTATCAATATCATATTAATGTTTTTATAAGGCTTATGCCATTTTTCATAGAAGTAATTATTTTACTAGGTTAATTCCAATAAAGCATGCATTGTATTATATTATCCATTGTTATATAATTGCTTATATTTGCATTATCATAGGTTTAGTAAGAATGCTCACAACATACTATACCTTATCCTAACACTTTGTAAGTTAACGCTAGGGCTGGAATTAATATAAACACATAGGTTATATGTTGGAAACATATAACCATGTTATGTTAAAACAATAGTCACATTAATCCTATAAATGGAATTGTAAATTGTGTAATAACATATTAATCGATTTTAATATAGTTATTAATGGAAGTGTTGCCTATCCTTTGATATTGTCGCACGTAGTTAGCATATAGGGCATGTGTAGTTGCTAACATATGAGTTGTCCCTACATGCTAACAAGTTCTTATAGAGTTACTCTTGCCTATTTTTTAAGGATTCGAATATTACACTTAAGTATAGTATTCTAGGCGATTATTTTGAATTGGAAAAAACATAGATATAGATAGATAGGCGAATATTAAATACAAAAAATACAATTTACTACTGAAACATGTAAATTTTGGCGAATATTATGATAAAAAAACATATTTTATGTAAATATAGGCAATATTACAGTCTAAAAATGACCAAATAACGAATTTATTTTTTGAAACAATGCCCCAAAAATAACCAATTGGCGAAATTTCGCCCCTAAAAACGACCTTGATCGATACTAGTGGAAAAAGCGACAAAACGGATAATACAGTTTAGTGCACACACGGACAGAAAATCATCTAAGTATGTTGTAGTGACAACTAGAGTTGGTGTTTCCCACATTGTTTAGTGATTGGAGTCTTTATTTTTTTTTTTAAATTCGCGTAGGAGAGACGTGACAAATTGGTATCAGAGCTATGGTCACTACACTAGGACCTTTAAGATCGCTTGCGTGAACGTTGTGTTATATGGAAATAAACAAATAAAATTTATGTAGCATACTATTTTATAAATTTTATGATTTAGTACATTGTTGTTTATGACATTTAACTAACAGCTGTTGGCCACACATAGAGAGAAAAGTGGTTCAAACGGTAAGTGGCAGAAATGAATTCCGTGGAACGTGAAGGAAGGATGGCTATAGAAACATCTAGTCAGGGAGGAGAAATTGTTAGTAGGCAGGAGAGGAACCAGAACTCCCCACAAGGATCGAAAAGGTCTAGAGAGATGTTGGAAACGGTCAAAATCCTAAAAGTTGAGCTAATGAGCATTAAAGAAGACAACATTAAAAACTTTGAAGAAAAGGGAGAAATAAATGCTATTCTGCTACAAAAGTTGACTGAAAAAAGAAAACAGTCACATCCCAACACTAGAAGAACCGCACACAGAAAAGTCAGTGACGAAAATAAACTCCAAGTTTAAGACTACACCTCCAAGAAATTATGTGAGCTATAATATGGATTTCAGCGATGAAGAGTCACATGGCGAAGATTCTGAGGAGTATATTCCCAAGAAGAAGAAGAAAACTGGAAAAGTAAACCAACTGCACTCAGAGTTGAGAAAGATCAAGCCTCCTACTTTAAATCGAGAAATTAAAACTGAAGAATAAGTTGAACTATGGCTGAGGCACATGGAAAAATATTTATGCATGTTTGACTATTCTAGCCTCATAAAGGATAGGATTGTTGTTTTCAATATGCAAGGAAAAGCTTTGGCTTGGGGAGATGATCTCAAGCTAACCCACTCTACTAACAAGAAAAAGATGAAGTGGAAAGCCTTTGCAACATTATTCAAACAAAAGTACTTGTCTGAAAGGTATTTTGATAGAAAAGTAAAAGAATTCTATGACCTAAAGCTAGGACAGCAGACCATGGAAGAATTAATTAGCAAATTTATAGAATTGCTCAAGTGCGTTCCTTATATCCAAGATGAAAAAGTTAGAATTCAACAGTTCTTGAACTTTTTTCCGTTTGGTTTCAATTACCGGATTGAATTTGATGATCCGAAGACTTTGGAATATGCATTCAGAAAGTCTAGGTTGTGTTTTCACCAATGACAGAATTGTTACACAGAAATCTTCAACCCTATGAGCATCAGCATTCTTTGGTTTGTAGGATCCATTTCAGTGATTCAGATCCATTTTTATCCTTCAGTGATACCAGTTTTCACTATTTTTGTTCCTACCCACATGTTGCATCACAATAGCATGTGTACCTGCGATTTGCAGCACTATAGCTCACGGGTATCAAGTAAAATGGTAAAAACCACTGCTAATTACTTTTTACTCCCAAAAAGCGGTCATTGGGTGACCTCTGGCTCTCCATCTTCCCAAGTAACGTCTCGATGAGTCCTTTCACCTACCTTTGAGAGGACTATATATTGAGCACATATGGCTTATGGACGGGAGGAAGAGGAGAATAGTAAAGGCACTCTAGTGGATTTTTTCCCTATCTTGAGTCTGCACTCATTGATCCTTGTAGTTGTGAACCATTTATGTTCACCTTCCAAACTCCTCTCTAGTTTGAGTTTTCCATTCATGGAGGATTGAAGTGGTGGAGGCACAAGTGGATTGATCTAGATCTTGGTTCAGATTGGTTGCTGGAAAGAGGTCATATCACTTTGTACTTCTTCTTCTTCATTAATAGAAATACTCATATTCTCGTCCATTCATGGTGTGAATGTTGTTTATTATACATTGGGTTACATTTGCTTATGATATTATGGACCATTGTTATTGATAATGTTAATGTCATTTATATATCACATGTACTTGTTAGATATTAGTTGTCAAGACTAATTTGCAGATTACAAGTGCTTGGATATGCGCGGATTGAAAGCTCCAACGGGGATCTACATCAAACGTTGGATCGAGGTTGGTTACATTTCTCCATTATTTTAACATTGCCATTTATAATAGCATTGCTTTGAGAATTGAGTAGATTTCTGGTAGTCATCTGTCTGTTGTGGTATTCCCAAGCCATAGTGAGTTTTCTCCAATATAGAAATGGCGACTCCGTTGGGGAAAACATCCATGTTTGGGAAATTTTTTGAGAATTAGTCAATAATTAGAGTTGTTGTTTATCGAAGCTCTGTGTCACTGATTGGCCGTTAAGATACACTGTAGAAAAATTGCTTTTTCTGAGCCTCTAGACTCTTTATTTGACCATTTTATTTTCCTCGCCCGCAGGATAGCTTAGCTCTGCCCACGTATACCCACCTCTGTTTACTCTACTACTCGCGGGTACCCGCAGGATTTCCTTCGACATTAGTGTGTAACTCTGGCTTTTGTTGGTTTACGGCTATTGGTTGTTGCTGGGTGAGTTTGGTTGGTTCCTGAGTCTTTGTTGGCCTCTTTCTTTATTGTTTCATGCCTTGGTTGTGACCGGATCTCTTCGTTTCTCTTGGTTGAGCCTTCTTGGTTTTTTACCAATCTTTGGTTTTAACCTCTTGGTTTTTTCCTTTGGAGCTCTTTCCTTTTGCTGAGTCTTGCTGTTTAGGATCTATTGGGTTGTCTTAGTGATATTCTCGGCACTTCAGTGACTAAATAGTAGGATTTTGCTTGCATTTTTTCATTCCATATATATTGAAAATATACAAAAATATTCATTTAGTTTTTTGCATTTTCCTTTCTGTTTATAAGAGAAAATACAAAAATATTTTATTTCCATGTACTGCATTTTGCATTGAGTGCTTGTTGCCTTCATTTTAGGTTCTGCTTGTGCATTGAAAAGATAAAAAATTTCATATTTATTTCGGAATTGTTGGTTGATTTTGCATATTAGTGATATTGTTTTATTAGATAGATGAGTGTAGGATTGGACGATGTTGCATACTATTGAGTCTACACATCACTAGTTTCACGACCATATCCCTTGAGTAATCACAGCTACTAAAATTAACGCTTAATCATAAAATTGATTAGACTGATTTTATTTTATAGGGTACACCAACTAGCATAGGTTTAGAGTCTTGGAATAGATCATTGTGAGTTAACAATCCAAGACTACTGAATGAAACATTAGGTGTCTGACCAGGGAGTGGAGGAATCCATGGTATAGATCAGTGTTCTCAGGAAAGCTCTACTCAATCCAGAGTTAAGCACGAGGTCACAGGAGGTTGGTTGAGGAGATATCCCTCTGATACCGGCTGAACATGGGAGATATATCCAGGATTTGTTTGTATCTGGGGGTATCGGAGGTTCATCCTCTTGTGCTTCAGGCTTAGCTACCCTACCCATACGACGGGTCCCACCTGCGACTCTCCCCCTGATCATTGGTTATATTGCGGTGAACATAGTTTCCTTACCTAGGTACCGCACAGGGTACTTGCAGTGGTTATGATGTTTGTGTCTTGAGCTAGATAGGGATTGGACAACACAGTTGTGTTCGTACGGTGGACTTGACCCTGTCGACACAGTGAATCCTAGGTGTCTTTATAACTGATTCTGTTACCTCCAGCTATAGCTTGGGAGTCTCAAGCCTCTCCTAAGCGAGACATACCAGCTCTAGTGTCAGGAGCTCATTTAGCCACTCTGTTTGTCTTTTCTTGGCTGTAGTTTCTCTAGGTGTGTGCTTTTGATTTACTATTTTTTTATCGATAGTTGGCCTTTAGGAGATGTTGTGTCTCTCTCTGGAGAGAACGTGGCGCGGATCCCTACTCTCTGCCGGTCCCATCGTTTGGCTGGTTTAAAGCCACTCGAGGTTACATGCCATATTGCTAGGGGAAGTCGAAGGGCTCCCTCTGAGTCTTCGGATTCATACGAGACTTACGTTGAAGATTACATGGTTGCACTTCCCGATATCGGGCAAGACCTTTCTACTCCTTCGGGTAGAGTTGAACATACTTTCGATCTCCAGACTCCTCGTGAGGATTGGGGAGGTGATCCACCTAAGACTCAACCTGGTTCTATTTGGCCTAATCCACTTGACCAGGATTTGTTTGATCCTTCGAATCCGGATAATTATCTTTACGGGATGCTCGACCTACCCGAGGATGTAGAACAGGAGGAGCCTTTCATTCCTTCGTTTCCACATGATTTTAGATACAGGAGACCTGAGACTCATGATGATATTGGCCCTACAATCAACCCCACTGCACTCTCTTTTGGTATGCCTAGTCACAATACTGTCGAACCTTCCACTATGGTTGGTACTCATGCTGGCACTAGTCAAAGTTTTAGCCATACTATACCCACTGGGGGCACTACGTTGTCCACCCACTCACATAGTATGGGGACTGGTTAGATTCCTAACAATGCTTATGTTGGAACATGACCACCTCCTAGGAATACCCAACCTAGTCGAAATGTTGTTCGAAACACGACTCGCCATCCACCACATAATACACATGTTGCTACTCGTCAACCTAGGACTACTTTAGCACATGATACCGTTCCTCCCAACCACGGGGGTGGACACATATCTCATACTTTTGTGTCCACTGCTGCCGCTAGTAATGCTAATGTACGGGGTGGGGATATTTCCTATCCACATGGACATCACACCACCAACCCTGATACTAGTCACGCCCATATTGGAGATGGGAATACTTCTCATGCTTATGGCCATCACACGATTGCTCAAACTAATCCTAATATTGGAGGTGGAAACATACCATACCATTACAGTCATAACAACACAGTTCCCACTATGAATAGTACATACATGCCCCATACTCATGGTGGCAACCCTTACTACAACACAGTCGGTGCTAGCCACCAGTATCACCCACCACCCCAATATGGTGCTCAAAACGTGCATATACCTGCTTACTCTCAAATGGGTCAAGCAGGGGGAGGTTATCCATATTATGGCCATGGGTAAGCTTACAGGTTGTCACTTCCTCATTATCAGTAGTTTAATCCTCATGGTCAAGGTTTTGGTCCATCTTACAACACAGTTTTGTTTCACCAACCTTTTATGGGAGCTTATAATCAAGATTTCCAATCGCAGCTCCCATTCCTTGCATGCTTGAATCTCCTAGATCTTTCGAAGCTCACAAATAATACGGTGTGTCACGACCCTACTTGGTTCCCGGTCCCTACCAAGCTCCCTTTGGACATTCCAAAGTTTGAAGGGAAAGGTGGTGAGGACCCAGGAGATCAAGTCACGACGTTTCACCTTTGGTGCTCCTCCAACTCTTTGAATCATGATTCCATTCGATTACGCCTATTTCAACGCACCCTCACGGGGGCAGCCGTGAAGTGGTATGTGGAGTTTCCCGGAAACATCTATAGGGGATTCAACGATATTGCTTTGGTTTTCTTAGACCATTTCCAGTTGCTGGTTCGTTATGATACTGGTACTGAGTTGTTGTCCACCTTCTGTTAGAATAATGCCACACATATTTCTGACGACATTCAAGAGTGGCGTCGGCGGAAGAGATTAGTAAAAGCCAACATTCCTCCAGAGTTCCTATTGGAGTGGTTCCTTAAGTCTTTAATCCCATACATTGTTAAGGATGTTTCAATGTCCGGAATTGTGACTGAGGAACAAGCTATCTTGAAAGTCTAGCAGTTAGATCTACTTTATTCTTAGTCTGGCATTTTGTATGACACTATTCCTGATGCACTGATAACAAGACATGAGCCTACATCAGTTCCTGGACCACATGTCGATGGCATCGTGGGGTCCGCATGCACTCTCCCTATAAACTTGGTAGCTAATCAAATGCAAAATTTGTCGCTAAACCAGTCTGCGCCTAGACATGTTCACACCTTGTCCACTTCCATTCCGTCGTCTGATGTACACAATGTGCAATCAACAAAACCGTCGGGTAACCAGCAACCTGGTGGTAAGAAAAAGGGGAGAAATAATCGTAGGGGTGGAAACAATAGAAGTAACAACAATAGAAATCGTAATACTCCTTGTAAAGAGAATTCCAACCCTCCTTGGGAAGGTGGTAATGCTGGAGAGGATCATAAACCTAGGCGTAAGGTGAAATTCCCTTGCAAACTTTGTGGGGAGGATCATCTTACTCCCTTATGTCCTCGTATTAAAGAATCATCGAAGCATTTGGCACAGAGCCCAGCAGTGTTGAAGGATCCCCTTCCTCATCATCAAAATATGGCTTCACATGCTCCCACCACTGGTTATGGTACTAATGAAATGGCAATGTCTTCTTCCAATACTAGTGGTTATGGATGTGTGAATATGGTTTAGTCAGAGGTTTGTGTTGCTACTCGTCAACGTGATTATGGTGCACCACAACCGAATTTTGGGAATGAGCCTCCCCCTCCTCCTAATAATTCCTTGCATATCGAGAAGCCTTCTATTATGTCGCGGATACCAAACGGTGTTCTCAAGCACTCCACGCCTAATCCTAATGCTCGAGCCACCTAGAACTACTCCATAGTAGAATATTTGGGCCAAGATCCGTGTTCCATGTTGGCTCTTGAAGTTTTGCAAGCTTGTCCTTGTCAGAAGCATGCCCTTTTGAGTGCGTTAGGAGTTCAGGATGGGGGAATTCCTAGTGTTATCAAGTTCGATACTACTGATGTCCAACCTCGCTTGCCTTACCACGTGGCTTTTCAAATCCAGGTGGTTTTCCTTAAGAGCTTCGTCAAACGTACTATGGTTGATGAAGGTGCTTCCGCATCAGTAATGTCGTTAACTTGTTGGAAAGCTCTTGGATCTCCTCCTCTACTCGCGTTGAGAAATACACTCACTACATTCGACGGTAGGTCTTTTACGCCGCATGAAATTATCCCTTCCCTTGTTGTCTCCTTGGGAGGTAAGTCTGTGCCTATTGAAGTCAAAGTGGTTGATGCGCCCATTGACTACAAGCTTTTACTGGGTCGAAACTGGATGTACGCAATGAAGGCTGTCGCGTCTACTATGTTTTGAGTTATTTGCTTTCCCCATGAAGGAAAGATTGTGATGATCGATCAGCTGGACTATGTTGGCACTCCTTCCACAGCACCCATGGGATCTGTAGTCCCGCAAGTTTCTGATTCTCAGTCGGAAACTGGGAACATAGGTGTCGGGATGTACCCCTCATTAATGGGAACTTTTAACCATTATGCACCTATGAATTTTATTGGAACCATTTCCGACAATGCGCCTCCTCCTTCGAATAGTATTCCATTCCAGACTTCCTATTGTGGTGATCCATGGATTTTTCCATCCACAGATTCTATGTTTGGAGACATTGCTCACGTCGGGATGTCTATGCCTTTATCTGTAGCAGAGCTCACTTATGATCACATCCAACAAACCACTGCAGATCTAGATCTCTCTTCTTCCTAGAAAGTTGGAGAAGATCCCGTTACACTACCAGTTTGTGCAGCCAACTCATCTTGCTCTCGCGATTGCCTCGATGATACTTTTCCATCTGATGAAGCTATCCTCGAATCCATGTGTGGTAGTGAGAGGCCTTGGGAAGATATGCACCATCGCTCTTATTTCCTTCCCAACCTCGAGCTCATTGAGCAGGAGGAGTTTAGGATGACTCTAGCTGAGATGGTTGGTCAACCTGTGGCTTTTTGCAGTCGCATGATGTTTTCTTGGAGGGGAATATGGCCAATCTTTCCCCAACCACTTCGATCAACATCTCCCGCACTCCCAGAAAGATTGAGAATGTTTACGTCATTGCCGATTGCACTCCTGAGGAGATTTCTATTTACACTGATTTTCTTACTGCAATCCGGGAAGCTTTCACTTGGTCATATGAGGAGATGCCAGGAATAGACCCCCACATTGTTGAACATGAGATTAGAACGTATCCTGATGCTAAACTAGTTCGACAACGCTTACATGTCGTGAACCGTAGGAAGGCAGCTACTATTAAGGCAAAGGTGGAGAAACTGCTCAAGGTTGGTTTCATCTACCTCGTTCCCCTTACCGAATGGGTGTCAAACCACATTCGTGTGGATAAGAAGCAGGGAACGATCAGTGTATGCACTGATTTCAGAGATTTGAACCGTGCATGTCCGAAAGACAACTTCCCCAAGCCATTCATTGATCAAATATTGGATGCTTGTGCGGGGAGTGAGATATTTTCATTCATAGATGGCTTCTCCGGTTATAATAAGATTCAAATCAAACCCGCGGACCAACATAAAACGGAATTTATTTGTCCATGGAGAACATTTGCGTACCGAAAAATGCCCTTCAGCCTCAAAAACGCCAGAGCCACTTTTCAGCGAGCCATGACCTATGCCTTTCACGATCTTAAGATGATTATGGAAGTTTTCTTGGATGATATTGCTGGCCATTCTCATAAGAGATTGGACCACCCCAAGCACCTCCGTATGATTCTCGAATGATGTATCCACTACAAAATTTGATTGAATCCAAACAAATACATCTTCGTTGTTAGGACTGGTCGCCTTCTAGGATTCATAGTTTCGAAGGAGGGTATTAGAGTCGATCCTCTCAAAGTTGAGGCAATACTTCAGTTTCCTCCTCTGCGTAATCTATTACAACTTCAGAGCCTCCAAGGGAGAGATATTTTTCTGCGTCGGTTTATAGCTAACTATGCCAGTATTACTAAAGGTTTCACACGCCTATTGAATAAAGACACACATTTTATCTGGGATGAGCGAGCCCAGCAGTCTTTCGATGCCATTAAGAAAGATTTGGTATCAGCCCCTGTGCTTAGTCCTCTAGAATTTACACGAGATTTCATTCTTTATGTGGCCGCGTCTCAAGAGACTATTGGCATGGTCTTGGTTCAGATAGATGATGCGCTTGTTGAGCATGTTATCTATTATCTTAGTCAAAATTTAGTAGACACTGAACTAAGGTACACCCACGTAGAAAAGCTGGCACTTGCGACTGTTCACGTAGTCTAGCTATTATGGCATTAAGTTTTGCTTCGAACAACCACTGTTGTAGCTCATATCAATCTATTTCAATTCGTGCTATCACGACGCCTTATCGGGGGTAAATATAATAAATGGATTGTGATCCTTCAGGAATTTGATCTCGATTTTGCTTCTGTGAAATCGGTGAAATCATTGGTGTTCGTTGAACTTATGTCAGACCTTCCACGGCTTGATGACAATGTCATTCATGAAGATTCCTTTGTGGATGAACACTTATTTCTCATCTCGACCGAGGAACCTTGGTATGGGGATATCATTGTGTATGTCCAAACTTTGAAGTTTCCTCCGCATTATTCACAAGACGAGCAACGGTGCGTGAGCCATCACGCTAAAGATTATACTATCGCCAGTGACACTTTGTATCGTTGAGGAAAGGATTCCATTCTCTGTCATTGCTTGACTCACGAAGAAGCGGAGTGGGTACTTAATGATTTCCATGCGAGGGCATGTGGTTGTCATTTATCCGTGCTTGCTACAGCCCAGCGTATTATGCGAGCGGGTTATTTTTGGCCTACTATCTTTAAAGATTGTATTAACGCTGTGAAGAGATGTCACTGTTGCTAGGTGTCTTCTCGGAACATACACTCGCATCCAACTCCCCTCCATACGGTCGTCACTATCGGTCCCTTCACCAAGTGGGGGGTAAATTTCATGGATTGCAAACCAGCTTCGGCTGGGGGGCATCACCATATTATCGTGGCCATGGATTATTTTTCCAAGTGGGCTGAGGCCATGCCTACCGTTAAAGCCGATGGTGCTACTGCAGCCCATTTCATGTTTAACCAGATTATCACTTGATTCGGTATCCCGAAAGATATTGTCACTGACCATGGCAGTCACTTTCAAAATAATATGATGGAGGATTTGTCTCTCAAGCTTGGGTTTCGTCAGGAACACTCGTCTTCCTACTATCCTCAAGTGAATGGTTAGGTTGAAGCAGTAAATAAGTCTTTGAAGAACATTCTCCAATGTACCATCCAACAAAGCAAGACCAATTGGCATATCATGTTATATCCTACTTTGTGGGCATATCGAACCGCAGTTAAGACTTCCACCGGGTTCTCACCATTCCAGTTAGTTCATGGTGGGGATTCACTTTTACCGATTGAGTGCAAGATCCCTTCGCTCAAGCTAACCATAGAGCTCCTCCCTAATACGACGGAGATTGAGCAACGTTTAGTACACCTCAAGAAACTTGATGAGCACCATCGAGATGCTACTATGGCCATTGATGTTAACAAGCATCATGTGAAGGTTCAATATTATAGGTCTGTCCATCCTCGGCAATATGTAGAAGGTGACTTTGTATTCTTGTATGACCAAGCTAAAGAACCCCTGGGGGCAGGCAAGTTCAATCCCATGTGGCACAGTCGTTACATTATGAGGCGTGTCTTGGAAAAAGGAGCTTATGAGTTAGAAGATTACGAGGGATTTTTCTTGAAGGAGCCTAGAAATGGGCTCTACCTCAAGCTGTATTACGCTTAAACCTATGGTTTAGGATGATACTTTTGTACACTATTGTATATTTTTTTTGTACAAAGTCTAGGTTTCCTTTTTGGTTGTCGAGCCTACTGATTAGCCTCTATTTGATTGACAAATGTCAATGGGATGTCCTACGTTCTTAGGTTTCGTGGATGGTGCTAGCCGACATACGCAGCAGCTTGCTTCTGTTTCCTAGGTTATCGTTTCACCTGACCATCTAGTTGTGTCCTCAGGAGGTGCTTGTCTCGGTCCTACATCTAACAATGTGGTTGAGTATAGTGTCATTGTTGAGCTACTTCAGGATGCCATTTCACATGACATCCAGTCTTTAGAATTCCACCTCGATTCACAACTAGTTGTGTCTCAGCTGAATGGGCAGTACCGTGTACGAGACCCTACGTTACTACAGATTTTCCTTAAGGTATGACTCTTGGAGAGACATTTTGTTTCAATTACATATATTCACATTCTGAGAAGTCATAATTATATATTTGATGCATACGCTAACTATGTATTAGATTGGTATTTGTCACATTCATCATGAAGCACATAAATACAAATACATTCATACATTTGTACCATACACACATATAGTAGAATCAAGAACCAAAGTTGTATATATATATAAATATGTCCAAAAATGGTAGTGTCATACAAGATTGGAGCCCATAGCCCTAAAAAATATACATATTGATACAAAAATTATGAGACCCTGGGATATATATTCCCTCCGAGGAGGTCTAGTTGCCACCTCGACGAGATGTGTCTCATAGTAGTACTGTGCTGCGTTTTCCATCCGTTGCAGCAACTGCACCCACTCCCCGGGAACACCCACTACCTGGTGATGCATGGCCTCAGGTAGTCGGGCCAACTCTATCGGTGGAGCTCGAGCAAACATCCATGATATGTTGCGTTGCAATGTCTGGAGAGTGCGCCCTGCTACAGCATCTGCTGCCACCTCATCTCTACCCCGATGACCATGTCTTGAGAAGCCCTCTGGTGTCACTAGGCCTTTATCTGCGAGCAAAGAGTCACCCATTAGCACATGGCACTACCACCAAAAAGATTTTTTTCATTTCAACTATAATAAAAAAATCCATTAAAATTTAAAAACACAAAACCAAAAGAGTACTCACCAATGTCTCCGAAAGTTACGCCTGGTGGGAGTGGCATGTCACGATCCTGTATGAAGTCAATCCCCACATAGGGATAGTCCTCTATAGAAATCACCTACCGATTCCACCAGCAGAAGAACTCCTCAGTATATGGTGACACCAGATGACCACCACCCTGTCTTGTTAGTATCTCAGCCCATCGGGTTAGGGCTGGATCTCGGAGACTGTGAGGAGAGACATCCACCCTCGAGATAAGTCCTGAAACTCTCTCAAAGAAGAAGCTGCAGAGGATGCTACCATACCCAAAGTTTTTGGCCTTGCCCTCTTTTCATTCTGTCAGTTGTGTCTTCATAGACACCAGTAGAGTAGTACACTAGTCGAATATAGAAGGTTGCAAGCATTTTGATGCATAGAACATCACTAATCTGGATGCCTGATGTAGTGCTTTGGATCCTGTGATCCGCACCAGAGTAGCCACAATGATCTTTGTACTCAGATCCATTATGGCATTGATTTTCACTTGGCTTCCCACTGCTCGTGTGTTGGCAGGACAATATCGTACCATGTAGTCTTGCACAACGATCCCACCGCCCACGGTCCATGACCGAAGACTATCCATTTCCCCTCTACTGGACAAACCAGTAATAAAATAGATATCCTCTACATCTAGTGTCAGTGTTTTCCCATTAATAATGAAGTGTTGAGAATCCACATCCCAATAGTTGATCAGATGATGGAGTAGTAGGTTTTTGGCCCTTAAGCTCCCGAGACTCCAATATTTATATAAGCCACATGCTTGCAATGCTTGTTGAGCTTGCAAATCATTGCACACAGCCTCATCTACCTGGTCATGCTCTCGTTCTCGCCACTCTAGAACCATCCTGGAGTGCAAAGCAAGAAATTTTTAGTCAATATCATGTTTAAAAACTTCTTCATGGCCATACTCGCGAGCTAGATTATAGACAGTTGCAGGTAGACGTGGGCAGTCAGTTTTTTGACTGCGCGTTTGGTGCCCTACTCGCGACCCACACACTTACAGCCCACGGGTAGCACTGAGGCCATTTAGGGCTTGGCCAAACAAAATATCCCACCGACCAAAACTAAAATAAAAACACTTAAATGAATGGTATGGAAGTGACCACTAACCTACTCCAGACGGTTCACTGAACAGTCGCTTGTAGCTCCCACGATCGGCACTCGAAGTTTGAAGTGAAAACTTACCACTAAACTTCGAATTCGTGAATAGTGCAAATGAATTGAAAATTAAAATTTTTTATTACTATTCATAATTTTATGGACCCACTTTTCTATAGTTTTTTCCATTTTGAGTCGTTATGAACTAATATCGTGTCATGGAGTAGTGTTTTTTCAATAGATTTCCTCGGCAAGAATTGTTCTGAACCATTTCACACCTACACCAGGTACGTTTCACACCTGGCATATAGGTTAGATGCCATTTTAACATGCATTGTACATTTGACCCGTTGACCATTTTTCATAAACCCTAGGTGCGACCTTGCTTCATGACTGACACGGAACCTTCACACTGTTATAGAAGTGTCGTTATGTGGCGGTAGGGCTTTCCCAAACATGGGTACCCTAGTTAGAACCCCATTATACTTTTGGTTCCCATGCCATTGTTTGTCCTTAGGATTGGGAGTCCTTTTTAGTCATGCCATGAGGCTGTGATGAAGACTCATACTCTATTTTGTCTTATGCTGGCCATCTCCCTTAAGGACTCGCCTCAGTTATATCATGTTGTGATTGCATTGCATCATCCTGCTTGCTGCTTGAGCCTTATGCCGGCTCCCGCTTACTGTTGATGTATATGTAACTTCGGAATGTATTTCACATATATGTATATTGTATTCCTATAGAGATGGTATTATTCCTCTATAAGGAAGTGTCGTCATTTATATTGTAAGTGTCGTAACTTATACTTGATGGGTTATTAGACCACCTTATTTGGGGTCGGCCCTGTATAAGTCATTTGGGTCAAAGGGTTATTAGACCACCCTATTGGGGGTCGGCCATGTGGGTCAAAGGGTTATTAGACCACCCTATTGGGGGTCTGCCCACTCAGCATTATGTTATGTGGTAAAGTTCGATTCTACATGAGTTAGGTAAAAAGACAAGTCAAGTCAAGTATAAATAGAGTGTGGGAGGCACTCTATTTGCTCACTCACTTCTCACACATGCACTCAAGGAGGAGTGGCGCACTTATGGAGGAGGAGGATCTGCTACTAGGTTATGGCTATCTCTCTTGGTTGGTTGTATCATTGCTCTATCTATATCTGAGGAAGTTATTGGGGTTTTTCACCTTTATGGTTTTCCCCAAGTAAATCTTTGTGTCTCTTGTGTGCTTGCATTATTGTCTCCATGATTGATATGCTGTAGATATGTTGTACATGTTGTTCTCTCAGTTAAGATCCTAGATCAGATTGAAGTAAATTCTAAAAATTTAACATGGTATCAGAGCTAGCCTGAAAGAAGGCATGATATGGCATGTATGACACTTGTTGCACTTACGATGCTAGGGCTTGATATAGAAAAAACCAGTCATCGTAGCACTTTCACTATAAATCCGTTTTGGTGAAGTTTTCGGATCTGAAATTGTGACATTCCGAAGCTAAGATCTCCATGTACCTTGTGTCCAAAGGAAAACCTCTAATTCGTTGCACTTTGTGATTTATGATCAGTACAATATAGGGTTTCTGCCTCTTCCAGAGCTGAGTCAAAATCAGGTGACGTTGGGAAAAAGGTCATATCTTGGGATAGGAAGCTCCAAATGAAATTTCATAAAAAGTGACAGGTATTACACAGTCTGTACTATCTCAAAAAACGTTTTCAGAGGCCGAAGTTGAACCAGTGACACGTGGCACGCTGTACAAGTTCACTCTCCTGTATTATCCCATAAATAGGTCACGTTACGACACTTCGCATAACTCTCTCTCAGAGATTCCAATTGAGGTCAGACCTGTCAGGATGGAAATATAACAGGCCGAGCTATCTCAGGAAACGTTTTCAGAGGCCAAAGTTCAAACAATGACACGTGGCATGCCGTACAAGTTTGCTCTCCTGAATTATCCCAAAACAGGTCACATTGCGACATTTGGAATAACTCTCTCTCAGAGAATCCAATTGAGGTCAGACCTGTCAGGATGGAAAGATAACAGGTCAGGCTATCTCAGAAAACATTTTCATACCCTGTGGATCGAAAAGTTTGGAGTTACACCAGAAACAATCAGGTACATATTTCTGTCAAAACAGAATTATTTTTTAGTACCTTCATTCATGGCTTCCGGAATTTAGGGCTTCGTAGAAAGTTGGAATTTTTGTAATCCGAGACCACGGCTGGATGCTACTCATCAAAATAGAAATTTAGAGACCAAGATCAGAATTTTTGGTTGGGAAGAAGGCCGGGCTTGATTAGACCCTAGTTCGGGACTTTGATCAGAAAAGTGGAAAATTAGGGCTTCTGTAAAAATGGGAATTTTTTAAATCTGTGACCACGGCTGGAAGCTCCTCAGAAAAATAGAAGCTTAGAGATTTGAATCAAACCTTTTGATTGGGCAGAAGAGTGGGCTTCATCAAACCCCAGTTCAGGGTCACGTACAGTGAATCCGAAAGTTTCAAAGGCAAAATTGAGGAGTGAAACTTTGCAGTTTTCAAATTCTGAATATACCAGTTTGATCAGCTCATCAAGGCGCATATTTCTATCCTTTCGGAAGTTTGAAATTCAAACTTTGAATTTTTGGGGTTTCTTTGACAAACCCATATCCAGCTCCAGGTCCAGTTCTTGCAAATCAAGTGGATTGGGTTAATCCTAGAAGAAGATGGATTGATCATCTACATGAGTGAAGAAGTTCTTGTTTCAGAGGGAGATGAGGCTAAGGCCTTACATAAGAAGATTACAAGCGATCTCGACAGGTATGACTCATCGAGGTATGTTTCGATATTTGTCCATGATTAAGTTTATGGTATGTTTGTCTTCATGTTATTACGGTTAGTACAATTTTGATTTTAGTTTTGTCGTATCTCCTTAACAAAATTATGAATGCATGATAGAAGATATTCATTGGTTAGGGTGTTGACACTTATGATTGTACTAATGCATTATGGTGTTGTATGAGGTTTATGTTGTCTACTAACATGAAAGGTACACCAAGAAAGGCAAATCATGTTCCAGTTCAAGAACATATGATCATGATGACATGAGGACAAAGAGTCATCCATTGTCATGGATCTTATAGAAGATCCATTTACGAGGTATGTATAACTTGGTTTTGTAATAGTTATAACCTATGAGATATACATGTTACTAGCACAAGTCATTGAAGAAGAACAAGAAGACATCATGTGAGTATGTTAGACATAAATAGCTATCATGCTAATCCAGGTATGTTTTTCCTATATCAAGATAGAATCCTACCTTGTGTTAGGATCTTATACTGTTGTTGATAATGATTATTCATGAAGTCATAGGTTTGAATAATCATGATTGTATGCATATTATGTTTCTTACCATAATTGATGATATGACAAACCAGAAGAATCATGATGGTATAGGTTTGAATAATCACAGGTTTTATGCCTTTTATATCTCTTATCTTGATTGATGATTCAACTAACCTGAAGAGTCATAGGTTTGAGTAATTACAGGTTTAGACATGTTATGTTTCTTATGATTTGACTAACCATGAGAATCCTACATAAACCTTGAATGCTAATGCTTATTATTTCTGTTTGAAATGATCATGACTATACATGCTTGAGATTATTGTGTTTTAATAGTATACTAATGAATGTATGATTTTATATGAGATCACAAGGATAACACATTCATGATACTAATAAGCATGCATAGGGACCAAGGATGAATATGAGATTCAAGAACAGGTAATCCAGGAAGCAAAGATCAAGAGGGAGTACACTCCAGTGGTTTATGCAAGGATGCAGATATTCAGAGGGAGTTGACCATCTCTCTACATCCCACAATAGAAAGGTGTAGAAGAAGCTACTTCAGATTAGGACTCCAGCAGCTCCTGCAAGGAAGCGAAGACTCAAAGGGACTCCACCCAACGAATAAACAAAGATAAGTATTTGAATTGTCATTTCTTAAATAATACTGTTCAATAATGTATATACTGATGTTCCTAGAATTAGGTTGTGTATTATGCATATTAGAATAATTGCATTGATGAACAATATACTCCTAATATGCATGGGTAAGTGGCCTATGGCACTGTACAACATTCCATTGCTACTTATCTAGAATGAAACCTCTTTGCTGACATGTTGGGAGTTGTGCACACTCTTAACAATGTTCTGGTAGAGATTGGAAGGCATCTAGAAAGTTACGAAATATGGATAAATGTTGTATTGAAGCATTGGCTAAGATAATTGCATGACTGTATGGCATATTTCTTTGTGTAAGAATTTGTTCTGAAAACTATGAGATGTTTTCTAATCATGCAATTTAAGTTGTTGTGTAGGAAAGA
Organism: Larix kaempferi; assembly: GCA_027924585.1. Classification (NCBI taxonomy): domain Eukaryota; kingdom Viridiplantae; phylum Streptophyta; class Pinopsida; order Pinales; family Pinaceae; genus Larix; species Larix kaempferi. Next base: position 1,221,832 of record BSBM01001446.1, on the reverse strand, counting down.
TCGTATGCCATCTCCTACAAAAGAAGAACTACAACATTTGTTCCAGCAACAAAGATATCTATTGAAGATATTGAAGATATTGAAGTTCCCAGGATCTGGGATGAAGAAATGAAATGCCATGATCCGTCGATCATGAAGAATGATGTTTGGGATGTAATCCCAAGACATGAAGGGAAGTTTGCTATGACTTCCAAATGGAACTATCAGATCAAGCATGTTGCAGATGGCAGCATTGAGAAATATAAAAGTGATGAAATAGAAGATACACCAGATGGATTCAAGACAACTTCCTTGAATGGTGTAGTTGAAGAAGAAGTGTATGTAGAGCAGCCACTTGGTTCTGAGACACATGATAGGAAATAATATATGTGCAGAAATTGGTATGGTGAAGATAGATTGATTGTCGACACGCAGCGGAAGCTTACTACCGAGTTCATGATGAAGAACTTGGGGATGATGCACTATTTGTCTTTGGCATGGAGGTGTGGCAGAGTGCAAATAGAATCTTCCTTGGACAAGGGAAGTATGCAGTAGAGATCCCAAAGAGGTTCGGGATGATGGATTGCAAGGCCATGGCCACACCTATGGCATCAAATCTGAAGCTTCTATGTGATGCTTCATCTGAGCCGATTGATGTCTCTATGTATCGCCAGATGATTGGGTCCTTGATGTACCTGACGAACATGAGACCAGACATTTGCTTTGCTATGAACACATTGAGCCAGTTCCTGACGGATCCGAGGAGTGTTCACCTGGTTGCTATAAAGCATATTCTGAGGTACCTGAAGGGTACAGTGGATTATGGGCTCAGGTATGAGGCGAATCAAAAGTTTAACCTGCAGGGTTATGTTGATTCAGATTGGGCTGGCAGTGCTGCAGATAGGAAGAGCACATCTGGGTGTTGCTTCATTATGGGATCAGGTGTGATCTCTTGGTTTAGCAGGAAGCAGTCCTGCGTAGCACTGAGTACAGCTAGGGCAGAGTATGTTGCAGCCTGCTCAGCTAGTTGTGAGGCAGTATGGCTACGGAAGCTACTGTCTGAGTTATTTGAGGCTACTGGTATCTTCTGTGATAACCAGAGTTGTGTGAAGTTGTCCGAGAACCCAGTGTTTCATGACAGGTCGAAACACATAGAGATCAAATATCACTATATCAGGGATATGGTGCAGAGAGGAGCTGAGAAGCTCCTATATGTTGCGACGGATGAGCAGATTGCAGATGTGCTGACGAAGCCACTAGCCAGGGTGAAGTTCGAGTACTTCAGAGAGAGGCTTGGCATTCTTCAAATCGAGGACACTTCGAGGAAGAAGTGATGGACACATTTGCTGAAGCCATTCCAAGCATGTTGGAAGGAGGATCCTTCACATGGTTGTGGATGTAAGCGCTGGATGATGAGCATCAGGATGATGTTCTAGTTTCTGCTTGGATATGATTAGTTGGATCATTTATGTATGTACGCATCATGTTGGATGCTGGATATGATCAGTTGGATCATTTATGTATGTATGCATCATGTTGGATGCTGGATATGATCAGTTGGATCATGTGTATGTATTTTGTATATGCATCATGTTGTATGCTTGGACCATGTATCTGTATATGTATTAGGTAGATACATTGTATGATCAGGTGGATCATGTATGGTGATATGTATCATGTATCAGGTGGATACATTGCATGATCAAGAGGATCATGTATGATGATATGTATCAGGTAGATACTTGGTATGCATCAGGTGGATGCATTGATGATCAGCTGGATCATGTAGCAGGATGTTGCAGTGATGATCAGGATGATCATGGATGATGAGCTTCAGGATGTTGCTCCAGATGACATGCAGCAGGACGTTGCAGTGATGATGATCAGGACGATCATGAGTACATCAGGATGATGTATGGTGAGTATCAGGTTGATACTCTGTGGCCGTGGATCAGGTTGTGCAGATGAGCATGTCTGGGAGATCCTATAGGTCGGAGTTGTGTACCCGTAACAGCCTGGGATGCTCTTTCGGGACATTGCTCTGGGAGGACATGTAATTTGTTCCCTGGGAGATCTTTTAGGTCGGAGTTGTGTACCCGTAACATCCTGGGATGCTCTTGCGAGGTTTTGTCCTATGGCATATAATTTTGGCCCTGGGAGATTTCAGGTCGGAGTTGTGTACCTGTAACATCCTGAGATGCTCTTTCGAGGTTTTTCCATGACCACATGTAATTTGTGCCCTGGGAGATTTCAGGTCGGAGTTGTGTACCCGTAACATCCTGAGATGCTCTTGCTAGGTTTTGTGGTGGACCACATGTAATTTGTGCCCTGGGAGATTTCAGGTCAGAGTTGTGTACCTGTAACATCCTGAGATGCTCTTTCAAGGTTTTGTGGTGGGGTCACATGTAATAGCGCCCTAGGAGATCCTACAGGTCGGAGTTGTGTACCCGTAACATCCTGGGATGCTCTTTCGAGGTTTTGTGATGCACGTAATAAGTCCTGAGGATTCCACAGTATGGCCAGTGATGATGAAGACCTGCAGGTGGTGGGCCTACATCCAGTATGAAAAAGGACTGGCTCTGTAGAACTTCCTATGACGAGCAGATTCAGAGATTGATTGAGATAGCAGCAGCAGTGATGATGATGATGACTCGATGACGATTATCTAGTGACGATGATCCAGAGAAGATGACTTGTGCTAGAAGAACTGTGCTGAGAAATACCTTCCTAGTTAAGAGGGAGTGTTGATGTATATGTAACTTCGGAATGTATTTCACATATATGTATATTGTATTCCTATAAAGATGGTATTATTCCTCTATAAGTAAGTGTCGTCATTTATATTGTAAGTGTCGTAACTTATACTTGATGGGTTATTAGACCACCTTATTTGGGGTCGGCCCTGTATAAGTCATTTGGGTCAAAGGGTTATTAGACCACCCTATTGGGGGTCGGCCATGTGGGTCAAAGGGTTATTAGACCACCCTATTGGGGGTCTGCCCACTCAGCATTATGTTATGTGGTAAAGTTCGAGCCTACATGAGTTAGGTAAAAAGGCAAGTCAAGTCAAGTATAAATAGAGTGTGGGAGGCACTCTATTTGCTCACTCACTTCTCACACATGCACTCAAGGAGGAGTGGCGCACTTATGGAGGAGGAGGATCTGCTACTAGGTTATGGCTATCTCTCTTGGTTGGTTGTATCATTGCTCTATCTATCTCTGAGGAAGTTATTGGGGTTTTTCACCTTTATGGTTTTCCCCAAGTAAATCTTTGTGTCTCTTGTGTGCTTGCATTATTGTCTCCATGATTGATATGCTGTAGATATGCTGTACATGTTGTTCTCTCAGTTAAGATCCTAGATCAGATTGAAGTAAATTCTGAAAATTTAACACTTACTCAGTTATTAACCTGGTGCCTGAGCACTTTTCCCTATCGATCTTTGCAGAGCTTATACATTTTCCCTTCACAATTTGATGACCCTTTGACCCTGAGGGAACACACCCCCGAATGTCCACATCCTACATGCACTTCCTTGCATTGAGCATAGGTATGTTCCATTGCTTAGGACTAGTTTTCTAGCTATTTGACACTCATTCCCTCACTTGTTGTACTATAAGCAATTTTATTCTTTTTCAAGCTTTTCCCAAATATGAAAAAGACAAAAAAATCAAATATTCCAAAAAGATGGACAGGATTATGGTCATTATTTCTGGTTGGCAGCTGTTGTGTCACCTTTGAATAGAGCATTCATTCCAATCCATACATTATGAGTCGGGACTATAGTTGGGCCTTAGGAGCTGTACTTGTTTCTTAGTTTTCTCCACCAATTGGTTAAGCTTCCAGTCATTATGGAGCCCTTTGTAATGGCTCCTGCATTGCACACTTTATGTCAAGTCTATGCTGCCTGAGTCTATCCATCTGCTCATGCTCTTGTTCAAAGGAAGTCCTGAAACCATTGTCGGCCACTCCTCATATCTTTTGACTATTGCATGTCGACCATCCTTATTGAGTCAGTCTGTTTCACCTGAGATCTTCCAAATCTTTCAGCATCGCTGGTACCTCGTGCTGGTTGATGGGGGATGCCTTAATGCCCTCCTTCCAGCGAGTCTTGTTCCATCGACTTCAACTCATTTATTCCGGGACTTGAGGCTTAGATTTTGGTTGAGTACCTTGAGGCTTGCAGTCATTAGTGGCAGGTTCTCTCGCCATCGACAGTTTTGGGAATACATCAATGTCCCCTAATCGATGGATTCATCCTAGTGTTCGACTTCAACCCATTTATTCACACTCTGATGATTGTGCTCTATGCCTTGATGCTCATTTTCATTATTAGTGAGTCATCTCGCGTCTGTTAACGGTATACATCATTGACCGGTAATCAGACGATGTCTCATCAGGTTCGACCCCAACTCCTTTATTCACTTGATGGGACTTGCACCATCGAAGACTTGTGTAGAAGACCTCAGGCGATTGTGGCATTCAGTATGCTACATATGACTTTGACTTTACATCTGAGATATCACCTTTCAGATTTCAGCAGTTTGTACCTCCCGTTTTGCACCAGTTGTCTTCTTTTCAGCAAAAGACCATATCTTACTGTAGAGGGATCATGGTTATGATCACTTATAACATGTATTTACCTATGTACTTCCTATTCATGGCCATTGTATCAGATTGTTGTACAATACCGATATGTATTTAGAGATATTATTGTATTATGACGAGTGAACCGTTCTTTCCACTTGTGTCTCCATCACTCCACTTTTGAGTTTTATAATGTATTTCAGCCATCGTAGCACTTTCAGTCTCTGACCTCACACATTAGGGGGCATCTATTACACAGAAATCTTCCACCCTGTGAGCATCAGCATTCTTTGGCCTGTAGGATCCATTTCAGTGACTCAAATCCAATTTTATCCTTCAGTGATACCAGTTTGCCCTATTTTTGTTCCTACTTGCATGTTGCATCACTATAGCATGCGTACCCACGAGTTGCATCACTATGTCCCACGGGTATCAAGTAAAATGGTAAAAACAACTACTAATTACTTTTTACTCCCAAAAAGCGGTCATTGGGTGACCTTTGGCTCTCCATCTACCCAAGTAACGTCTTGATGAGTCCTTTCACGTACCTTTGAGAGGACTATATATTGATCACATATGGCTTATGGATGGGAGGAAAAGGAGAATAGTAAAGGCACTCTAGTGGATTTTTTCCCTATCTTGAGTCTGCACTCATTGATCCTTGTAGTTGTGAACCATTTATGTTCACCTTCCAAACTCCTCTCTAGTTTGAGTTTGCCATTCATGGAGGATTGAAGTGGTGGAAGCACAAGTGGATTGATCTAGATCTTGGTTCAGATTGGTTTCCAGCAAGAGGTTGTATCACTTTGTACTTGTTCTTGTTCATTAATAGAAATACTCATATTCTCGTCCATTCATGGTGTGAATGTTGTTTATTATACATTGGGTTACATTTGCTTATGATATTATGGACCATTGTTATTGATAATTTTAATGTCATTTATATATCACATGTACTTGTTATATATTGGTTGTCAAGACTAATTTACATATTACAAATGCTTGGATGTGCGCGGATTGAAAGCTCCAACGGGGATCTACATCAAATGTTGGATCGAGGTTGGTTACATTTATCCATTATTTTAACATTGTTATTTATAATAGCATTGCTTTGAGAATTGAGTAGATTTCTGGTAGTCATCTATTTGTTGTGGTATTCCCAAGCCATAGTGAGTTTTCTCCAATACAAGAATAGGGCTGAAGTATCTAAGCGGTGGAATGAAAAGAAGAAAACAAAATTTGAAAGAAGGAAGAAAGGTCATAAGCCCAACCATTTCAGAGATCAAGTTATGCGGGCACCTTTCAGCAACATATATGAAGGAAGCAAGACACACTCTAACACTTTTCAACCAAATAAAAATATTAACACCAAAGGTACCAGAAAACTGGAACATACACCATCTAAGCCACCACTCCAATGCTGGGGTTGTGGAGAAAATCATAGATGGTATGACTTTCCTCACAAGAAGGATAAAAAGCGATCAGTGCAAAATATGCAGGAGGCTTCTACGGTTCAAGACATAGAAAGGAGCCTGAAAATCTATGCTGCATTGAACAAACGTAAAACAGAACACCAAGCTTCTAAAATCGAGGTTGAAGGTATGATTTCTAGGACACCTGTGTCTATCTTGATTGATTCTGGCGCATGTAAAAGTTATATAGACCCAAAAATTTGTGAGTCATGCAAACTTAGCAAAAACAAATACACGCAGCCTTGGCTGGTTCAAATGGCCACGGGGGGAAAAAGGAAGTTTCAGAAGTAGTGAATCAGTGTCCTTTGAAGTTGAGTGAATCTTACACTAGTGCAGATTTACATGTTTTTCCATTAGGATCGTACGATTTGCTTGTCGGTATGGATTGGCTGGAAAACATAGGGCTGTCATAAACTGTTATAAAAAATCTATCACTTTTATGAATGATGTTGGACAGCGTGAAAAGATTCAAGGGGTATTAAGAGCAATGAAATTAAGGAAAAATTTCTTCTCTTCAACTAAAAAGAAATGCATGTAAATGGTGTAAACTCTACGCTATTCACTTGACAGAAAATCAGAAAAGTAAAAATGCATATTTCACTAAAAATGTTGGTTGAATTTGAGGATGTGTTTCCTGAGGAGATTCCTGAGTTACCACCTAGTAGAGAACTAGATTTTACAATAGACCTATCGCCAGGAACAGTACCAAATTCGAAGGCACTTTATCAGATGAGTACTCCTAAATTGATAGAGATGAAAGCATAATTACAGGAGTTATTGGAAAAAGGTTATATCTGTCCAATTGTGTCTCCATGGGGATCACCAGTGATATTTGTATGGAAGAAAGATGGCACATTCCGACTGTGCATAGATTATAGACAACTAAACAAAGTAACCATCAAAAAATGGTATCTCTTTCCAAGTATTGACGATCTATGCTATCAGGTTGTGGGTGCTACTGTCTTTTCAAAAATTGATCTAAGGTTGGGTTATCATCAAATCAAAATCAAAGAATAAGATGTGCATAAGACATCTTTTTGTACTCATTATGGACATTATGAATTTGTGGTGATGCCATTCGGTTTGAAGAAGGCACCAGCCACGTTTATGTTCCTAATGAATAATGTTTTCAATAAGCACCTGGATAATGTTTGTGTAGTGTTTATTGATGACATAATCATCTATTCAAAGAATGAAAGTGAGCATGAGGAACACCTAAGGTTGGTGCTGCAAGTTCTAAGAGGAAATCGGCTTTATGCAACGTTATCCAAATGTGACTTTTACAAGGACCAAATACAGTACTTGGGTCACATTATATTAGCCCAAGGTATCGTGGTGGATCCCAATAAAATCAATGCCATAACGAGCTGGCCTACTCCCAAAAATGTTAGCGATGTCCTCTCTTTTATGGGATTAGCTAGGTACTATCGGAAATTCATTGAAGAATTTTCTAAAGTGGCTCATCCCATTACCTCTCTTTAGAGGAGGGAATTCAAGTTTCTTTGGACAACCAAGTGTGAAGCTAGTTTCACGAAGCTGAAACAGTTGCTCACTTCCAATCCTATTCTAAAAGTGGTTGATCCTTATGGTTACTTTGTAGTTGCACAAATGCGTGCAAGGATGGTTTGGGAGGCGTGCTAACACAAGACGGTTCTGTAATCGGTTATGAATATAGAAAGGTAAAGACACATGAAGTAAAATATGCAATGCATGATTTAGGACTGGATGCCATAATTCATGCTTTAAGAATGTGGCGGCATTACCTTCTTGGAAAAAGGTTTGTTCTGAAAAATGATCACATTGGGCTGAAATATCTTTTTGAACAGCCAAATCTGAATGGAAGGCAAGTAAGGTGGCTGGATTTCTTAAGAGAGTTTGACTTTGAAATTCAGCATATCAAAGGCAAAGAAAATAAAATAGTTGATTCACTTAGTAGATGCATGCACATACTAACTATGGCTTCAGTTAACAGTTTTCAAACTGATTTAATGTCGTAGATCCGGCAACAACTGAAAAAGATAAAAAAATATCTGAATTTAAGACAAAAGTGTCTTGCAGAAAATTCAGATCAACAAGCAACAGATTACAACATATCCAAAGATGGGCTACTTCTATTTAAAAACAGATTCTACATACTGGATCATGCAGAATTAAAACAACTGATTTTGGATGAATTTCACAAAAGGCCATATTCTGGTCATCCAGGTTATCAGAAAATGATAGCAACTATTAAAAAATAGCACTGTTGGCCCAAATTGAAATATGAAATTGCTGACTATATAGAAAAGTGCATGGACCATCGGCGGGTGAATGTGGAACATCAACATCCGACTGGTTTGTTGCAGCCTATACCAGTACCAGAATGTAAATGGGAGACCACTTCTATGGATTTTATCACCAGGTTGCCTAAAAATAGCAAGCAACATGATGCCATCATGGTTGTAGTGGACAAGTTGACTAAGGAAACTCACTTCATACCAGTCAAATTAACATTCAAGGGAATAAACATTGCATAGGTTTTCATGAGAGAAGTATTTTGACTCTATGGAATTCCCAAGGTGATTATATCCGACATGGATACAAAGATCACCTCACATTTTTGGATGGAGTTGTTTACAGGTCTGGGGACTAAACTGAGTTTTAGTACAACCTACCATCTGCAAACTGATGGATAGATTGAGAGGGTGGACCAAATCCTCGAGGACATGATTTGCTTGTATGTCATGGATAACCCAAAGCAGTGGGAGAACTACCTACAATTGGTTGAATTTTCCTACAATAATGGGTATCAAAATTCTGCAGGAATGAGTCCATTCAAAGTGTTGTATGGAAGAAACTGTAAAACCCCTATGACTTGGGATGATTTGGTAAATCAAATTGTGATGGGTCCCAAAATGTTAGCAGGACTAGAAAACATTGTGCAGAAAGTTAAAACAAACTTAAAAACTGCCCAAGACAAGAATAAACGCTATGCTAACCGGGATAGAGAACATAAAGAATTTGAAGTTGGGGATCCTTTATTCCTAAGAGTGAAAGCAAAGAAAATCTCCTCTGAGTTTGGGCAAGGTTTCCAAACTTGCACAAAGAGTTTTTGGTCCTTTCCCAATACTTGTTAGTGTAGGACCTGTTTCTTATCAGTTAGCTTTACCAAAAAAATTTAAAGTACATGATGTGTTTCAAGTTTCATTGTTGAAGAAATATGTATATGACCCTAAGCACAATGTAAACTGGCATGTGATTCAAGTGGAATCAGAAGGAGACATCCAGACAGATCCTATATGCATACTGGATCAGAAAGAGGTGGTACTTCGTAATCAAACAATCGTTCAGGTAAAAGTGCAATGGGAGCACTAATAAGCCTGAAGAGGCTACCTAGGAAATGGAAAAGGAAATGCAAGCAACATACCCTTTCATGTTCGAAGATGTACATTGACACAAACTGAATTTGGTTATTATGCTATTTGTTGTTTTTGCAAAACTGTTTAACACCGAGGATGGTGAAAACTTAAGGGGAGGGGAATTGTAATACCCCAAATGTTGCACTTTAACCCCTTTATATTTTTTCTAAGTATTATTTGATTTTACTTAGATGATTTTAGAAATTAGATAAATTGATTTCTAATGACCATGTGGACCATCACATTAATGAGATGGGAGTCACAGTCCCTTGTGGTTGGAGGGAAAATTCCAATTAAAATAATAATAAGAAATTATTATTGGAGAAAATGGAAAACCCTAAAGAAAAGATTTGAGAAACTAATGAAATAAAAGATTTCATAAAATGAGAAATTTCATACCTAAGATAATAAAAAGTGAAACTCATTGAAACACTTCATACTACACATTCTCATGATCATTTTACCACACAAGAAAAAATGGGAACCTAGGAAGAACAATAACCAGAGATAATTGAAGACAAGTGAATGAGGACAGATTTGGGAGTACCAAACTGGTCTAGATTAAGAGGAATCATACAGCTGGGTATAGGCTTGGCCACGTAATTGTGTGCAAGTAGGAGAACTAACCCAAGCTTGTAGGAGCACTGCATTTAATCTGAATAAGTTGTTTTAATTCACTCTCTTAATGGTTGAGGCTTAAAATCCCCTGGAGAATCCTGGAGCTCAGGAGCACTAAGTTGGATGTCAGGTTTCCTCCTACCACTGAAATATCTTAAATAAATTGGGGAACAAGTTAAGGGTAACTTAAAATCTACACTTTGACCTGGGGGACTATATACTCATCTCGAGGGTGACCTGAAAGCAAGGAGAACTTGCTGGTCAAACGCTGGGAGGTTTGTGCTTGGTTCCACTAGTCATCACATTTCATATAAGTTTATCTGCTGCACCTATATCATTTTTATGGAAAGTAATGGAAATTGCTTATGTTTATTCCTGGAAATACTGTTGAATGATTTACTATTCAGATCTACTCATATGTATAATGTTATACTGATTTCTGAGTATAGATCTGCCATAAATTTCTAGATCCCTGTAATATGATATAGTTTTATGATCTAAGTTGAAATGCCTAAAATATTAAAAGTTCATGTTTGATTTATGAATGAATATAGTTTCGGTGCATTTAAGCAAACAAAATTCTTATTAAAATCATGGTTTTGAATCCTGAGGGAGGCACCCTAGAGTCAATATGGTTTAAATGCTAACCTATGGTTTTATATATGCATTTTATATAGAATACATTTATTTATATCTCACTGACATAAATTTATTTATATCAGTTTATGGTGTAAATCAAACAGACATGTAAACTGAGAAGTTTACATGTCAAGCCATAAATATTTATAAACCCCCATTTCTATTTTATATAGATCAACCTAGAAAGTGGATAAGAGATGAATAGGATATTTTCCTAACTATTTAACTGAAATGTGTATTTCTGAATCTGCTTATACATTCATGTAAATAGGTATATGAGAAACTTGTATTCTAGACTCGAGAATCAAGATAATTTTTCTAAGCTATTTTCGGTATATGCATTTTGTATAAACTTCATCTTAAAACTTGAATGTGGTTTTTCTTATCTTGCATACAGTGCTAGTTATACTATGGGATACATTGTATAGATGCATCTTATTGAAAAAATGCATTTTGTATTATTATTAATGCCCTTAGTATGGGCAGAGTAACGTTGCGAAATCCCTTCAAGAGTTAAATCTTGGTCCATGGAATGGAATCCACCTTAATAAAAAATATATACATATTACAGAGTTAAGTTTATATATAGTTTAGGGTTTATTTCCATGATTTAATTCAAACATTTTATGTTCCACGATATACACAGTATGCGCATAGAACAATGAACAATGAAACATAATAACATTAAAAACAAATCCACAGATATGCATATAATACCACTATGATAACTTATGTGAATGTCGATGGTTATATTTCATGGATCTGTTAAGATTTAATATGCTAAGACAGAAAATAGCAGCATTGCAGTCCATTTCACAATAATAGCATATACAGGATCACTGAAGAAACAACAAGCATAGCAAAAACACAAGAGACATATATTTATCCTGGGAAACCCTCATGGGGTAGAAACCCAGCAAAGCTTTCTCAATATAGATGACCAGCAATATACAAAGATGCAAACCAAAGACATGATCTCCTCCTCCACCATAGCAGACCTCTCCTCCACAAGTGCGTTACTCTCTAGTGAGTGAGTGTGTGTAAAATGAGGAATACACCTCCTCTATTTATACACTACTCCGACTTGTCTTTTACACAAATCATGTAGGCTCGTATTTAACCATTGGGTTAAATACCCCACTACAACTGACTGGGCCGACCCCTCTAGGGTGGTCTAATAACCCTTTGACCCACATAACACATACAGGGCCGACCCCCACTAGGGAATTCTAATAACCCAAGTTACCACAATCCGACGGGGGAATAAACATCTCCGGATATACAATAAGATCTTCAAGGAGGAATGAAATATCTCCAGAATAATAAAGTACAAATATAATATTCTTTGAAGTTACAATATCTCAACACTCCCCCTTAACAAGAAGGATATTATAACAGCATCTGCACGAGCAAGGAGTCATCAACATCATACATGATACATCTATAAATCATTGGAAGATTTCTCAACATCATCAGTAACTCAAGTAGTTACTGGAACATCAAGATCTTCAGTACTGAGTCTTTATCTTCTGCAACACTCAAACAACTACAACAACATCAACATCTAGATCCTCACGATCATTGACATCGTCATCATACGATCATCAGCATCGGGATCATGTCGATCTACAACATCTGGATCATCTCAATCTATAGCATCTGGATCATCTCTATCTACAGCATCTGGATCATCACGATCTACAACATCTGGATCATCTCGATCTACAACATCTGGATCATCTCGATATACAGCATCTGAATCATCTCGATCTACAACATCTGGATCATCTCGATCTATAACATCTGGATCTTGATCTACAACATCTAGATCATCACGATCTATAGCATCTAGATCATCTCGATCTACAGCATCTGGATCATCTCGATCTATAGCATCTAGATCATCTCGATCTACAACATCTAGATCATCTCGATCTACAGCATCTGGATCATCACGATCTACAACATCTGGATCATTAATACATCTATCATCAAAAGCATGTATTCTCACTAATACATCTATTATCAAAAGCATGTATTCTCACTAATACATCTATCATCAAAAGCATGTATTCTCACTAATACATCTATCATCAAAATCATGTATTCTCACTAATACATCTATCATCAATAGCATGTATTATCACTAATACATCTATCATCAAAATCATGTATTCTCACTAATACATCTATCATCAATAGCATGTATTCTCACTAATACATCTATCATCAAAAGCATGTATTCTCACTAATACATCTATCATCAATAGCATGTATTCTCACTAATACATCTATCATCACTAGCATGTATTCTCACTAATACATCTATCATCAAAAGCATGTATTCTCACTAATACATCTATCATCAATACATAGCAGCATACCCTGCAACACACATGATCCAATTACGGGATGGTCAATCCCTCTCACTTTAGGACATAGGTCCAAGGATGATACAATCCTGATCCACGTACGGGATGATCAATCCCTCTCAATTTAAGACATCTCTTATGTCTATGGACGATGCAATCCAGATCAACTTATAGGATAATCAATCCTTATCCTTTTAAGACACCTCACCATGTCTAGGGATGATGCAATCCCGAATCAACTTACATGATGATTAATCCTTATCACTTTAAGACACCTCACCATGTCTAGGGACGATGCAATACCAATCTAATTACAGGATGATTAGTACTTATCACTTTAAGACACCTCACCATGTCTAGGGATGATGCAATCCCAATCTACTTACAGGATGATTAGTCCTTATCACTTTAAGATACCTCACCATGTCTAGGGACGATCCAATCCCAATCTACTTACAAGATGATTAGTCCTTATCACTTTAAGACACCTCACCATGTCTAGGGACGATGCAATCCCAATCTACTTACATAATGATTAGTCCTTATCACTTTAAGACACCTCACCATGTCTAGGGATGATGCAATCCCAATCTACTTACAGGATGATTAGTCCTTATCACTTTAAGACATAAGTCCAGGGATGATGCAATCATGTCACGTACATTTTGAACCAAACACTCAGGGATGATGCTGTCCTATCACGTCCACTAGGGACCACTTTCTCGGAGACATATGTCTATGGGTCTCTTTTAGGACATGTGTCCAGGGATGATAAAATCCCCTTGTCCAATAGGAACCACATTCTCGGAGACATTTGTCTACAGTTCTGTTTAGGATTGAAGTCCAGGGATGATACAATCCCCTCATCCACTAGGGACCACATTCTCAGAGACATCTGTCTACGGATCTGTTTAGAACTAAGTTCCAGGGATGATACAATCCCCTCGTACATTAGGGACCACATTCTAGGAGACATCTGTCTACGGATCTATTTAGGACTGAAGCCTAGGGATGATACAATCCCCACCTATCCACTAGGGACTTCATTCTCAAAGACCATACGTCTACGGATCCTTTTTAGAACATGTGTTCAAGGATGATGCAATCCCCTCGTCAACTTAGACCCTGTCTAAGTACCGTTCACCAACCTCTCTATCGGCATCACCAATATAGGTATTCACATCATCGACCTCACTGTCGATGTGGGCAATCTCATCATAAGTGATCACATCACTCCCCCTTTCAAGGAGGGTCCTTCGAAACTTTAATTCAACTTTACTTGAGGTAGAGTTTTGGTTAGTACATCGGAAACTTGTTACAAATTCAAACTTTAATTCCTTTCTGCACCATATCTTGTATATAGAAATGTCATATCTCTATGTGCTTTGACTTATCATGGAACACTGGATTCTCTACAATTTTGGTACAACTCTGTTTGTCACATAGGATCACAGTTGGGTCTATCTCTAAGTCAAACAATCCTGAATCCATACTTCTTCACAGCTTAGCAGAGCAAGAAGCCATATATTCCACTGGTGCTGAGAGCCACACTAGACTGCTTCCTGCTAAACCACAAGATCATGGTTGATCCCAGACAATAACATCTTCTCGATGTGCTCTTCCTGTTTGATACACTTTCTGCTCAATCAACATCTGTGTAGCCATCTGAAGTCATGATCTCCAAGATAACATAGATCAAATTCTATCGTATCCTTTAGGTACCTCATCACATGCTTTGCAGCTATCGGGTGAACTCGTCTAGGTTCCACTAGATACTATCTCAAGGTGTTTCACAGCAAAGCATATATCTAACCTAGTATTGGTTAGATACATCAATGACTCAATAAGTTGTCTGTACAAAGTTTTATCCACTAACTCTGATGAGTCATATGCTAACAACACATCAATTCCTTTTAATATTTCTCAGCATACTTTCCCTGGTTTAGAAAGATTCCTTCTAAACCTTGCCATACTTCCAGACCTAGAAAGTAATGCATCAATCTAAGATCTTTCATTTTCATTTCTGCAGCCATCTATCTGTGCCATCTCTCATCATATGGGTCTACTGATATGAGCCTCAACATCATTCGAACTTTGTGGTGAGTTCCTTCTTGCATCTGTGTATAGAAATCATATTCAACCTTGTAGCAAAGGTTGAGATCCACATCACCCATGGTGATCATTAATCTCATCAATTTACTATCGATCCTGGGAACCCATACATAACCTGATTCAAACTTCTTCTTTAATTACACCATTAAGAGAATGGTCTTATCTAGCCACTTGGAGCAAACATCTCATCATGATTCTCTTCCTCTTTCTAAGAGAATCTTATAGACACAAGCCTTCTATAGTGTGTTTGATTTGAAAATCTTTTTATTGAACATCCATCGCTTGTTCAGTGTTCATCATTCATCATGATCTTTCCTACAAATTAAAATTAAGTACATGATTAGTAATACTTCATAATCATCAAATCATATTGACATGATAACCTATTATGCATACAGATATCATTTACATAGTTATGCAACTATTTTGACCAATACTTTGGCACAACACTTTCCCATATCATGTATGCTTACAGTGGCTATCTAGATGCTTTCCATCTCTACCAGAACATACTATCGAGAGTGTGCACAGCTCTCAGCATGTCAGCAAAGAGGTTTCATTCTAGACAAGCAACAATGGAATGTTTGTCCAACTTACCAATCATATGCATATTAGTAGTATACTATTCAATGCTCTATGAATGTTTACACTCAGCATCATATATTCTAGGAATACAAATATGCATACAAGCAATATCATTTACTATTTCAAATAACAGCTCAAATACTTATCTATTATGTTTGTGTAGTTGCCTCTCGTTTGATCTTCTATTCATTTTGTACCACTGTGCATGCTCAAGTGTGCACTAGTGTCATCATCATGATCTCATACACAAACATACATTCATTAGTATATTCTCAATATTATCAAAACATTCTAATTCTAAATAATCTTGAATATGTATAGTCATGATCATTAGTATTCATGGTTTCAAGGAAGTCTTCTTTTACTCATGCATATTCTTGTTTGATCATAATACTCTTCTGGTTAATTAAATTATCAAGATAAGAGACATAATATGCATAAACCCTTATATACTAACTTTATGAATAAGAATAACCAATCATACCAAGTATACTTATATAAGGGATCCTAACACAAGGTAAGATTCTAACTTGACATAGGAAAACATACCTGGATTAGTAAACTTGCTTAGTTATGTACAACATACCTAAACAATCTCTTCAATGATTTAGAGATCCTGAGCTAGAACCTACATGTCTCATAGGTTAAGCATAATATAACAAAGTCATACATACCTCGTAAGTAGAGCAAAGATTATGGATGAGTCTTTGTCTGCATGTTGTCATGGTCATGGAACTTGATTTGTCTTTTGTGATGTACCTATATCTTTTTAGCAGACAACATCAACCTCACACAACACCATAATGCATTAGTACAATCATATAGCCCTAATCAATGAATGTCTTTGATCATTCACATGCATTCATATTGTTACTAGGGTGATAAGACAATTCTAACATTAATCAAGATTGTACTAATAAATAATATGAAGACAAACACATTATGAACTTAATTAAGAATCAGATTTCAAGACATACATGAACCTCCTTAAGTCATACCTGTCGAGGCTTCTTGTAGTCTTCTTATGTAAGGCCTTAGCCTCAACTCCCCCTGAAACTTGATCTAGAGCTTGATTAGGGTTTGCTAGAGAAACCCTAAAAATTCAATCTTTGACTTTCACACTTCTAAATGGATGGAAGGATGTGTCTTGCTAAGCTGATCAAACTAGCATACTTCAATTTTGAAATCTCCAAAATTTGACCCCTCAAAATTGCCTTCGAAACTTCTAGATCTTCTCGACAGGAACTCAAACTAGGGTTTGATGAAGCTCACCCTTCTGTCTAATCAAAAGGATCGATCCAAGGCTCTAAACTCTTATTTTTCTGAGAAGCTTCCAGCCGTGGTTACAGACTTCAAAAATTCCAACTTTTGTTGAAGCCCTAATTTTCCATCTTTCCGATCAAAATCCCGAACTGGGGTTTGATCAAGCCCGGTCTTCTACCAAACCAAAAAATTCAATATTGGTCTCTAAATTTCGATTTTTCTGAGTAGCATTCAGCCGTGGATTCTGATTCCAAAAATTCTAACTTTCTCCGAAACCCTAAATTCTGGAAGCCATGAATGAAGGTGCTCCAAAAATAATTATGTTTTGACAGAAATATGTACCTGATTGTTTCTGTTGTAACTCCAAAATTTTCACTCCATAGGGTTTGAAAACTTTTATGTGGTAGCCTAACCTGTCATCTTTCCATCCCGACAGGTTTGAACTCAATTAGATTTTCTAAGAGAGAGTTATACAAAGTGTCGCAACGTGACCTGTTTATGGAATAAAATAGGAGAACGAACTTGTACGGTGTGCCACAAGTCACTGGTTCATCTTCAGCCTCTGAAAAAGTTTCTTGCGATAGCACAGTTTGTGTACTACCTGTCATTTTTTACGACATTTCATTTGGATCTTCCTAGCCCAAGTTATTCCAAGTGTCGCAACGTGACCTGTTTATGGGATAAAACAGGAGAGCGAACTTGTACGGCATGCCATGTATCACTAGTTCATCTTTCGCCTCTGAAAACGTTTCTTGAGATAGTACGGTCTGTGTATTATCTGTCATTTTTTACTAAATTTCATTTGGATATTCCTAGCCCAAGTTATGACCTTTTTTCCTAGGTCACCTGATTTTGACTAAGATCTGGAAGAGGCAGAAACCCTAACTTGTAATGTTCATAACTCACAAAGTACAACGAATCTGAGGGTGCCCTTTGGACACAAGGTACCTGGGAATGTTATATACAACCTATAAAGGTTTCATATCCTGAAATTTCTCCAAAATGTATTTATAGCAAAAGTTCCACGATGACTGGTGTTTGCTATATAAAACCCTAACCTTCAAATTGTCGCAAGAGAAGCAAGTGTCGTAAGTGCCATACCTTGCCTTCCTTCAGGTTAGCTCTGATACCACGTTAAGATTTAATATGATAAGACAGAAAATAGCAGCATTGCATTCCATTTCACAATAATAGCATATACAAGATCACTGAAGAAACAACAAGCACAACAAGGAACATTTGCATCGATGAAGCATGATAAATGTGAATCGATGCATATCGATACTCTTTTAACATTTGCGCATGCCTATATATGCATTGAGTAGTAGGGTAAATAGATAATATCTAAATGCTGTAACATTTCATTTTAACCATTTCAAATCCAATTAAATAATGCATAGACCGCATGGGCAAAAAAAATAAAAATTATCGCATTTATGGAAGCTAAAATTTTTAAACCAATTCGCATAAAATAAAGATGGATGCACATAGTTTGAATCTTAACCCAGTCTTAATATCTTTCCCATTAATCCAAATGATGGATCAATGACCTTTATTTATAGAGAGCAAGCTCAAACCAAGTTGCTCGACCGACAAGCGCTAAAGAGCTTGTCGGGGAGACTTTAAATAGTCTGAACAAAACTTAAATGTTTTACATGTCGCATAGAGGGCTTAATACAACCTAAATCGTGAAGACCACCTCTTGCACAACAGTTAAGAAAATCTTCTGTGTTTTGGGCCATATCCCTTTTTAAAACAACGAAAACCCAAAAACCTAACACTTAAACCCATATGAATGCTTTGAGTAACTCAGCTTGAACCAACGGGGTAAAAACCACCCCAGGAGCATATTTCGGTTGGTGAGTTACCTAGCAGTTGGGGAACCTTCCCCCATGCTAGGAGATGGTTGATAAGTCACTATGCATGCCAAAACTACACCACCCTGCTTACCTGCACACGCAGTAAAGCTCGGTTAAAATGTGACAAGTAAAAACCGTAAACAAGTATAGTTATGACAGCATGTAATGAAGTTAGGGTTTCAAAACACATTACCTGTAAGCCAAGTGGATTCGTCGCCATGCATCACCTATCAATCATCGAGAAATAAAATAAGCATTATTCATGGCTACAAGAGGTTCATACTGCGTAAGAATTGAAGTTTAAGCCTGTTAAGGGATGTGTTTCACTTACCAGTGCAAGCAATGGTGAATGCTATCAAGCTCTCCATATGGTGTAGTGTCTAATGATGTCATTGAATCCATTCATGCTTGCTCAAGGTATCAACTATTGCGCAAAGCAGGAGCTCTCTGCTTGGAGCCTCGGCACAACAACAATGGAATTTCATCAAACCTCAACACTTACAACCTCTACGTGCACCAGAGATGGAAGGTAAGGGTTACGACTGAATCCGATTTGTTGGAGTGTTAATGCTTAAGCCGTAGAGTAGTTGGGAGTGAAAACCATTAACGAGATCAATGGTGATGCATGAAAATCGTTTACCAATAAACCAAATCATATGGATATCAATGGTGAGATCGACTCGAGAGTTAATGGATCCTTCTTCGAGTACGCAATACAACCCTCAGAAATGGTAGCACGTTGTCCAAACGCAGCTGGAGGTAGGAGTATTCATTTAATAGCGACCAAGCTTAGTGTTCGGATATCCACATCATCTATTTCGGGATACATCATCTATTTCAGGATCTTGCATGATCTATTTCAGGATTCCTATTTCAGGATATGATCTATTTCAGGATTCTGCATGCACAGGCATGCATCCCAGTCACCAGTTTGATGCCTCCAGCACCTTATCCACCTTCTTCTAGCACCCGGGAGCCACTTACCACAGATTTTTAGCCCTCCTGAGCTGAAAGGCACCCTCTTCTCACCTACTGCCAGAGAAGGGCGCACTTGTTCACCTACCACTGCAGATTCACTCCAGTTACATTCAGTTAGCTCCGATTCTCCCTGATTTGAGGCTAGTTTCACTCCCGACTGACTGTATCACTTCCGTTTGACCTCCAGTTCGATTAGGTGACTTGTTCTGACTTCAGTTAGCCTCCCATGCGCCCCCACTGAGCCTCCAGATCCTATATCAGTGCTACACACTTCAGTTACATTTATTATGCTCAGTTAGACTCAGATTGACACCTGGATGACTGGTTGTTGTGATTGATGAGTACCACCGATGATTTATGAGGACTCCTAGACAGAGTCAAGCTACTCCATTCTGTGATTCGAATGGCCTACTTAGTCAATTCGAATTGCTCAGTGACAGTTTGTATTGTAATTCATTCACCCTTTTCTGGGATAGAGAGCACTGCTGCATGTTTTGCACAGTTTTGCACCATATTTTCTA
The DNA here is from genome assembly GCA_027924585.1 of Larix kaempferi. Classification (NCBI taxonomy): domain Eukaryota; kingdom Viridiplantae; phylum Streptophyta; class Pinopsida; order Pinales; family Pinaceae; genus Larix; species Larix kaempferi. Next base: position 1,201,451 of record BSBM01001446.1, on the reverse strand, counting down.
TGTTCATCTGTTGTGATTGATTTACTTGTTCATTAGATCTGCTGTGACTAATTTTACATGGTATCAGAGCCATGGCAGGGACAAGATTTCTTTTCTACAGGTGTTCTACATGAAGAGAGAGCAATCTTTGCTCACCAATATATTTCAGCAGCGGTATGCAAAATCTCATGTGCATTCGCTCATGTGCATGCAAGGCTGAAAACATAGTGTTTGTTTGTGTGTGATTTGCAGGTTTCTTACTTCCTCCATGTGCATTCGCTAATGCAAAGATGGAGACTTCTTCTTCACAAAATATTCTTACTCCATTCAACTATGATGAATGGAAACCAAAGATGATTGCATTCTTGAAGAGACAATGTCTTTTTGATATGTGCATTGGTAATATAAGAGATTTTGATTCCGATGAAGAGGAGAATGATTGGCTCAATGATTGTGATAGAGCTTTTGGAGCAATATGTCTTGCTATGTCTCCTTGTATGCGCTACCTCAGTAAGACTGCTGAAAATCCAAGTGATCTATGGCTCCAACTTGACAGAGAATTTGGAAAGCAGGAAGAAGAGGATCATGCTAGCCTTTTGGAGAACAAGCCCAGTGAGATCTCCTTATGTGTTCTTTCCGATCATGTGTTGGCCTCAACAATTGTTCAAGATGAAGAAGAAACTGTAGATTCAACACTTATTCTCTCAAAGTCTTCTATTTCGAATTCTGAGCAAGATAAACAAGCTCATACTCTAGATTCCGAAAAGGTTCTTGAATCCTCTCCTTCACATGAGTTTGTTGGCATGCAGAATAATGATCTACTTGATGTTTTGGAGGCAAAATATGATTTTGGAGGTGCAGCATTCGCCCTCCTTGATTGCATGCCTTCTATAAACTTATGTTCTATCATTTGCAAAGTTTCTCAGAGTTTTAATGAAGATGAAGAGCACTACCATTCGCTTGAGTTCAATTCTCATGCATTTTTTGCTGATTTTGGTTTTGATCTCACCCTTGTTGGTTCAAAGGAGATCTCAAGAAACCATTCATCTATTTTTGGAGCTGATTTAACTTCTATTGATAAGAAGTTCAAGTTTCAAGATCTATTTGATCCGATTGGAGCTATTCCTACCTCACTTGGTTCGAATCACAGGTTCCAGGATCATCCTCATATTTTCAGATTTGTTCTCACCTTTTTCGATATGAAGAGCAAGTTCTTAAAGTCTCCACATTCGCTTGCATCCACTGATGGAGAATTCAAGCACATGTTTTTGGAGCATGATCCATTTACTCCCAAGAGTAATATACCTCCAGACATATCTACTTGATTTTGGAGCAGTTAAATCTTTTGGTGTACTACAGTCTATTTTGAGGGGGGGTATTTTTCCCATGAGGTTTTCCCCATTTCCTCGGTTTATTGACTGTTATTAGTTTTTGGATTATTGTATTGGGGTGACCTTTGGTCTTAGTTACCA